>RJWH01001696.1:0-327113 GCA_004363575.1 Solenodon paradoxus
GATTCCTAGTTCACGTATTGCCAGCCAGCACCAGCCCATCCCCCGCACCTCTGGCAGGGCCTGGGCCTCCCCACCGCCCACTCCACTGAACCAACTTGTTGACTGCCACCCACCCATCACCCCCAGGCCTGCCTCAGTGTGCTATTGCCCCATATTTCCAAAAATGGGGACGTGGAAATAAATTGTAGTTAGAAGGCCCGAGCCTGCGTGCCAGTTTTGCTGCTATTTGGTTGATTGACCTCGGGCAGGCCGAGAAACCTCTCTGTGCCTCAGTTTCTCTCTCTGGAGCATGGAGATAGCAGTGCCTACTGTTCACTGGAGAGGAGTGATTGAAATAAGATGGACGAAGTGCCTCACAGGCTCCTGCCAGGTAGGAAGCACTTTGGAAGTGATCGGCTGACCATCACCCCTCCCTCTCTTCCTCTCTCCCTCCTCCTGGATGTCTCTGGTAATGATATGTCATTTAATGTGCGAGTAAGGAGCTATTCAAGTAGTTTGTGATGTATAGCCTCCAGAGGAAAGCAACAGCGGTGGTGGTTGGAGGGGAGGGTTAATCTAAGACTAAGTGCAACGTGCCACGTGGCAGACAAGACCCCAGCAAAGACAAGCTCCCTGAGAAGAGAGATGCATGTTCTCACGGGACCTGGCTTCACAGCATGGGTGCAGGGGCCTGGGGACTATTCAGTGCTGCCTCTCCTGGCCAGCAGCAACCAGCCTGAAGCAGCCATAGAAGAGGGCACACATGTCACGGTGCAGAGTTGGGATAAGGCATCCCCAATACAAATGGGTGTGACCCTTGGGGTGGGTAGGAGCCTGGACAGGTCTTTGTCCTGTCCAAAGCAGACAGCTGCTTCTCATCTCCTGTTTCAGTTGCCCTGGAGAGAATTGGGTCCAAGGTTGCCAGACCAAACTCTTCCATGGAAGCCAGAAATTTAGATTTTGATGTGAGAGCTCCTGGTTTTGAAATATTGGCTATGAATGACACATTTTTTAAAGCAAACACAGCAGCAGGCTGCTTTCAGTCCAAGGGTGGCCAGCTGCCACCCTCTGACTTAGGATTCCATGTGGCCAAGGGTGCATCTTTATGGGAACATCTGCCATGGATTTATCTGTTTAGTCTTCATCCAGCAGATGTTTATTGAGCACCTACTACATGCCAGGCACTGGGGCTGCTGCTCTGATCAGAAGTAGACAGACTCCTTGGTGCCCTCTTAAAGCCCAAGATTTTATGAGCTGCCCAGCCCAGGAACCCAGTTGCATCAATGGACAGGCGTTGCTTGGTCCTCCACTCAGGAGCTGGCAGTTGTTGGCGCCACGGACACCAGCATGGGCATAGCTCCAGCTGCCCAAGGTCAAGCCCAGGTTCACAGGCCAGTGACTCAATTTGACTTTGTATGAGGAGTTCAGGGCTTGCAGTGCAAATGGCCATGGCAACACGTGGTGATGCTAACAGCCAGCCAAGAACTTTGGCTGCAAAAATAGGGTTCCTTATTGGCTTAAGAAATACAGATCTGGCTGCTCCTCAGGGGAGAAGGGAAACTGCCACTTTCTCCAGTCCTTAGTCTGATCTCACACTGAAATTTCCACCCTGACCTGGGCCCCTGCCAGCAGCCTCTCATCTGATCATGTATGACCCCAACTTTCCACCTTTGACTGACTGTTCCATCTCACACATCTGCCTCCTCTCGCCTGCCCACCTAACTGAAGCCCATGCTAGAAAAATATGGGTTTATTCCTCAAGGGCAGGGCCACAGGTCATGGAGAGAATGGTCAGGAGCTTCCAGTCAGGGCTTTGCTGATTTCTGTCAAGGACTTGGGTGAGAAAGGCCTGATGTCACCTGTGCTGCTGTTAAGGACACCAGGGGAATTCAGATGAGGTTATAAGAGAAAACTCTTGAAGACACTTCACCAGCTCCTGTTTAGGAACAAGTGCTTTCTGGCTGGCGTATTTTAATTAAAATTACAGCTTTGAGCCTCTGTTAAATTAAGTTCTGTTTTCACTGTGTCTCGCCACAACTGTTGTGTGGCTTTCTTTTTCTTCCCAGATCTCTGCTCAGTGGTGTGTCCTGGGATCTTACTGTGTCCTGGCCCAGGACTGGGTCTGTAGAATGTTCCAGAGTGCTTTAAACTCTGGCTGAATCCCTTAAGACTCCTATTTAATCCAGGAATGAATGATTCCCTGAGCATTTTTTGAGACAGAGATTTCTTAACAGAGAATAGACATTTTCTTCCTCTTCCATCTTGTACTGTTTTTTTTTGTTTTTTTTTGTTTTTGGAATGGCCTGTGTTGGCTGGTGCATAGGTTTGACACAGTAGGCTTAGCAGCATCATTTTCTGTTGGGAAATGTGTCCAGACCAGAGGGGTTCCAAGCTTGGAGGGCTCTGAGCTGCTGGCTTCAGCCTGCCTTGGTGTGGAAGGTGGTCCAGGCTCTGAGAAGCCTGGCAGATTCAACAGGTTTGCCCCAGTCCCAGGCTCCATGGCCTGACTGCCCTACTCACATGTCCTGCCAACACAGGGCTCCCTTTCATTGCCCACTCACCACCCTACTGATTAGGTGCCCGTTTTCCAATCTGACAGCGCTGGTGTCGGGAGAGGACTCTTCACTCTCTGCACCAGCTCAGGATCATCTTCACTGGAGCGTTTATAAGGCACATTCAGATGTGTGGGGTTTTGAGGGCAACTCTGTGAATGACCTGACCCCTTCCTGTTTCTCTCCTTTCTTCTATTTCTGATATATATGTATATATATATATATATATATATTTTTTTTTTTTTCCCCCTTACTCTTCCTATTGTCACACTTTACTGAAATCCCATCAAAGCTCATAATACTGTCCAAGAATTATCAGAATTGTCAGATGCTTTGGCTGATAAAACACTTATTTTTGTAGCCCCTTTCTGGCCAATGAACATAATTATTTAAAAAATTCTGAAGATTTTTCAAACACCCTCCATCAGTTATTTCATCTGTTCTCTTCTCTCCCTATTCTGGTGGATTATTTTAAAGCAAATCCCAGACATCATTTTATATGTAAATATTTCAAAAAGTAACTTTAACCAATAAGAGCTTAAAGCAGCCTCAGCCTCTTCTCCACCACAGCCTGATACAATGAACACTAACGACTTTGAATCCAGATCCAAGTCAGAAGGAGCTGGTGGGAGCCACTGCTGGGGGGTCTTCATTTGTCTTCCACCTCCTTCTCATACATGCTTCTTTACTCTTTCCCAGCATACATCAGACTGCTCTCTGCAAGATTTCAATCTCAGTCCTTCACACAGAGTTCAGATCAATATGTTGCAATTTCCAAGAGTGAGACTGTATTTCTAATGGTGGAAATTTTTGTATCATTAAAATACTGCAGATGCTGTTACACTGGTGAAAGGGTGTTTGTGTGTGTGTGCGCGTGTGCGTGTGCGTGTGTGTGTGTGCGTGTGTGTGCACGCGTGTGTGTGTGTGCACATGTGCGCATGCTCCTTGACCTCTCAGAATTCCAGTGAATGTGCTGAGGACATGGGAAAGAGAACAGTGTATGGCACGTAGAACCGTGTGGACATAGCAAGATACCCTGTGTCTTGTGACCTCAGTGCCCTTATCTCTCTACTGGAGATAACAATAAGGTCTACCTGGGAGAGTTCTTCTAAAGATGAAAGGAAGTAATGTTGGAAAGTCCCAAGTAAGGGGCTTGACACAGAATGACTCCAAACATGAAAATGCATTATTATTATAATCGTTACCTTTGTGTTCGGGGCCACCCAGTCAACCCAGGGGAAGGCCTGCCTTTGGGCAGGTCTAGTTCATTGATTCGCAGAGACATTCGTCAATATGTCCCCTCATGACCTGTCCCCAGGACTAGTAGAGAATCCGACCTCTTCTCTGCTGGGAGTGGGCCTTCCTGTCTGCTCTAAGGACCGTGTCCAATGCCCAGTTGTGTTTCCTTCTTGCAGGAGAAACCTGATGGAGAGGAGGCATCCAGAGTGCAATTAGGGACCATCTTTACTTTTTCTTTTGCCCGGAACACTCCTTTATCATGTGTCCTGTGTTTGTCTCCTACACATTACAAGTTTCAAGTGTGACTTTCGGTACCATTGTTTGCTCAGGCACGTAAGTGCTTGTTGTGAAATATCTCTGATCCATCCCTTACTCCAGATGCAGCCTCACTGCCCCAGGGGCACACGGGTGGGGCAGCCTTCTCAGTGCCAGTGCTGGGTCCTTGGCATCTTTCCTACTCACATTTGCAGGAGCAGCAGCCGCCTCAGATTAACCCTGTGCCCCAGGCTCTGTGCCAGACCCTCACATTCCTACAGCTGCTGATGGCAGCCACATTATTACTGTCCTGGATGATGTGACCGCCCTGGGGTGAGGGAGAGATAGGAAGTCTCAGAGAAGCTAAGTGCCTTTTCTTAAGCCTCCCAGTCAACAAATGCCAAAGCAGGGCTTTGAGCCAAATTTAATGGCTTGATTAAGTTTATATTTCAGTACAATTTTGTTATTGATCGTTGGGAGAAAGGATGTAGAAATCTATGTCTAGCATGTAACTGAAGTGCTATTAACCTACATGATCAAAGCTGTGTTATCATGGTACATGAGTACAAGGTCATGTGTGGGATGTCAGACTGTCCAGTCTATGCAGTCTTTCAAAAGACTATTTGAAGAGTCCTGAACTTTGAAGACTTGACTTTGAGGTAGAAGAGGCCCCAGGGGACAGGAGCCTCCCTATTCCTTGTTCAGGGACTTGTTCCTGCTAGTGCAATGTCAAGGTTTCTAACTCTGGGCTGAATCTTTGTCACATTCAGCAGGTGGAAAGATACATGCTTTGGCACATCATGAAGGGACCAGGGTCTCCCCAGGTGGCTCTAGCTTGGAGGCTATCTCTTAGGTTTAACTACGGAGGCACCCCAAACCGGAGTTCTCCTCGAAGCAGAAGGAGGAGGAAATCTGTGGAGACAGTCTTCTGACACCTGCAGCTAAAGATTTCAACTTCTTGCTCCCCAACCAGAGGGCATTTAGAGTTCCTTGACTGCGACCTTCACAGTTAGCCCTGTAATTAGAGGGCGGAATTACAAGCGTGTGTTTTATCTTGCCACACCCGCTCTTCTTCCCGAATCTCTGCAGAGATGGGATGCCATTCAGTCTTCTTCTTCATCCCTGAGAATGAACATTTCTGACTTCGAGATACCTGCCCTGGTTCGCCCTGGTGGCTCAGGTGTTAAGTCAGCAGAAAGCCTGAGGACCCAGGTTCACGACCCGAGGCTGAGGGAACAACCAAAAACTGGACAAATAAATATGTAAATATGTAAATAAAGAAATAATGCTTCTCACAGAAAGCAATAGATATCAGACCCTTTCTGGGCATCAAGACATTTTTATCTGCATTGTATTGATTGGGGTTCTGGGGAGTAAGTGAAATGGTTTTGCATACCTCCCAGTGGGCAGAGAGGCACTGCATGTCTTGAAAACTCCAGGACCTTGGTCACTGTACTGCTTGGAACAAGCTGATCCTGGAAGGAGTTAGTAAGGCCGAGGGCTGCTTTCTTCTACACCAAATGCCCCGAGGTTGCTGTGCTATGGAGCTGCCATTCTGTTTGTCATGTTTTTCTTTTTCCAGCCTTCTCCCATGAAGGGATGCAGGAACTGTTGTAGGGACTTTGCGTGGCGAGGTTGGATTATCCACGTACGGGCCTCCCCAGCTCTGCAGTCATGGCGAGGGCATGTTTGTCCCCCTGTACTTGTGCTTCTGTCCTTCCCATCTTGCTTGGCCAGGTCTTGGCCCTCAGAGAGCAGGCCTGTCTCTGCTGGGAGGCAGCAGCATCAAGGGAGACATGAGCTGCTCTCTTGTTTTCATTCTTTCCGGCTGTTTATGGAGGAAAGGCTGATTTTGTAATTAAGCAGTGACATGAAGTTTCTTCTAGAATAAACTGATTTTACTCTACAAAGTCTAAAGAGAAGTCACAGTACAGGTGGAGGAAGGATCCAGCAAAACCAGCCAACCTGGTTTTTTTTTAAGGCGGGAATGCAGGCGGTCAGGAAGGAAGGAAGAGAGAGGAGGAAGCATTTTTTTTTTTAAACATACGTTGTTCATTGTGGTTGTTTCCCACGGCCCCGGGCCATGAACTCAGGTCTTTGGACTGTACATGGACTCCGCCCCAGAAGAGGGCTTAACACCTGAGCCACTAGGGTGCCCTCAGCTCAGTTCTTAATGGTCTAAGGTGGGAAGCACCAGCTTTCCCTGAGACCTCCACGTCACCCTGCGGTGCTCGCACACCTCTCCCAAAGATCTTGTTGAAATGAGGATTCCGACTCATTCACGCAGGGCTGGTGCCCAAGGTTTCGCATTGTTTGTTATTTTCCAGGAGATGTTCTGGCCACTGGCCTCTCAAGGCCTGAGCTGCAGGTCAGTGTTGGCTTTGCTGGGAAGCTGGTTGGACATGCCAGCCCCCAGGCCCCTCCCTGGACCTGCTGTCTCTGCAGCCCTGAGGCCTGCGCGTGGTTCCTGGACACACAGACAACTGGGAAATGCTGACCTAACCTCCCGCTGGGCGTCCTCCGTACCTAGTGCGTCCAGGTGGACAGCTCGTTGGAGGCCGCACCTGAACTCTTCCCTGGAAGCTGCTTTTCCATTTTCTGGTTTCCAGTCTACTGCCAAAGAGCTGGAGGAAGGAGCACCCCAGGCCCAGCTCACCCTCTCCTGGGAACAGCCTTTAACATCTCCAGAGCTTTTCTTTCTCAACGTGCTGGCCTCTGCCCGGCTTGGCTTCTTGGGACTCATGTTTTTTTGCAAAGTTACCCTCTGTTTGGATTGTCAGAGACAGACGCTGGTGGCTGAAGAGGGACGTCTATCTCTCTCGGTTCTTCTGCTGCCAGAGGAAATCATTTGCTTGATAGATGTGTTCTGGCTGCAGCCTGGGTGGGGAGGAATTGTGCACAAAGCTGGGTGCATGAGGCTTTGAAAAATTGTCAGATAGTCGCACTTGCAGATGATTGAGGGGTTGGATGATGGCGCTCAGCCAGGGGTCCCGGTTCCCTGGCCCACAGTGTAGGAAAGAGGTGGAAACCAGGTCAGGGATGTATGACCTTTTCAGTGATGGCGCCTTGTGGGTGGCAGATTGTATTTAAAGGTGGCTGCAGTCACGTTGTCTTCCAAGATAGCCCTTCTGGAACCTGGACTGACCTCATTCATAACCACTGAGACTGACTTCTGAGGACAGGGCAGAAAAATCATTCAGCCTCTGCCTGCTTCTCTTGGAGCACCATTCTGTGGGGTGCCAGCAGCCATGAAGAATTTGTACTGAGTCCTCAGTGCTGGGGAGCCGTGAGTCGGTGCTCCCTGCAGTAGCTGCCTGAACCTCCAGTTGACTGCAGCCAGACGAGTGGCCAGCCATGCGAGTGGCCATCATGCTGTCCAATCCAGTCAAGCCTGCGGATGACACAGTCCCACTGATGCCTGACTGTTGTGACCACACACACATTGATGTGACACCCATGTAACCGAACCCTTCCATTTCCTGACCCACAAAATCATGAGGAATACAAAATGGTGGTTTTCAGCCCTTTAGCTTCGGGGTTCCCTCTTCTGCAGTCATAGTCACTGGGGCATTCTGGGAGCTTTCCTTTCTACTTGGAAAGGGTATGTAAGTTATGTATTCTGAAAGACATGTTTCAGACAAAATTCTTTTTACTTTTATTTAAAATGTCTTTAAACACTTGGGGGACAGCAAGTAGGTTGTCACCCAGTCAAACGAAAGCCCGAAAAGAGTCCGGTAAAAACTTGCAGGTGGGAGTTAGAATAAAACGATAATGGGGTAAAAGACTCCCTCCTGCTCTTGCTCTCTTAGGTAGTCTCTACACACTTTTTCATTTGGCTACATCCCCACTCTGTAAGGTGTGCCCACTTTACAGATGGGGAGACTGAGGATCAGAGATGTCGAAGAACTCACTGACGGCCACACAGCCAGAAGTGGGGTTTCAGGGTGAGTGGAGCTGACCCCAAGTTTGTCCTGCAGCAGATGGAGAGTTGATGTCAGGGAGAGTTAAAGCCCTAAGTCTCCACCTCTTGAGGACAAGGAGACAGGACCCTTAGGGCTCCTCTAGTTCAGTGCTGGGGCCTCAAGTCCCTTTGAGGTCACTTGGGAGAGAGTTTCAAAGCCCACAGAGCAGATCCTGTTTGTACCAAGACTGTAGACAGGGCTGAGGGAATGGGGGGTGCTCGTCAGATCCCTCTGAGTCCAGGTAGGACTCCGAAGCCCTGAGAAGGGACTCTTCTGCAGCACAGAGCAGCTGAGTGGCAGAGCCAGGGGCAGAGAGCAGGGTCCCAGGGCCAGGGGCGCGCTCCCCAGCCTCACTTTGCAGAAGTTACTTGCAGACAGATGAAGGGAGAGGAGTGCACTCACGGTGAGATTCTGCGGAGATGGCCCAGCTTTGGGGCTTGGTGGAAGAGTTGGCTCATTCCATCATCCAACAGACATTTCACGAGTGACTGCGGCCCCAGTGAGGAACACAGTGGTCACGGTCAGCTCGACTTTATTCCTGCAGTCACACAAACACCCAGTCAGAGGGACAGAGTTTTAGGACATAAAACCTCAATGAGAATAGAGAGGGAGGAGAGAGGGATGGAAGAGAGGGAGATGGAGATGGAGAGGGAGAAGGGAGTCACATGTAGAGGAGACACAAAGGGTGATTTTCCTTGTCTTCCAGATACAGTCTAGAATCAGGGCGAGGCTGCAGAGTACTTTCTGGGCCATCTCTACAAAGTCCTACACAGACATCAGCTTCCTCAGCCACTGGATGCCCATCATGCTGGGCACTGAGGACACAGGAGTGGCCCCTGCCCTCCACACCCCCGTGTGGACCAACCAACAGAACACGCCCCACAAAGGCCCAAGTCTAGGACAGAAACCAGGCTGCGAGCCTCCCACTCTGCCCAGCATTTGGGGTGGCTTTATGATGGCCCACTGCCAAGTTTGCCCCAGGCTGAGGAGAAAGTCCCCCTGCATGGCTTCCTAGAGCAAGAGACAGCTGCCCTCTTCCCCTCTGCATCCTGTCCCCATCTTGGTTAGCAGAAACCCCTCTTTTCCGGAAGCCAAAGCCAGAAGGGCTTGGACTCAGTTTTGACCCCTCCTGTCCACGTGTGTTCTTTACCTTCCTTTTTCTGCTTTTTCTTTTACTTCTTTTACTCCGTGGGTGTTTCTGTGACCTCCCACCCTGTGTCTGCCTTCCCTCCTTTGCTTGCGCCCCTCCCTCCCCATGTCACTGCTGTCTTCAATGGGTTCGTTCCTGTATCCGCCCCCTGCGCGCGTGTGCGCACACAGACACACACACACACACGCACACACACACACAATGAGACCCTCATGGGCTCAGAAGCCTGAGACCCTCATGGGCTCAGAAGCCACATTCCTCAGTCTTCACTGCAGACACTCTCCAGCCCCCTGAGCCGAGTTTGCCAGGTGGAGCATTGCGCTGGATTGCTGGACTGTTTGACAAAGCAAACACCATCCTTGCTGGCTGCTCCCTGTCAGATGTTCTCTTGATGGTGATTGCTCTCATCTCTGTGGTGTTGTGGGTTCTAGGGGTGAAAGGGGTGGAGAGGGTGAAGAGACAAGGAGCTGGGCTTAAAGCTGTCTGGTCTCTTGGCAGCAACCTCAGAATGTACCTAATTTGTGGTTCCCCTCCTTCCTTCTTCCCTCATCTGACCCTTAGTCTTCTCCTGGGAGCTTTTTACTCCCCCTCTACCCCCTAGTGGTGACAACAGTGGCGTGGTGTCCCCAGGTAACTTGGAGGGATGAGCCCGAGGGTTCCCTCCCCATTCATGCTAGCTGCTGCCTCACCTTTGCCGAAGCTCCAGTCCATGACATTCCCAAGAATGAGCCCAGTCTGAGCCACTTGGGAGCCCCAAGTTCTCAACACCTTTGCATGTCAGCCTCTCAGCTATTCTCTCATGCCCAGAATCGGTCCTTGCTGGTAGGTGGCTACAGAAGATTCTGCAAAGTCTCAGCCATTCTTTCCATCTTTCGGCAGTTGGAAATGACTGAGAACCGTCAGCAGGGCCCTCCCAGCATCCCTTCCTGTCTCCATTCGGCTGGATTCGCCACCCACCAGCACCTTCTTGGACCAGCTGAACGGCCCACTGCTCAGCCCTCATACATCTTTCTTTGTTTTGTTTCAGTTTTACAGAATTTTTGGATCCATTCCAGAGAGTCATCCAGCCGGAAGAGATCTGGCTCTATAAAAACCCTTTGGTGCAGTCAGACAACATACCCACCCGCCTCATGTTTGTAAGTACCATGATTTCATGGCCGATTTGACCAGTCTCTCAAGTATGAACCAAATGGGTTTTCATTTCTGCTTTTTGAGCCCCTGCTGAAGACAGTGAGCCCTCTGAAAGAAAGAAGATGAGCAGCCCATCACATTGAAATTCCATTCCAGATTACGACCGGCGACACTCGGTCAGGGGAGAGACTCTTTAGTTCCCGACTTTTTGGAAAGAGAGGAGCCTGCTCACCTGAGCCGCCCTGAGTTGTTTTCAAACAGTAAAACAAGACTAGGAGCTGTGACTGGAGTTTTGGGGCTAAGGCTTGATTGTGCCAAACACAGACAGTGTATATAGCTTTGTTAATCCCGTTCCTGGTTTCCCTGGCAGGTGTGGATCTCAAGCCCTGGATAATATCTGGGGTCCCTCTGCTTCTAGAACAAGTGGGCCAGCACTCAAATAGCTACATTTATATACTGGGATTATTTTTATCTTTCTACCCCATCTCATGTCAGTTGTAACCTTTTTATACCTTGCTTCCTACAAGCCAGACACTTTGCTAAGAGGTTAATTGAGAATGCACTCAGGCACACCCTGGTGGCTCAGGCACTAAGCTGGCAACTGAGGCATAGACCATGTAAAGCCCTAGGACCTCAATTCGAGACCAGGGGCCTGGGCAACAACCCAAATAAATGAGAAGTGCTCTCTTCCCTTCCTTCCTTCTTTCAAAATGTTTCTTCCCCCTCTCCTCTCCTTCTCCTCTTAAAATGAGTTGAAAGACAGTGATCTCATTTAGTCCCACTCAACCCCCAGTGTCATGTCATCCACATTCTGCAGGTGCAGAACTTTCCCCAGAGTGATGAGGGAGAGAGACGAGGGCGCGTGCCCAGAGCCACACACGAGTGAGTGGCAGAGCCAGCTTCATGTCCTGCAGCAGCTCTGAGCTCAGCTCGCAGACAGGAGGCTGTCCTGACTTCCTGCTGCTGCCTGCCGAGTCCTGGAGAATTGTCTCCGGGCCTCTCCGCAGCAGAGGACATAGTAAAGCTCCCCTTAACAGAACAATAATGTAACTTTGGGCTGGGCAGCCTGGTAGCTGGAAGGCCCTTCCCGTTGAACAGCCAGTGTGTCTTGTGCCTCTGGGAACAGAATGACTGTTCCAGATCTTTCAGAGAGCATGGAGGGATGTTTTTGCATCTTGAAAGAAATCCCTCTGAATTAAAGGAGGAAATTTTGTTAAGTAGTGATGATCTGCCAGTTCCCCTAAATGCCTAGAACACCACAGAAGCACTAACATGGTATATGAACTGCTTTTTAGGGCTGATATTTTTCTGCTGGAAAATAAACTGGATTTTTGCAAGTCTCAGGGAATTGAGATATTAGGGTGCTTATGAGTAGAGCATTACCTAACACTTGACTATTAAAAGCAGACTTTACCCATTTCTGCTCAAACTCAAATCTTCTATAGAGCCTAGAAATAAAGGAACCAGTGTGTATCTATGTAGCTGGCACCCTGGCTTTAATAGGGGGAAGCTTCTATTTATTTCACATCCTCATTCTTCAAAGATTTCACATTTCACGTGCTGTAAAGCACACTTTGAGATGAATGTTCATATGGGTTATTGTGAGAAATTTGTGGCTGTGGCCTCGATTTGTGAACAATGGATTGTTTTGAAGTCTTGATACAAAAGCCACAAATATATTGTCTGAAGACAGAAGAGGATGGAGCAGATTTGCATGTTGGCAGGGATGGAAAGGAGGCAGTGAAAGAGTTATTCAGTGCTGGGATCTCAGAATAGAAGGGCATTCAGTCACTAACACTGATCCATACCCTCTCATCTTCTAATGAAATCAGTTCAAGCTTTTGTTTTTAATAACAGTTGATGAATTTCATTCATTTGGTCACAAAATTTAGTTTGATCCCATAATAACACACAGGAGCAGTAGATACATTTATAATATCTGTAATACAAATATAAAAAATACTTTGTCATCACGTAAATTAGATTTGTTCTCCTGGGTTTTATTAAGAGTTTAGTATAAGGTATTTGTCTTCTTTTGATCTTTTAAAATCTTCAAGTGTTTACAGGAGAATTTGTAATAGAATGTATGTTTTCAGTGTTCTTTAAAAACAGCCTTAGAAAGCTCAAATTTTATTAATTAATGTAGAAATAGAATCCTGGTATCTCTTGTACTTTTGATTGGAATATTTTAATCTAAAGGTAAACTTCTTAACTAAAGTATTTTTTAAAGACAGCTGGTATTAAAACAGACATTTCTTCATTGGGAAATTAGTGTTTCTCTAGCTGTATGTGTGTGTGCATGTGACTGCATGTGTGTGAGTGTGCACGTGTGTGTGTGATCGTGCCTGTGTGTAAGAGCATTGTGCATGTGTGAGTGTGTGCGTACATGTATGTGTGTTATAGAGGAGCCAGTTATTCAAATCTCACAAAGATAGTATCAGAAGAATGGTTATGAAATTGAATAAATGTTAAAAACATCACCAGGAAGCCCCTGACTCCCTACCTCGCATTTCCCTGTCTTTAGCACTGTCCCAGGTGATTATCAAGATGGAATTTGGGTGTGTTTGGATTTTTTGATTCCAAAGACTTTATTCCCTTGATGAGTCTGGGTGTCACTCTTCTGAACAGAGTGACAGTCTGAGAACTCTTCTCACATGTACTGAGTCTTGACTTAATGTTTCCTGCACGTTCCCAGGCCATCATCTGCATTTATGGAAGGCTGTCTCCACCCTGCTTATTCAGAAGAGGTTGAGCTTCCTTCCTGAGCTGTGTGATTCATCAGAGCATCTTTTGGGGTAGGAAGACTTAGTTGGTTTTGGCAGTTGCTTTATAGTACACTCTTATCTGTAGTGGTTGCATCTTTTTACATTCAGGAAATTTCAGGAATGAGTTTCGGGTAAGGCAATCCATAGGTGCTTCTGATGCCAGGGAGTCAAATACACTCTCGGGGACCCTACAGGTGCTGGGGGAGATGGTACTCTAAAGCAAAATAGAATCTAGAAAGTGTCAAAGGAAAAGCCCAGGTAAACTTTTAGGGCACATCATCATCACCATCATCATCATCATTCTCACTGCCATCGTCATCACCACCATTGACATCATCACCATCACCATAATGCCATCATCACCATCACCACCATTGACATCATCATCAGCATCATTGATGGCATCATCATAAACAAAGCATCATGATCACCATGATGATAACAACAACCAGCATTTCTGGAATACATTCATCGTGCTCATCACCTTACAGGCAGCATCTCTGTTAATCCTTCTTAGAATTGTTTGAAGTCGACACTTGTTATTCCATAATTTTTGTGGAACTGTAGTGAGATTGAACATGTCCAGGCTATGCTCCATCAGTGGCGTGGCCAGGCTCTGAGTGCCGGCTTCTAGAGGGCAGACCCTTGTGGAACTATTTATCTATGTTGCTTCCTTGGGGCTTAGGTGAGGTGGAGAGGTGCCGAGTATCGTGTCCCTCACAGAAGAGCAGGTGTGTAAAGGCACAGACACACAGGGCTGTGCAGTCCAGTGAGGAGATGTTGTTTGGGAGCATTGTATAGGAACCGGTGGAGGGTGGAGGGAAAGAACCCATAGACACTTCTGGTCCAGTAGGTCTCTGCGTTCACAGACCGTTAGGAAGCACCTGCCCAAGTCAAGCATGGTTCCAGGTAGTGGGTGCAAAACTGCATCAGATGTGGTTTCTAGTCTAATGGGGAACACAAATATGAATCTGAGTTCAACAGTTCAGTGTCTCAGGAGAGCCCTTGAAGAGCAGGCAAGACTCACGATGGAGCAGAAGGAACGATAGGCATTCCTCAATTTATTTCCTTGTCTTTAAAGCACATGTTCACAAGACCTTGCCTTGGCTCTGTCTCTTTTGGATCAGGCCAAAAATATGTGCAGGAGATTTGTTTTCCTAGAATCCCCTGAAATTGAGTTGAGTTGATAACAGTTTCCTAGTCTGGAATAGAATGCTTCTAAAAGGACAGAAATAAAGTTCGTTTCGGGGGAGGAGTGAAGACAATGAGACAAAGCTGGCTTGTGATGGACAGTTTAATTTTTAAGACTCTTGAAAAGTCTTAGGCAGCTCTTTTCTCATGATGGGCTGTAAGTGTTTACCCACAGTGGGGCCTTTCCAGGTGTCTGCCTGTCCTGAGTTGTCCGGTAATCATGTTGCCACACATGTTTTGTCAAGTGCTGGAAATTGTGGCACGTGGGCCGTCCTGTCTGACGTGGCGAACCCGGGGCGAGGTCTTCTCCGGCTGACTCCTAACATCAGGGTTTGGCCCCTTTGTCTAGTAAAGGTTCTTGGCATAATCCAGCCCTCCCCTTTCAGACTCGCTCTCCTGAGTTTTCTCAATTCTAAGAAGCATCCTGACAGCACAGTGCTGCCTCTCTCCCGGGGACATTCACTCTGTGGTGTCCTGTTGGACAGGGTCTGCGGGCATGTCCTGGTTGGTTTCATTGGCGGAGGCACAGGGCAGTGGCCTTGCTGGAGAGGCTGGTCATGTAGGGAACAGGTCACGTAGGGAACCGGGTGAATTAGACTCTTGCTGTCTCGGACTTCCTCCCAGCACTCAGAGGTGCCCACTGCTCTGACTTAAGGGCTTGAACCAAATGCTTTATTCAGTGCTTTATTCCATAGGTCTGGAATATGTCCTGGCACCCCCTTACTGGTTTGGGACACTGGTTAACAGTTTTCCCTGAGAAAAAAATGACCCGGCAGCCAGCGTTGACTGGATGCTGGATTCTGGATGGGCAGTAGTGTGGCTTCCAGAGTGGACAACCTTGGATAAGCTCCCATTTTTGTACTTACTGCCATTGTGAGTTGGGAAAACCAGCTACTTTCTAAGTGCCTCAGTTTGCTTGTCTGTAAAAGGGGGGCTTAATACAGCTTCCCTCCCAGGATGTTGAGATTATCAAATGGGGTGAAAGACTCACATTTCATGTTGTATGTGGCACATAAGTATTATTCGGTAACTGTGAGTGATTTGAATCCCAGCAAGTGTGTTCTATGAGTATTGCTATTAAACCCATTTTATAGATGAGGAAACTCAGATCCAAAGGTGAAGAGGTGAAGTGACTTGCTGAAGCTCAAATCGCTGATGAGTGTCAGAGCTGGGGCCCAAACCTGACTCTCCTCACATATTTCTCCACGGAATTCTGTCTTTCTGGCTTCCCAGCTTGTGGAATAAGCCTCATGCCAAAATAGTCACATCGCATTTCCTATTTCTCTCTCTCTCTCTCTCACACACACACAATCTTAATATGTGGGTGCTGTGTGGTCAAATTAATTAGTATACAAAATGTTCTTTAATGAGAGATCTATGTGAGCCTCAGTGTCCCCTCTATAAGATGGAGATGTTGAGCTAAGGTGACCACTGTGATTTAGGGCTCCCCAAGTAGCATGGCAGCCTAGGTTGGGGCATCCAGCCTAAGTGGGTTCACTTATCGCTCTGGGTTCTAGATCTGCTATCTGTACAATGAGGATAACGCTTCCATATGATAATGTTTGCAGAGTAGTTAAGGGGTGAGACAAATGTGAGGAAAGCTCCTAAAATTTAGTAGGAATGTAATCTGTAACAGCTGCCCCTGACATTTCTTGACTAATCCGTATCCTTGGAAATGAGCCTCTTTACTTCTTCCTGTAATTCCAGGGAAAAGGCATTGACCCATGTTTTATCAACACTTTGAACATCTAAGGTGAGAATTGCTGTAATGCTGTGGTTAGGTGCACTGGGCTTGGTTGAAACAGCCTAGACGCAAATCCTGACTTTTCCACCTTTGTTTTGCTGCATGACTTACAGCAGGTTGCTAGCCTCTCTGAGTCTTAATATCCGATTCATTAAGTAGGGAACCTCCTTCACAGAGTGGCTGTGAGGACTGAGGAGCCAATTTGTATGAAGTATCTAGAATAGGCCATGGTCCTTAGTAAGTTCTCCTGCATGCTAGCCTTTGTGAGGTAGGCATACTCAGCAGCCCTGTCGGCAGCACTAGTGTGGAAAACTCGGGCACATAGAGTTCAGTATATCCCCCATGCTGCAGCGGGGGTGCCTGAAATCAACGTTCCATCCCTCACGGGTCTCACTTAATAAGCACTAACCATTCACTGCCTTTCTGTCTGGGCTCATTCCCAGGGCTTTCAGACATTCACCCAGGGGAAAACAACACTAGCAGAATTTGCCTGCTCTGTCTTGTCTTCATCTTCATCCCTGTCTAGGGTAGCAGTAAACACCCCTCCCTTTGTGTTTCTATCTCCATCTCCTCCACTGACTCAGCCAGCAGAGTAGCGGCTTCTAGAGGCTTTGATCAGAATTTGGCAGGGGTGGGCACTGGGTTTAATCCAATCTGATGTACTGGGTGAAAATGGGTTACTTATTCCAACTTCATTCCCTTTTCATTCAGAAGTGCTTTTGCTCTAGGAGGAAATAATTTTCCTAATATGTTGGCTTCTGGGATATAGCTCTTCATTTTAACTTAGAGTTGCAAATCATTTATTTAAAGGAGGGAAGATGATAGATGTGAACATGGCTCTGTCTGTCCTGGTTTGAGGGCTGCTACCCAAGAACGGGGCAGATACGTTTGCAGGAAGATGAAAGGCGGCAGGAGCCTGAGTACGATTTGGATGAGAGGAGGAGAGCAGCCACAGGGCCACACACACCTCTCTCTTCCAGCTGCAGGGCAGGTGCGTGGCTGAGGCTCTGAGGGCTGAATTGCTTTGCCTGAGAAGTTTAGGAAGTGGGGACCCTGAGAAGTTGGGACAGTTCTCCCAGTTCATTTTTTCTAGGGTTCTGTTTCCTTCTAAACTTAGAACCTATCATGTGGGATTGTCTTGTAGAGTTTTCTTCAGTTCTGTGTTGTCCTATTTAACGTTTGACTGTTGCAGGTGGTGTCCCTGCAGGTCTGCTCACTGAAAACTCAGTTGCTTATACTCTTGGGGTGCATGTGACCTGAGCCACAGTGTCGAAAGTGGGAGGAAACGAAGAGCTAGGTTGGTAGGCATTGCTGTTTGGATCTGGGGAAACAAGGATGTCTTTGACCTTGACCATACTTTGGACTTAGGTAAGCAGGTTCTTCAATCATCTCTCTTTAGGCACTGAATGGGGGAGTCAAAATGATGGCATGCTTCTCAGTCCCCAGCATCAGTGTCCTTTGAGATGCTGTTACTAAATGTAGATTTCTGGACCTGTCCTATATGCATATTTGAAGGACTTGGCATTTTGATGAGCTCTGCAGTTATTCAGGTGTGAGAAGCAGCAGGAGCTTCGGGAAACTTGCACAGAAGTGCTGAACTATTAACTCCTGAGAGTTGTCTTCCCATGGCCCCTGGGGAAATCCTCCATTCCTGCTTCAGTTCTCGACCTCCTCTTGAACCACTGCCCTTAGAACTGTTCCTACTTCAGTTCTCTATCTCCTCTTGAACTGCTGCCCTTAGAACTGCACCGCATTCTTGTGAATACTCTCCCTGGTGACAGACTCGCTTACTTAGTATCTAAATAGCAAGTCATTCAGGGCCATGGCTGATAAGGAAGCTTATCAAACTGGCTGCTATGATCTGTGGTCAGACAGAAACTTGACAAGTAAAAAGAGGGGTTCTTGTGTCTTAGGAACTATCTTGAAAATAGGGGGCCTCTTGAAAAAGGGGTCCCCAGAATTGTTTTGAGCTCTGTCTGGTTGTAGCAAGTATGTAGAGAATTGTGAGTTATTTTGAAGGACCATCCTCATTTGACTTATGTTCTTGTAAAGTATCTGTACAATCACTAGATTTAATCTTCACTTCATGCCTTATTCCTATTTGGAAGTCATCTCCAAAGAGCAACATCATGTCAGAGCACAGGTGGATATTTCCAAAAGTGTACACACTACTGGTCAATATCACAACCCACTCCTCCTGACACCAATTGTGGATTTGTTAAATATTTGGTCCCTTCTGATATTGTTATATGGAGATGCTCTAGTAGTCAGGAAGTAAACGGAATATCTCTCTCTTGGTTTTTGGAATATTGAAGACAACTTACTATTTCTAGAATGCTGAATAAAGACTAGATATGGGAGGATGAAAATCTGAGCTTCTGAGCTTGACCTTGCTCCTCACCAGCTGTGACACCAACTTCGGCACATCAGTTAGTCCTGGAGCCTGGTGAAGCCAGGCAGTCATTGCGGGATTCAAGAGCCTCCAACCCCAGTGCTACTTCAGGCGCTTAGTGTAGTTTATGTGCTTTGGGCGGGTGCGGTGCAGGGAGGGGGGTGAGAAGGGGATGGAGCAAGGGAGGAGGAGAGACTTCATCCCAAAAGACTGTCCTCTGCTTTTCAGGAGAAGTGAATATTGAACAAAATAACACCGAAAGGAAGTGAACTGATTGACTATATGCAAGTCCCACATGCCCCCTCTGACCAGAGAGGTGGGGCTGGGGCCCAAAGGTTCTTCTACCCCTCTGCAAGGAAGGACGTGAGGGGATGACTGCAAAGTTGAGTCATCATAATGATAGAATGTTCTTTTCCGTTTAAAGAGCTCCCACTTTAAATGTGGCTCTAAGCAATTACAAATCAATTATAACCTATAATCAACGCTCTGTTTTTTCAAGTCTGTGAAGTCTCTAAGTACAGATATAAACCCTCCCCTTTTGTCTGAGGTCAGGAGTGCAGGAAGATCAACTAGTGAATCTCAGTGAAGCTAACTGGAACCAATTATCAATCAGCCCGCTGATGGCAAACTGCTGTCTTCATAAGAGATTCTTTGTTATTTCTTCCAGGCAATTTCTTTCCTCACCCCCCTGGCTGTTATATGTGTGGTGAAAATTATCCGGCGAACAGACAAGACTGAAATTAAGGAAGCCTTCTTAGGTAGAGTATTCACAGTTCCTGTTTTAGGGGATGGGGATGAACTTAATTAGCTCACTAGATTTAAAATATCTCAGATGCACCAACTAATTTTTCTCTTGGTGAAATGAAACTTGAAAGAAACAAGACAAGGTCAATTAAGTTCTGGGAAGAGCCGACACAGGAATCAATGAGTATGTGCCCTGGCCACCCTTCGTCGCTGTCCGTAGTGCTGAATGTGAACTCCGTACCCACGTCAGAGACCCGTGCTCGCCAGTCCCACATTTGTGGGCAGTAGGCTCACACTGCAAGCAATTCAGAAATTGACCCCACCTCCTGGACCAATCGCTGTTGACTAGAAGCAAAAATGGGCCAAAGCCGGTGTAAAATAAAATAGAATTTGAAAACAAGCCCCATAATTCCTCTTTGGTTTGGGGCTATTTTGGCAATTAAGGCATCCTGTAGAGTGTTACACCACTGTTGCACATTCTTCTCAAGCTAAGTCATCTCTGCATCTGAGGGCAGTTTCACATTTTAGAATTAAATTCACTTTTCTGATCTGCATGTTAATCAAGTGTTGATAAATGACAGTGGTAAGATAAGTTAAAATGATTTGACTTATTTAGCAGTCAAAATAAAGTATCCTGTAGCCAGGTTTGAAATTATTTTGATCATTAGGAAAAGTGAATTCAGGTTATTTTTGACACCCCATAATAAAGTTATCAAAAATTATGTTGTATGGACTTTACCACTCAATTAGTTAGCAAAGCTGGAAAAATTAGATTCCCCAATAAAAAGTGTGTTTGTTAATTATCAGACTTTGAGGGAGTGAAAATTTACTAAAATTGGCCTTCTGCTTTCTTGGGAAGGGGTGAAGGAGCTAAATCTAGAGGATGTGGAACAGTTCAGGGTCTTTCTGCTCTGAAACAGGATAGGCAGCATTTCTTATATAAACAGCCTTTATTTAGGCTCTGTCTCATTGAAAAGAACAAAATCCTTCTCATATTAGCTCAAATAAATTATGGGTTTAATTATAGGGCTATCTCCAGCAATCTCACAGATAATCTAAGAATAGGAAAAAAGGACAGAGGAGCCTGCTGGGGGACTGGAAGTGGGAGCCGAGCTGGGCCGCCAGGGCGGAGGCGCTCCTGCCCGCTCTGCTCTTCTCTGAAATATGCCTTCCCTATCCTCACACCACCTGTCTCATTCTTCACCTGGGTGTGGTTTCTGCTGCTCCAGACGTCCAGTTGTGTGAGGCTTGGGCTCACAGTGGTGGTTGCCCCGCCCTACACCTGTGACCATTCAGCCCCAGTGCCCACCCGCTGCCAAGCTTCACGGCATTGCATGCTCCAGACTTCCCAGGCAGAGACTCTGGCGCCAACATTCTCAAGTCCGGACACTGAAGTCTTGAGTCCGTGCCCAGCAGATGGCCTCCTCTGGGTCAGGTGTGTGGCCCAGGCTACTCAGCTGTGGTTTTGGGCTTCGGTGATCACATGGTTTTGGTCTCTATAGCTGAGCTAGTGGAGAGTTCAGTTGTTCTAAGAAGGGCTTTGGTGCCCCTCCTCTGCGTGGCCTGAGAAGCCAGGGTAGTATCTGGACTGATATCACTGTGGTCCCCAAAATGCCCTCTTGGAATCCCTCTCAGATGGCTAGAAACCCCTTTGTCTTTTTCATTCCAGTTGCTCCCCAGACACAGAGTCCCAAGATACATGATTGTGGGTACAAGCTCTCTTTCATGGTATGGTTATAATTTACTGTTGACTTTTGCTGTCAGACTTCTGTTACGGCAGTAAGTAGCTATTAGTTCCTTTCTCTAGACCTTTTCATTCTCAGCTAAGTCTCCCTTAGGGTGACATTTCAAAATCGCACTCCATACCTTGCCTCCTGTAAGTTAACAGGGAAGGCAAAGTTACTGAATGTTCTGTTTGCCTAAATAAACGAGAGCCTGCCCTGTAAAAGTGATGAAGAGCCTTCCATTGTACTCATTTTGGTAAAAATCACTACTTTTAGGCTGCTTTGGATGTAGAGGGTGGGGAAGTGATCCTTGAAAGCCAAGCACAGAAAACTAGATGGAGCTTTTCCAAGAGGATCTGGAATTCATGACTTTCTTGGGGAGAGGTGCCCAGGTTTTACTCAGCAGTCTTTAGCAGGCCCCACAAGCTGCCCTCATTTGAATGTCCACAGCAGCACCCTTTGTGCACCAGCCAAAGACTAGAGAGTGAGGCTTCCCCATGCAGCTCTGGGTTCAGAGGGATCAAGGCTGCAGAACTGTAGCGAGGTCTGTGGAGCAGAGAAAGAACTCTGTGATGGACGTGCTGCAGGGCTGTGTCAGCCTTCAAAGCAGCAACAAAATCCCTCTCATCCCTTGGGAGGCTTAGAGGCAGTAGTGTCCTCACTGCAGGCCACTCGGAGGCCAACATACAACACACTTGGCTCTGAGTTTCTTTATCAAACGCCATCTGGGCTGGTCGTTGTGACCCTGCTGTGGGCGCTGTGGATAAAGCCTTCTGAACGAGACCCACTGGGTGGTTGTCATCAGCCACTGCTCTTGATTGGGGCCATTCATTCCCTGCTCTCTTTGGATCTCAGCACAACCTTGTCCCCCTTGTTAGTGAGAGGCCCCCTTATGGGTCCCCTGGGGCTTGTGCTGTTCAGATGAAAATAATCATCAGTTCAGTTTACTTCCAGAATGCTGAGATGACTTCCACCCGAAATCATCCTCACTCCAGAGCCCACTCTTTTTTGTCTCCTTCGGGTGTTTGAACCAGAGTGGAGTTATCAGTTCTTGGGGCTTATACCACATCCACGCCTTTTCCTACTCAGCTACTTGACACTTTCAAAGAACTGCTTTGTTCTTTGTTAAATGAAGGTCCATGGGTACAGTGACTGGGCACATGTCTGATGTTCTGGATCGATGTAGTAGCCTGAGGGCTTCAGGACATCACATAGTGTGCTTGTTCCCAGAGACCTTCTCTGAGCCATGACCACGCCTAGACCAGGGTAAGGCAGCCTGAGAGAAAGCAGCAGAGAGCCTGCGAGCCAGCGCACTAGGGAAAGACTTCAGTCATCTCAGGGCCACCTCCCAGTCTGTTCATTGTCATTGTTGTGGAGAGAAAACAGCAAGGCTAGCCCGGAGAGTTTCCCCTCCTCTCTGCAAAGGAGACCTCTCCACGATGCAGGGTGTAATCCCAGACTGCTGGAGTTCCTCACAGTCGGTTCCAGTTTTTACTCCCCAGGGGCACGCTTGGTGTTTTAATGGCAGTGTCATCCTGTTGACGCATCTTTGCCTTCTACCCCAGTGACCCTTCCTTCCTTTGCTGCCGCACTCCGTTAGAGCCAGGTGTGCACTCTCCCACACCTGGTGACTCATTTCTCTCCCACACACGTGCTCATTGGAACTGGTCCCTCCTGTCCGCTCTGCTTTCCACAGCTTGTTGCAAGCAGGTGGGTTTGACTCCATCCCTGTGGCCTGTGCTCTCAGCGACCTTGCTGGCCATTCCACAGTACTTTCTGCTTGTAGAGCAGCACATTTGACTCCCTGGATGATGGCGAATTTGCTCTAGGCGTCTCCTTCCCAAAAATGTCCTGTCACTGTTCTGTGCTTACATAAATCTTAGCTAGTATCGAACAGTTAATATTTGCCAACGGGAAGTAGTAGCTCATGTGCTTTATTATTCAACAAAGAAATGGAAGGGGGCCTCAATCGGCTTTTATTGCTTTGTGCAAGGCATTCAACCTTCCATCCCATTGACTTGCCTTTTGTTATGTCTTGTTAAACACAAGAGAGCGTGCAAGGTCCTTGCAGGGAAAACTTGCACTTAATGTCATCTGCATCCTTTGCATGGTCTATATTTATTCAGCAGAGTCCTCCCAAGGCACTTGGAGAAAGTTGCCCTGCTATACACTTTAATGTATTCCAGAAGTTCCTGGTGTCTTCGGTGACAAAAAGCACTGCTTGGACAAAGCTTCTCCAAATTCAGTGATGTTTTAGGATTTCTCACCTTCTCAGAAAGAGTGATTTGGTACCAGCAGATGGATGGCATTTGGTGGGCGAGGGGTCAACAGGGAGATAATCAGATTGGGGGAAGGTCCTACCCACAGTAGGGTCCCAGCTGCTGCTCTGATTGGAATTATGTCTGAGGAGGTGGCCAGAGGAAATAAAAAGTGATGTCTCTTGCTACAGTAAAAGAAAGTCTGCACACCATAATATTAGATCTGTTCATATCAGACCAGAAAGTGATAGATGAACTCCTCGGTGATAACTGAAAATTTCAGAGAAAGAAGAGAGACTCATTTCATGTCATAAGGGGCTTGGATTTTTGTGAGTCAACCTCCAAAGTCCTCTCTTAATTATATTTTACTCCAGCAACCCACACTTCCTCTGTTATTTTTAAAGTTTGGTTTGTTATTTCTATAGTCATTAATTAAACAGTATTTATTATGATGTGACAGTGATGATGATGATTTTGATTTGGGTAATTTTTCTATCTGTTGGTTTTGTTTTGTAGCGGTGTCCTTGGCTCTTGCTTTGAATGGAGTCTGCACAAACACTATTAAATTAATCGTGGGAAGGTAAGTTCCACAAAATAAATAATGGTGACTGAAGACTCTCGAGGTCATCTATGTAGGAGCCTGGGCCATAGGACACTGGATGGGACAGATTTAAGCTCTTCTGGTTTTTCCTAAAATTGTCCTTCTTGGGGTTTCTGTTCCTAGCACAGACCTCTGCTCTTTGAATTATGAACTCTTTCAGAAAGCAGGAGACTGATAGTATGGAAGTGTCCACTGGTTACACTTTCTTAGAGTCCAAGGCCCACCATGGACTTTTCCCGGTCCAGACACTGCTGTCCCTGGGCCTCACCAGACACCCTCTCACTTGTCAGTTTTGGCCTCTGCCCACCCCCAAAATAAATAAGATTACTTGCTTATTCTTCTCTTTGGGATGAGAAGCTTGGGTTGACATTCGAGCTTTGGCACATGGCAATTTCTTTAACTCCCTGGAATGTGACTTCTGTTCTCCACTTACCTTGCCTTCTCACCTGATTGTTCTGGAAGTGAGTTAATATCTGTAGAGTCTGAATTTGAGATCTGACTTTGTCCTTGATTAGCTGTTGGCCTTGGACTGGTTAGCTCCCCTCACAGAACCATAGTTCTTACTGAGTGTCTGCTGATGCAGGCTGCTGGCCAGGCGCCGGGGGCGGAAGATGGATAGAAGTCATGCAGTGAGTGGCCTGGTCCCCGGTGTCGCTCATCTTCATGTGCTTCCCACTACTCTGGGGCCTTCATAAAATGTTGATTCTTAGGCCTGTCTCCCTAGAGGTTCTGGCTCAGTAGGTGAACAGACACACTTGGAAAAAGGACTGGCAGAGTGGTGGTGGGCGGGGGACAGGCGACATAGTACCCCAGCAGCTCTGATAGATTATTGATATTGATTATTGATAAATGACAGATAGAAGTAATTATGGAACCTAGATCCCAGAGCTACTGTGCATGAACTTTGACCTGACATGTACAGAAGATAGGCCCCATGTTTACAGGGTCAGCAAAGCCTTGTCCTCAGTTGGCATGTGGCCTGTATGTGTTGAGTTGATGCGATGACCTGCCTCACACAGTTGTGTGAGTACACATTTGTTTGAGCTCGAGAAGCCTGGGCGGGAGTGAGTATGTAGGTGTGAGAAGCCAGTGGTTGGGCTCAGAGCTTGTCTTTGCCTCTTACTGGGTGTGTGTGACCTTGGGTGGGGTGTAGTCTTTTTAAACCTTCATTTCCACATCTGTCACATGAAGAGAGGCCCAGAGTCTCTCTCAGGGTTGTCACAGACTGTTGTGATGCCACACGCGGGCAGTGCCTGGTGCTGTGTCTGGTGCCCAAGCAGAACTCAGTGAACGTTAGTTGGGCTTCTGGAAGGAGCTGGACCTCAGTGCCACCTCTTCCCGTGGCCTGTAGGGCTCTCTCTCCCACAGCCTGGGCCCGAGAAGCCCACCTGGTCACTGTGCTTTCTGCATCATGAAGCTGAGCTTCCAGGGCCGCAGGCGGGGTTGAGACTTACTGTTAGAGGAAGGCGACTGACCACAAACTCAAGATTTAGGGACGCGGGAAGCCTGTACTCTTGGCTCCTGGAGGCAACCTTTGGGCTGGCAGAGCTCTGCAGGGAGGCAGGAGCTGCAGTTCCTTTGTGTGTGATTGAAATGAAAGTGAACTATGTTTTTGATTGTCTCCTCTGTAACAAGTATTTTAGAATTTTTTTTTTATTTTAAATTTTATGGAAGGAATATTAAACGAATATTAAACCTCTAGGTAGGTTTAAGGTGTGATTATTGTCAATCAACATTGTATAGAATACTCCCGGTTTACCACCAGTTTGCTTTTACTCTCTGTCCTGTATGAGTCATCTCATTGAACCCTCACCTTTGGGTAGTTATTGATCTTCCCTTTTTACAGATGTGGAAATGGAGGCTGTGGGAGGCTACATGACCTCCCCAAGGTCATACAACTCTAAGTGGCAAAGAGTGATTTCCAACTTTGTGTGACCCACCTTTGTGAACCTGAGCTTTTCCTGAGACACCCCCTACCCCCCGTCCAGTGTGCTCCGTGGGGAGCGCTGCTGACAGGAGGAGGAGCTGGGGGCAGCAGGGAATGGTGGGGATCAGCGTGGGATTTGCTTATGATGGCAGCATTTTATATTGAAAATGTCCATGGTGTCTTTTGTAGACCTCGCCCCGATTTCTTTTACCGCTGCTTTCCAGATGGAGTGATGAACTCGGAAATGCACTGCACAGGGGACCCTGACCTGGTGTCCGAGGGCCGCAAAAGCTTCCCCAGCATCCACTCCTCCTGTAAGTGCAGCGACTGAGACGCTCTCTAGTTCTCCGGCCTGTTTTCCGGTCACTTTCTCTGGGAGTTTAGAGAACTGGGTTGGTTCATGAATGCGGAGCACAGTTCATTTTTCTTCACTGTCGGGTGGTTGGCTTACAAACAAGATTATTGACAGGGGGTAATAAGCCTGCAGACGAGGCACCAGAGTTTACAAAACATTGTGTGTGTTGCTTTTGTGAGCTCAGCAGAGCGTGGTATGTGACACTTTGGCAGTAAGACTTGGGAACTTGACAGCACAAGGGAATCTATCATTTCCGCTGCGACCTTACGTTTTTCAGCCTGGTGTTCTCTCTAGTTTATTTCTTCAGTGAAATGAAGGGTGTGTGTGTGCATGTGTGTGTTTATGTAATAAAGGGTATGTGTGAGTGTGTATGTGAAAAGAAGGGGGTGTGTGTGTAATGAAGGGTGTGTATGTGAAACGAAGGGTGTGTGTGCCAGTCTATAGTAGATCTATGTATATATAAATGTGTGTGTTTATATTTACATATGCACATTTTATATGTATATTTATATACACACAGACGCACATATACATAGGTACACATAACAATATATATAGTCTCATAGAGATGTGATTTGGATCTAGTCGTAAAGCAAAGACTAACTCATGTGAATCAGATGCAGTGTGGTGTTGGGGAAGGACTAGAGGTTTTTGAAACATGAGAAATCCTGGGTCTGCCAGGTATCAGCTGTGTGACTTAACCTCTCTGTGCCTCAGTTCCTGCTGTGTGAAATGGGAAAGGAAGCCTTTGGGTTGGGCGAGGATTCAGTGGGTGATGACCCCAGGCATTTCAGAGCGTCCACTTGCTAGCCTGTTCAGGTGCCTTTCCTCGCTTGGTGCACTCTGCCTGTCGAGCACTCAGTGCAGTGCTTTGGAGAGACAGTAGTTATCACTGGTTACTACCGGAGCCTCTGGCTCATGTCCGTCTTTATCGCGTCGATCATCACTGAATGGCTTGGGTGCCAGGCACTGTGTCAGGCGCTGGGGACACGTAGATGAATAAGACTTGGGTTTGGTGCTGCGTCTGCCACAGGCAGTAGAGACTGTACATCAGGAGGCAATCTGGGATGACTGCAGAAGACCCCAGGCCACAGGTGACTGCTTGGAGAAGGACAGGCTGTTGTCCTGATCCAAAGCCCTTGATTCCGCGCCGGGTTACTCGTAATTTACCTCTTTGGCCAGCCAGGAGCCTTAATCTTTTCCTCGGAGATACTGAAGATGCGCAGCCAGTAGCTGGGCCACAGAGTGACTAAGTGGATGCTTGTTCTTGCAGAGTGGTTTGGACATTTGGTTCAGTGCTGTCGCAGACGAGGGCCTGCCAGCAGCATTGGGTGCCATCAGTCTGTGATCGCTCTCAACCTGCTCACGTTCTGCCCATTCAGGTTGTCCCCGCTTTACATGGAGGGAAAGCGAGGCTCAGACAGACCCGAGGACTCTGACCTTTACATCAGTCTCCATCTAGATAGTGACTCAGGGCTCTCTGCGATGAAATACAAGGAAATATCCACAGTCCATATTCATTTATCTTGTTTTGTTTTGTTTCGTCACCCCAGCCCTGGGTCTTGAAACCAGGGCCACTGCTTTCATAACCTGTTCTTTATCAGTTTGAGACACAAAGGGGGGCTTTATTTTAAAAAGTAAATCATTTTCTACTTCAGTTTCTTGAGGACTGTAGTGAGTTGAATAGTGATGCTTACAAAAGGTATGTCCAAGTCCTAGCCCAGAGCACCTGTGAATGGCCTCTTATTTGCTACAAGGGTCTTTTGCAAATGCAGTTAAGGTTCTTGAAATACTATCATCCTGCATAGGGTGGTTCTAAATCCAATGACAAGGGTGCACCCTGGTGGAGTAGTGGTTAGGTCCACCGCCTCAGTCTGCCAAACACAGTCTACATAATCATGAGGACCTGGGTTTGTGTCTCAGGTGGGGAGAAACAACCAAAATGAACAATTAAATAAAAATACATTTTAAAAGCTTTAAAAATCTAATGACCTGTGTCCCGATAGGAGAAAGACAGGAATATTTGAAACATAGGCACAGGGGAGAAGACCACGTGAAGATGGAGACAGAGATTGAAGTGATGCAGCCACAAGTCAAGGACACCTGGACCACCAGAGGCTGGAAGAGGCAGGAAGCATCGTCCTCTAAATCCTTTAGAACATGGCTCTCTGACACCTTGAGTTCGGGTGTCTGGCTTCCAGAACCGTCAGAGAATTTATTTCCTTTGTTGTCAGCCACCGGGGTGGTGGTCATTTGTTCTGGCAACTCCAGGAAATGAAGATGGAGACTTAGATTGAACCCTTCCCTGTTAGTGGGGAGGGTTTGGCTTTGGCGTCTTGAAGCACATTTCAGTATTTGTGCTTCTTTCACATCCACTGAGATTGATGGGGCACGAGGCCTGGCTTTGAAGATGTAGGGTTCCAGGCTTTTCTAGATTTCAGTCATGCCTGTTATTGAGACAGAAGATCCACCTGGAATCACGATTTCTCCTAGTTTGTTTTTCCTCTCTGAAGTCAGTGTTTCAGGGAGTATCTGTTAGGAGTTGTAGGTACCAACTTGAAGAATCCCTGCTGTGCTGAGTTACAGCCTCCTGGTCGGAGTTTCCACTGGCATTACATAGAGAGGACGTTTCTGGAATAGTAGTTACCTGGGGTCAGCTCCCATCTCCTCACCATCACACTCCTGATGTGTCTTGTTAGGTCTCTGTTGTTTTTAAGACATGTCTGTCCTCCCCCAAAGCTTGGTGCTGAGCTTTAAGGGACTTCAAAATGAAAGAGAGTAAGAAGTGGAACAAGCTCAATTCTGACTTTTGACTGGTTAACTGAGGGCTGCAGCACAGTGGAGGTTCTGCTGTCGCATTTGAACTTGGGGAGAAAATGGCTCTCCGGTGGATAACTCCAGCTGGAAGACTGCTGGACCGCAGAGATTAGAGAGCAGGCTCCCCAAAAATGTTTATTTTAGATGTACAACCTCCCTATCAAATGCATTTTCTGACAGGGCTGCCTGCCAGCGGCCTTGTCAAATGCATGGCTTGTGTCCAATCCACGCTAGACAAGCTTTTTGACAGAAGCTATTACTATCTTTTACTTAAGATGCCACTTAAATGTTAGATTTTTTTTTTTTCAAGGAAAGGTGCAGTCAGAATGAAAGCAAAATGAGGCAAGCAGGCAGGAAGAGAGAAGAGGAAGAAACATTTTATTTTGTTTAGTTGATCATCCTGGTTGCTCCTCCTGGCTCAGGTCAAGAACCTGGGTGCTTAGGACATATGTGGATTACACCCAGCCTGGTATGGCATACACAGCCACCACTCAGGGCACACCCAGGAGTTGTCTTATAGAGAACTGATGTCACCACATAGGAAAAATATCAGTGCTGTTTTCTGGATTTTTTTTTACAGGCAAGAATGAACGTGAGCAGAAGCAGGTAGGTGGGAAGAGAGAAGAGGAAGAAGCACTTTCTTTATTTTATTGGGTGGTGCATCTTGGTGGTTTCTCCCGGCCCTGGGGCATGAACTGGGGTCCTTGGGATGTGTGTGGACTGCACTGACCAAAGACAGCTGACCAAACTGCTACACTACCAGAGCATGCCTGGAATTTTTTCTTTTTATTATAGCTAATGGAAGCCTCATGGTTGGTGTGACTACTCCTCAGAGGACCTCAGAGGGGGTGACCTCAGTGGACCCCCAGAGTGATACATGCATTCTTTATGCCTGGAGGTGCACTTGAGTGAGTTGACACAGGCTTTCTGGACCAAGAAGAGGCCTGAGACTAATCCCCAGCTGAGGTAGACGGGTTTGCTTCTGCTGTGTTTGCAGGGAACTGGTGACTGGAAGGAAGGCCGTGCTCTCATGTCATCCTTCAGAGCAGCTGGCTTCCTTTGAACTGAGGAACAAGCATTGATTTCCTTTGGAAACAAAAGATCTTGTTTGTAATCTTCCACAAGCAGTTGACCACGCTCCCCTGACCTGCTCCTGTGGCTGACTGTCCACTGACAGATGTCCCTGTAACACTGATCTTACGGATCTGCTCTAAGGTGGCCTGAGCACCCGTGATGGGAAAAGCAGAGATCGCAGTTCCAAAGCACAAGTGATTTCCTTCATCCCAGGAAGCTGCGGATTCAACGTGGAGAAAGGCGACTTTCTAACTTACCCGAGTGCTTAAGGCAGGGATATTCTGAAAAGGAAATTGCCTTTCATTGCATAATCTCAGCATTTGATTGGGTATTGATTCAGCTTCTAGAAAGAGGGTAGAATTCATAGAGAAAAACAGAACAAATGATGAATGCCAAGAATGCTATTAAGAAACTACTTCTGTGTAAAGGCGAGAGGAACGAGTAAAGTGAGATGGTTGTCTAGCACCTCACAAGCAGCAGCACGTGAAGTGGCTGCCTGGTTTTGTCCATAAAGCTTTATTAGAACACAGAGAGGCCCATTCATTTCCGTATGTGACCATGGAGGCTTTCGCTTTTTGATGACAGAATTGAGTAGTTGCAAAGGGACATAGGATCCGCAGAATTGAAAGCATACTGCCCATGCTCTGAACAAATAGTACTAAAAAGCTTCCCTACGGGCTGTACCGTTGTGGCTCAAGTGGCTGAGATGCTGTTGTGTGAACCACGTGGAACCCAAGGGCCTGGGTTCGTGACCCATAGCGGTGTGAAAAACCAAAAATGAATAGCTAGAGAAATAAAGTTGTTTCTTCCTCCTCTCCCTTCCTTCTTTCCTCTCTTAAAAAACGGGGAGGGGGACTATTACAGGGTCTGGAGCAGGGAAGGGATGAATGGGCAGAGCACAGAGGATTTCGAGGGCATTGAAACTATTCTGTATAATATTCTGCATGCTGGTCTGAACCTGTCGCCTGGCCACCGCCAAGACTGTGCCTGAAGTAAACCACGGACCTTGGGTGATTATGATGTGTCAGTGTAGGTTCATCCATTTAACGAATGTTGGGGAATGTTGATAAAAAGGGAGGCTATGCATATGTAGAAGCTAATGGAAGCCTCATGGTTGGGGTATATGGGCAATCTTTGTACTTTCTTAATTTTGCTATGAACCTGAAACTGTTCTAAAATCTTACGAAGGAGCAGTAGTAAAGCAAGATGAACATACTTGAATTGTGCACAGAGATGTTTCATCTTTAAATAACTTCCTTATAGTATAAAAAAGGGGCTTTGACAGGATTCAGTGTTGTAGGATGCATTCCTTAAGCGCAAGACAAATGTAACTGATAACTGATAACTGTAGCTTTGTGATAGAGTTTAAATCAAGGACTGTGATGCCTCCTGCTTTGTTCATTCTTAAGATTGTTTTGGCTGTTCTGTTCTTGAACTAGGTGTCAAATTCTAGGCTGAAAACATTTCTGTGCAGGGTTCTAATTTGTGGTGTGGGCCACAGAATCTGGTGACATTCCTCTTTTGTTTTGTTTTTCCTCTTCTTTCCCTGGAACCTCTCAGGATCATCTGAAGTTTACAGCGATGGCTCTAGTGGAATTCTTCTTTCATTCCTGTTGTTCTGATCACTCAGTGGGCCCTTTTGTAATGGAACTTCACATTCCTCCCCTCTGCATTCCCTATTTCTTTTCCCAGGGTCCTATGTAACTAGATCTTGTCTTCTTTTTATTTCCTATTATCTCTTTGTTCATCTCTGGGAGATTCAAAAAGTTTGTTTACCAACCCTTCTGTTGAATTTTATTATGATTATTGTATTTTTAATTTTCAAGATCTTGTTTATTGGACATCCCCAAAGGATGTGAACTGGGTTTCACTAGTTGATTAGCATCTGGCCTTTACTTGGATGCTTTTCCATTCCCCAGAGGAAACTGCTCAGGTTCTTGCCCTGTGTGGTGAGCTTGGCGTTCTAGGAACTGTGTTCCCAGAAGTCACTTTACAGACTGCTCTGTTCCCCTTGTCCTCTCCTTGTTTTTGGTCTGCTTTTTTCACTCTGTTCTCTGCTGGCCTTCTTTTCCCAAGCCCAGAGCCTCAGCTGGTTAAACCATCTATTTTCTTCAAGAGGCAGGGAGATGGCACTTTCCTGACTTGCAAGATGGGGAAGGTATGTGACAGCTATGCTTGGGGGCTTTCCACCTGCTTCCCTATTTTAGTCCAGATCTCACCCCAGCCCCATGCAGTGCCTCCAGTTCAAAGCTTTGTAGGAACCCACCTTGTGACTATGTAATTTCTCCTGAGCACCACCCTCTGCAGAGAAGTCTTCTCCCCTTTCCTGGGCTCTGCAAGTCAGCATGCATTCTGTCATCTGCTTTTCTTTTGCATACAATGTGATATAAATGCTTCTACTTCAATTTAAGCAGAATTCGTGTTTCTGTTTGCATAGCCAGATTTTCCAGATAAACAGAACCTATAGTTTATGGGTAGGAGGGGTGGAGGGTAGTGGGGCTAGAGGGAGAGAAAGAGAGCAGAATAGTATTGAAAGGAATTGGCTCCCATGATTGCACGATTGTGGGGCTGGCAATTTGATACATGCAGGGGGCAGGCCAGCAGACTGGAAACTCAGGTAACAGTTGATGTTGCATCCTGAGTCCAAGTCAGCGGGGCCAGCCCTGCTGTCTGGAAATTCAGGCATTCTGTGTTGCAGTCTTCAGGTAGAATTCCTTGTCTGGGAAACCTCAGTCTGCTCTTAGGGCCTTCAGCTGATTGTATGAGACCCACCCACATGATGGAGGGTGAGCTCCTTTACTTACAGTCAGAGATGACCTCATCACATCCAGAAATGATCTTAACAGTAACCTCTAGTTGTTTGACCAAATGCTGGACACATCACCTAGCCAAGGTGATTCATAGAATTAACCATCAGTTGCTCCTTTATTTTAAAATAAGAAATCCCATGATCATGTTCTAATAACTCAGTTACAGAAGAACCATATGTTAGAAAGTCTCCAACCTCAGTGTTACTTTGATGACACAGTCCTTGAGAATGAAGTACATAAATTAAAGGGTCTCTGTAGACTGGGAGTTTGCCTTGCTGAGCGACTCTAAATGGTTTTAACTATGAATTAAGACATTATCACAAGATATCATCTATGTTAACCAGCCCAGCTTAACTCCATGAAGCATGAATATTCAATATTATAAGCCAGCTGGTTTTTAGAGTGTTTAGCAGGCTTTTGCAAAACAAATGAGGAGAAAGGAGAAGAGAGGAAATTGCAAGATTCGTTTGTGTTGCTTCATTTAATGAAATGAAATTTCTATCAAGGGATATGCTGGTGGGTGAGAAGCTTGAAAATATACTTCTTTCTTTAAAAAAAAAAAGGGATATGTAAGGTTATGGGCTGCTATGTCACTGGCTCACATGGGACAAACGGGTGGTAATTTGAGGTCAGCTCAATGTGTGCGGCTTCTCTAATTAAACTTAGAGATGAAAGCTTTCAGGTCTCTGTCATGTCCTGGGACATCATCACACCTGACAATAGTCCCTCCTAGCTTTTTTCCTAAATTTGTATTATTCTGCATGTCACATTTCCAAGATGATATCAGAGGTTCTGAGAAGCATCTGTACTTATTTTTCTACATGTTTATCACCCGAATGAAGACTCCCTCGAATATTGGAAGTCCTGATTTGGGGACTCCTAACCTCTGGAAGGACACTTGCTTTAAGAAAGAGTCAGACCTCCTTATAGGATGGTATTTCTCAATCCCATTTTGACTATTACCTTTCCTCCTCTTTTAAGAGGATTTTTTCCTGTTTTCTCCTTTCTGCCCTGAAATGTTTATGCCACAGGGACACTGTTTATGTAGTATGGCTCTCTGGAAGGACACAAACATATGTGAGCTTTCTCATCTCCCCAAGAATCAGTTTTCATCCTCTGGTTGAGAATGAATGTTTAGGATGGTGGTTATCAACCTGGCAATTTTGCCTTCTAGAGGACATTCAGCAATGCCTGGAGGCATTTTTAATAGTCACAAGATGGGAGCTCTCTCATGGTCCCCACGGGTCTGCTAAACATCTTGCAGTACACAAGGCAGGTCTTACAACAAAGAGGTTTCTGGTCCCAGTAGTGTGCCCAGGCTGAGAAACCCTGTTCTAGGGTAATTAGTTAAATATATGGGAGAAATCGATTACACATGTGTTAAATTCATCCACTCTTAATCCCTGATCTGAATAAATAGAATATTTTTAGAAATGAATATTGGTTAGTTCAAAATACTCTCAAAGGCTTGGCTATTTGATTTTTCATGAAAAAAAAAACTAAGGTTAGATTAAGGATTATAATTAAAATTGAATGCCTTTTTATTTGTTTTTTTTTAATTTTTTATTGTAAAAAGTTTCACTGAATCAAAGAAAACAGAAATCCAGTGAGTCTTCCTCTGCTCCAGATACAACATTCTGCCATTTGGTTTCTGTTCTTCTCTGCCTGTTTCCTAAAACCATTCAGCAGTGATGACGGATTTTTTAAAATTATTTCATTATTTTAAGTAAAATTTACATTAAAATGCGTAGATCATTATAATTCAGTTCCGATAAACGGACATACTATATGTAATCCATATTCCTGTCACAATGTAGAATATTTCCATAACTTGCCCCAGAAAGTTCCTTTGTGTTTATTTCTAGCCAGTCTTCACCTCCTCAGTACAGCTGTTCTTCAGGTGTATTCTTAAACTTCAGTTGAATTTTAGACGTCATATAAATGGAATCATAGCATGTATTCTTACTTTGTCTGGCAACATTTAAATCAGTGTCTTGAAATTCTTCGTGTTATTATGAACATCAGTAATTTGTTCGTTTTAATTGCTGAACTGTACTTCCTTGTAATGAATATTCCACAAATAGTTCTCCATTCTCTTTTTGATAAACATTAAGAATGTTTACAGTTTTTTTCAACTGTCAGTCAAACTTCTCTGAAACATTTGTGTGCATTGCTTTTAGTGGATGGAGTTGCCATTTATCTTGGCTAACTCTATGACTGGTGTTCCTGGGTGAAAATTAGGAATATGTTCAGGAGAAACTGCCAGGTGCTTTCACAAGAGTGCTTGCGGCAACCTCTGTTCCCACTGACATTGTGTTAAAACCCAGGGACTCCATATTTTTAAGTGGTTTTACATTATAGTTTTAATTTGTGTTTCTCTGATGACTAGTGATGCTTATATTTAATTTGCATATTGACTGTTCACATATCTTCCTTGATGCAGTGTCTGCTGAAGCTCTTTGCACATTCAAAATCTTTTTCCTTTTTATGATTAATTAGAACTTCCTTGTACTCTACTAACACATCTTTTGTCATATGTTTTGTGAATATTTTCCTCCCATTAGTGACCTGCCTATTCATTTTCTTAATCCTGTCTTTTGATGAGCAGTACTTTTAAATAGTGATTACATCTAATTTACTATTTTTTTCTTTTATGATTATTGCTTTCCGTGTCTTCTTTAATAATTGTTTCTCCCATCTCCTGTTGCAGAGATATCTTTGTATGACTTCCTCAAATACTTTCTGGTTTGGGTTTTATAGGTAGGCTTTTTCAAATTGATTTTTGTTCATTGTGTGTGGTAGAGTTTGAAGTTCATATTTTTCTGTATTGATATCCATTTTGTCAGCACCATATATTTCAAAGACTGCCCTGTTACCATCAAATAGCCTTGATGCCTTTGCAGAAATCAGCAGCCTGTATAAGTGTGAGTCTTTCTGTCCATAATCTGTGTGCCTAGCCTAAGCCTATACTGATTATTTTAGCTGTATGGCAGTCTTGAAATCAGGCTTTTTGAGTCTTTCATCTTTGTTTTTTTATCTCAAGGCAGTTTCTGTAATCATAGGTCTCTGGAGCTGATGTCAACATCAATGGCAAGGTTTTTTTTGAATGACACCCCTGTTTTAGGACTTGGGCATTGGATGACCAGGGGCAGAGTAGCCCCTGGTCTTCTTATTCTTCAGGGTGAAGGAGGATTTGAGAAATGCTGCTACCCTGCTTCTCCCAGGGAGATACCAGTGCCCTTGACTAGGAGCTGGGGGAAGAGGGAGAGAGAGCCCCATGTCCTGGCCTGCATCTCCCTGAAACAGAGTGTCCATCACACTGGGCTGGGACAGAAGATGGAAGGAATGGGTCAGGTTCTAATGCCATAGATGCTTAATGTTCTTAGTGAGTTTTAGTCTATTTTCTTGAGTAAATGTTACTTCACTTGCCATGTGCTCAGGACCAAAGATGTAAAAATTAAAAAAAAAAAAGATAAAAGTTCCCCAGTGCTGCTTGGGAACGGCTGCCCGTAGCTCCTCACACAGCTGTTCTGGAAGTGATGAGATTCCCTCGCTAGTTCCCATATATTGTGCTTTAAAGTAATCGGTACTTTCCACTGACAGTGCGGAATTGATTGGTATCACGTTGTTGATAATATTCCAGGACTGACGTTTGGTGTCTGTAAGACCAGTAGTTGCAGCCTCTCTTCCATTTCTGTTTTCGTAATTTGTATTACTCTTAGTTAATTTTACTTGGGGTTTATCAATTGTATTAATCTTTTCAAAAACCCAGCTTTGTTTTTATTTTCTCTGTATCTTATGTCTTTTCTGCTTCATTGATTTGGATTCTCCTCTGTATTATACCCTTGTTTTTAGTTTAAGTTGCTCATGATTGTCTAGCTTCTCAAGTTAGAAATTTGCCATAGCTTTTTTTCATGTCTTTTTCCTTTCTAATGTAAATATTTAATGTTGTACGTTTCCTCTAGCCCTTCTTTAGTTATATCCCACAACATTTGATATATTTTCATTTTAATGTTATTATGTGCAAAATATTTTCTCATTTCCTTTTTAATTTCTTCTTTGATCTTTGATACCATCTTTGATTTTCTTATTTAGACGTGTTGGGTGTTTGTTTGTTTTTTTTTAACTTTCTAAATATTTAAGTCTTTTCTAGATATCTGTTTTTTTAAGAAAGAATTTTTTTTTTGTTAAGGAATGGTATAGTCAGGAATGAAGGCAAAGGCAGGAAGAAAAAGGAGGAAGAAGCACTTTGTTTTCTTTTTTGTTTATTTTCATTTAACCATTCACACTGGTTGCTTCCCCGCCCCAACCCCACCGGACTCGAACCCAGAGGTATGTGGCCTGGTTCTTTCAAGGCAATTAACCAAACTGCTGCTCCACCAGCACGCACCATTCAGCTGTCTTAATGGGATGAATTTTTAATCTAGTTTTATTATAAACAGAAAACATACATTTTCATTTTCTGAAATTTATTGAGATTTGTTTTATTGCCTAGCGTATACTTGATCTCATTGGATGCTTGTATATGCACCCTGAGTAGGTGTGCGTGTTGGTTGAAGCATCCCATTATGTCCAGTAAGTTAAGATGGTGTCTTGCACCTTTTTTGTTGTTTTTTTCTTTTTTGTCTCAGTGTTCTATCATTTACTGAGTAGGGTTTGATGATCATCAACATGCTAATAGATTTGTTGTCTCTTTCTCCTTTCAGTTTTGCTACATGTACTTTTTTAAAAAGCTCCATTTTTGGCACCCATTTATGACTGTTGCATATTCTTAATATGATGCCTGTTTTGTCATTAGGAAACGATCTGATCCTCCTTTTGTCTCTTCCTATTTCATGAAATGACTTCTTGTGATGGGAGATCTTTATGCCTAACAACAGTGAAATATTTTCATAACAGCTTCTGTTTTGGACCCTTGGTGATGGAATGGACTTAAATTATGAAGGAATAGTTGGCTAGACCACTGTTTTATCTTAGTTCCTTTTATCATTGGTTTAGATCATTGACTTTTAAACATAGTCTTCCAAATTTGGGTCTAGAGATCGTCCAATATTCAAGATGATAGATGTGCTCTAAAAATAGAAATTTAAATGATCCCTTGTCACTTAATGGACATCTTTTGGAATATGGATGGATGTATGCATGAAAGAAAGGGATGAAAGGAGAGAGAGGGAGGGAGGGAGAGAGGAAAGGAGGAAGGGAAGGAAAGGAAGTCACCTGCATAGTTCCCTAATCCCCTTGTCTGGACATTGTCCCATTCCTAAAATGGGCACCCATCCTCAGCTTGGTCTTGCCATATAAACGTTATCTTTTGTGTTTGGAACCAGCAGGCCTTTTCTTTGTGTTTTCTCAGATTCGTATCTAGCATGCACATCCTGAGAAAGCGTGTTTTCTTTTCCCTTTTGGATAGAACTCATAAACGTATACAAGTTATTCTCATGGGTGTCTCCACAGCAAATATTATATTCCAGGCTTTCTTCCTTATGTCTCCTGGAAGGTGTAGGGGCCGCCTTACCCACCTCTGTTGGCATTTACTTGGAAAATGCAAAGTCATTTGAATGTTAGCTGGGGCCAACTTAATTAGGAAGTTAAGTCTGCTGAAGGAAAATGAGGCAGATCATTCTACAGCCAAGTTTGTGCATCTTTGGGTGATTCAAACCAATGCTGCTTTCCTTCCATTAGCCTCCGGAGTCTGCTAATTAGCGCTAAATAGCACCTTCCTTCTATGCCAACAGCAGATTTAGCACTGGGAATATAAAAGTAGAAAAAGCTTTCCAAGCCTTTGAAGAGTATGACATTCTAGGATAACGCGATGCCGGGTCACTCCACAGCTTAAAACTCTGCGGTGGTTTCCAGTGCACCTGAGGGTAACCCTGTCTCTCCAGCGACAGTCTTCAGGCCCTTGCATGCCTGGCTCCTGCTGCGTCTTCAGCCTCTTGTTTTGCTCTCTTCCCTCTTCTGCCTGCATTCCAGCCGCCCCGCACTTTGACATTGCTGGAAGCAGCTGTCATTGAACACACAAAATGTGTCAGAGACTCTTACGGGCTTCAAGGGGCTTGTCCCATATCCTTACACCATACCTGTGAGGTCAGTACTATTATCAGTTCTCCTGTACAGAGGAGGACACTGAGGCCGAGAGAGTGTCATCACTTGTCCCCACATCGCACAGCCTGCATGGCGCAGAGCTGGCATTTACACCCAGGTCATCTGACTCAAAACCCAACTCTTGACTTTAGAACCCACCTCTCACCAGCTCCCTCAACGTGAGCTGTTCCCTCTCTCTGCTTTCTTGACCTTCTGGACATGGCCTTCTCCCATATTTCTCCATTGTTGGCAGATCCCCACCCAGTCTCCTTCAGCCCTGTTATATCATAAACACTGAATTACCAACTCCTTTGGCCTGATGTTATTGACTTCGCCTTAGAAATAAAACATGTTTCCATTGAGCTTCTTCTCAAATTACTCCCTTCTGGTCAAGAACAAAATGACTGGCATTTGCTGACTGGCTGGAGCAAGGTGGTCCAGCCATCAGCCCTCTTTCTCTTCTCACTCAGTCCTGGGAACCACAGGATTGTCTCCTGTCACGTGACTGCAGCTGCGAAGACCAGCGAGATGTGGCTGCATATCCACAATTCAGCCTTTGTCATCACTTAGGTGAAACTCCCTCTACTCTGTAAATGCCTTCAAAACTATTCACTCGTTCATGTCTTTCATGTTTCATTGATTCAGCACATTATTGGCTCCCTGTTACGTACCAGGTCTGTGCGTGTTGTGGGAGGAGACAGTCGCCCTAGCTGTCCCACCAGCCTGCCCACCTCTTGTTCTGTTTAGGAAAAGGCATTTCTTCCTCCCCGCGGATGCAACCCCAGGACCAGCCATGGGGAGCAGAGAGCCGGTCTTCCTCAGCAGCTGGGCCCCCTTTGGCAGCGGATATTGTTATTTTGGCAGCCGTGATGGACAGCAATAGATGTTAGCCCAATAATCACACAAATAGCCTTTAATGACAATGCTGACACAGACTATTAGGAAAAATACATATGACGTATAATTGAGTGCTGTCTCTTGACATCGTCAGAAGCATCTGGGACAGTCAGTACTGAGTGAGGCAAGCCCAGGGTTTGAAGAACCCCAAAGGTCCCCGTCCTCGTTGTGGAGGAAGAGGGGCAGGATGGTGACCCAGGACAGGAGGGTGCCAGAGGGCCAGGGATCATTTTGAGACTTGTAGTCTCATAACCATGAGCATTCATTTATTTCTTCTTTCCCTAGATGTTCATAGCTACATATCGTTGAAGTCCAAAGAAGACCATATGAAGACCTAGCCTGGGACTAAAAATGATATATTTGCTTTTGTAATCGTTAGATTGTGTTACATAAATAGTTTTGTATTGAAGAACATTTCTAGAGTGACTGTGATAGAGAGAAGAATTGTTTCCAGGCTCAGACCGACCTGCATGTGGCTGCCTCTAGGGCTTAGTGATGCTCTGAGTGTGGGCAGGTCACTCTGTGGCTTGGTGCCAGTGGGTTCTCATTTGTAAGACAAGAGTCCTAACCCCTTTCAACGTGAGGAGAAAATGAGGTGAGATCCTTTAGTACCTTTCCCCCTTGAGCTTGGAATTGAGGATAGATCAGAAAAGTCTGGTTGGAGCCCTGGGGGAGTACCGGTTGGACAGAGTCCACACCCACCCCAAGGACCCAAGTTTGAGACCCGGGGCTGGAGGAACAACTAGGATGAGCAACAAAACAAAATATAATAAAAATATGTCTTCCTCCTCTCTTCTGTTCACTTTCACTTCTATCTGCCTTCTTCCTTTAAAAAGAAAAAGAAGAAAGAAAGGGGAGGGGAGGGGAGTTAGGGAAAGGTCAGGAAGGAAAGAAAACAAGTCTGGTCCCCAATGGCAGAACTGGAGAGCAAGAGTGAAACAAATGATAACCATCCTGACAGTTACCTGGTGAACAGTTAGTTGCCTGTTTGAGTTACCTGTTGCAATGTGTTTCCTTCTAATGCAGCACAGCACAGCATCTGGCTACGGCTGCATTGCTTGACTTGACTTCCCTCTGGAAGATATGTTTGATTATTACAATGTTAGAAACTTCCTTCATAGCAAGTGCTGGCTGTGAGCATTGTGCACACTTATTACTGGGCAGGCATTTCCTTTGGCAGCGGTGCTCACGTCTGACACTGTTGTATTCCTTTGACCCTAAGTGTAGACCTGTATCTCAGAAGTTCAGTGCCTTACAACTTTTCAAAAACAAAAGTAAAAATTGAAAAAAATCTTTTTTTAGCCTGGCCAGCTGTGCATTTAAGAAGGGCGGAGAGCCCCGTAGGCCATCATTATTGTCAGACTGGGAGGTGAGGGGGGCAAGGGGAAGCTTGCTGGGGCTTCATTCCCAAGAACATCGGTTAATGCTTGCACCCTCGCCTAGAGAGGACACAGTGTCAGGTGTGCACAGAGGATGGTCAGCCAGTGTCACCAGGCACAGCTGCCAGCGTCAGAGCCTGGTCTTAGACCACAGGGTTGAAAGCCATTACCTGCCATTCCCTCTGTCATTTGCTCACTGGAGGGTGGCTAATGCTAAGGACAGGACTAGCAGGTTTCTGAATGCAGAAGGCGCAGCTGGGATGGTGGTCCTACAAAGTTAGAGGCAACCCAAGACCTCTGTTTACTGGCCTCCTCCTCCCTGCTTATGAGACAAGATTTGGAATGTCACAGGCAAGGCAATACGAATTCACTGCCAAGGACCTAGCCCCCCACCCCCCTGCCCCGGCCCCTCAAAAAAGGTGCTGTAGGTGGGCTTTGGTCTAGTGATCTGGGAAAACCTCTGCAAAAAGTGGCTTTGTGAACCTGTGCTCATGCATGCAGCCCCACGCTCTCATTCCTGGGTTGCTACTGAGAATGTACTGGTGAAAGCTTTTCATGCCATAAAAACCGCAGCCCTGGGTAGATTGGCTGTGGGTGATGCTTCACATGCATCCCAGGCTGCAGGAGCAGTCAGACCCTTGACATTTTCCATGCATTCGTGCACTTACTTGGATGGAGTTTTTCTCCTAGAGACAGACACCGCTGCAAGAGGGATCTGCCGTAGAGATGATGGACGGGTAGAGGAATTATGAAGAGCAGGCTGCTTCTCATAGCTGATGCCCATGGCCAGGACTCTGAGTAGGTGTGGATGTGGGTGGTGGGCTGGGCCATCTTGGTGGAGATGTGCTGTGGGGAGAACCAGCAGGACCCCGTAGCACGCAAGCGCTGCCTGACACAAGTGAAGTGAGTAATGACACAGGCCCCAGAAGCCAGGCTGTTCCAGGGACGCCCAGGGGACTGGAGCGCTATCCTCAGCACCAACATGATGGGATCCTTCCTCTTCAAGCAGTACTTGCCTGGAGGAGGGTCACACACAATGGCCTGTCACAGAGAGCCCTGCCTGTGTGGTTGGCTGGTGGTCCCTGCCAGTTCCAGTGGTGGGAAGATCTGGAGCTTGTGAGGCCCCTGAGACTCAGAGACAGGTCCCTGAAGGAAGCTGCTTCTTCCTCTTTCTTGGTCTTGGCCGTGCCTTGAAGGTAGGCTGCATGAAATCTTATTAGCTGTTCTCCAGTTTTTCATTGAAATCCTTGATGAGACTGAAACATTGTTTCCGACGCCCAAACATGCTATCCTGTCTTCCTCGTCACTTCTCCTACCTCTGGTTGATGTGACACCAGCCTCAAGAACATAGGGATCTGGACCACTCAGTCCCTCACTATTTCTTTAATAAATGGGAGATTCTAATCTGGGGATTTTTTCAAAACTTCTGTGAACTTCTTTGGGTTCTCTGTCTGTCTGAGTCAGGATTCTCCAGAGAAATGGAACCAATAGTGTATATACAGTGAGATTTATTATGAGGAATTGACTCACGTGACTGTGGAAGCTAAGAAATCCTACAATCACTGCACGCTGGAGACCCAGAGAGGCTGGTGGTGTAAGTTCCGATCTGGGTGCAAAGGCCAGAGAACCACGGGTGCTGATGGTGTGACTCCAGGGAGAAGACTGATGACTCAGCTCAATCTGAGACAGAGGGTGGATTCCCACTTCTTCCACCGTTTTGTTTCCTACTCAAGCCCTCGGCACCTACACTGCAGGGGGTGACCTGCATCCCTCAGCCCATAGATTCAGATGCTAAAGCAGCAGCATCCTCACAGGCACCTCCAGACGATATTTGGGCACCTGTGATTCAGTCAAGTTGACACATGCAATGAGCCGTCACTCTCTTCTCTGAGAAGGCTCATTCCTCTTCTCCAGCGTGTGCCCTTCATACCTGTTGGCCTCATGTCCCAGCCTCTGCCCCGGTCTAGGGTTCATTTTCTTCTCCTCCAGAAACACCCTCAGCTCCACTGTACAGCCCACACTATCCAACACAGAGTCATCTTGGGAGAATGAATATCCCCTTACTTACTCATCTTTCAAGGCTGAACACATGTTTCCTACTCTTTCTGGAAGATGCCTATGATTATGAAAATTCACAATCACTTCCTTGTATTTACTTTGTCCCCCTTGCTGGTGGTTGTAAGATAATGCTAGAGGATACGTGAGAACTTTGCCCCTGTGCATTCAGATGTGAAGAAGAATAAAAAGGCTTCCCAATGGTTGCTTTTCTCAATGAATTATTTATTATATGACTTGACTAACACGTGAAATGAGTAACGGAAGTTCCCGGGATATGTCTCATGTGTGTCCAGAGTTCAGGGACACTGGACAGCTTGTTCTTTTTCCTAAAATAGATATCTTTAAGAGTGATGAGCATAGATAATGTAAAGGGAAACTATTTTCCTCTGTATTCTAAAATAAGGTACTCAGTGAAATCAAGGTTTGGTTAAACCCTAATATTTATTGACTGAGAAGAAATAAATGCCTTTCAAAGAAATGTCTGCAAATGCATAGAGCTAAAGCATAGCTCTATGGAGATCTATTATTAAATAAACAGAAATGGCAAGATTTTGATCAAATAGCTTATCAGAAACTTGCAAGTGACATTCCCCATCCTCATTAGTCACACTTTTGAAGTGAGAATTGAAAATGTTTTGTTAAAATAAACAATTAGTGGTTTGGAGGAGAAAGTTCATAGTGTTTTTATCTCTATATTAAAAAAAGAATTTGATGTTTGAAGTTGTTTTCTGTAGTTTTCATCATCAGCAGCATTTTACTCATTACACCGTGACCCTTTGTGGCCATGTGAAAATACCGAGGTCATTTTTTCTTATCATGTGTTCCTTTTTCTAGCAGCATTTAACTCGCTTTCATGAGGCTCAATACCTTTCCAGAGGCAGACTGCTTAAGCACTGATAAATGACCCCGAATTGTTTGCTCATGGAAACTTCATGGTTGAGTGGGAAGTTCATAGGTGTTGGAAGCAGAGGGACATCATGTGAATCCAAAATAGCTTCAGTGACTTTGGTAATTACAGAGCTTCTCTGAGCTTTGATTTTCTCATCTCTGAAATAGATATAATACTATCTCCTCATATTATTTTGAGGGCTGGTCATCGACTGTTCAAAAGAGGCTAATTTAAAATGGAATTTCTTAAGGATAATTAGTGCATTGGGACCACGATGACTGGTATTAGATTAGGGGGATTGATTTAGATGTCAGCAATTCTGTGGAATACCCAAAACTTTTCAGGAAAGTGCTGGTACTGGACTTGACTTTGTTGTAATTTTTTTCAGATTAATAAAATAGATAAATTCCTAGAAAGTTTGGTGAAGGAAAAAACAGAGAAAACACACATCTTGGTAATATCGGGAAAGAAATACGAGCAACTCGTAAAGATCTGAAATACATTCAAAGGCCGGTAAAAATATTATAAACAATGTTATGCCGATACATCTAACACTGTAGGTAAAATCATCAAATTCCTTGTAAACCGTTGCTCACCAAAGTTGACAAAGATTAAATATAGATCTAATTTGTAATTAAAAACCTTTGTAGAAAAAAAGCTTTAGATTTGGGTGATTTCACTGGTATCTTCCATCAAATATCTTAGGAATAAGTGTTATCAATATTACACAAAATAAAAAAAAATAGAGGGGAAGGCAACACTTCCCCGCTGGTTCCATTAGACTATACAAATAAAGTTAAGGAATAGTCCTGATAATTAGGTCTGACAAAGACATTGTGGAGAAGAAAATTTATAGGGCAATATTTCTAATAAACAGACACAGGATCCTTTAACAATAACAAGAAATACTTCAAATGGAATTAGAACTTATCTTAGGAATGCACAGTTCATTTAAAAATGGAAATTAATAATTGCAATTCACCAAATTAACAAATAAGGAGGGAAATTGCATCCTGTCAGTAGAGGTTAAAAAAAATAAAGGCAACATTTCTGAGAGCATCTGTCATTAAGGTAGGAATCAAATGGAGTTTTCTTAGTTGGGTAAAATACATCCATAAAAAACCTTCAGACTTAATGGTAGAGGGACCGAATTCTTTCTCCTTTTGATTGGAAATATCATAAAAGGATACCCATTCTCACTGTATCTATTACAGATTGTGATGGTGAGTCTAGTCAGTATGAGCATATAAGAAAGAAAAATAAAAGGCAAGAAAGAAGAAAAATTATTTTCTTTTGCTGATAACATTGTTATTTATTTAGAAAATACTTAGAATCTATAAAATGTTACAGAATCACTGAGTGAATTTTGAAAGAGAGGATAGCAAGATATATAAAAACAATTTTATTTCTATATAATGCCCAGAAACAATTAGAAAATGCAAATTTTAAATGCTTCATTTACAGTAGCATCAACTTCTGAATGTAAAGGAATAAACTTCAAAAATTATCAGACTTTCATATTTAAAATTACAAAATGTACCTTAGAAAAATTAAAGAAGATTTAAGTAAGTGGAAAACTGCACTAAGTTCAGGAATCACAGGATCCAGAATTACTAAACTGAACTTCCTAAACTGAGCTATGGATTCAGTGCAATCCCATTTAAATTTTTTGTAGAAATTGAAAAGCTTCTTATAAAATGTGTATGAAAATTTAAATGACCTAGGACAGCCAAATAATTTTGAAAAAGAAGAATAAATTTGAAGTACTGATAGTGCTCGATTCAAGTCTTCTTATAAAGCTACAGTAATTAGGTCACTGTGACTTAAGACTAAATATTTTAATGCAAGAGAGTCGAGAAACAAACCATACATATATAGTCAATTTAATTCTGACAAAGGTGCCAAAGTAACCATTGGTGAAAGGAAAGATTAAAATCAATGGTACTAGAAAACCTGAAGAAAAATGTTAAAAAAAAAAACTAACCTTGATCCCTGGCTCACAGTAAATATAAAAAATAATTCAAAATGAATCAGATACTGAAAGTTAAGTCTATAATCTAGAAGATAAACATCTTGGGTAATTGGGGCTAGTCAAAGTTTTCTTAGAAGGAATACAAAAATACCAACAGTTTAAACATGATAAATTAAACCACCAAAATTATAACGTTTGGCTCCTCAAAAGACATCATTATTAAAATAAAAAGGCAAATTGCAGACCAAAAGAAAATATTTGCAATTCTTATGCCCCACAAAGGATTCGCACATGCATGTCCAAAATATATAAAGTGCTTCTACAGATCAACAATAAATTGACACCCAATAAAAATGTGAACAGAAGACAAACAGTTACAGCCATAAGGAAGATATGTAAGTAGTAAGTAAGCCATGAAAAGGTGTCCAGTTATTGTTCATTAGAGAAATACAAATTAAACTCACAATGAGATGCTACTTCCCTGACAATGATTAAAAACTAACTTTAAAAAGACTGACGACATCAAATGTCGATGGTTGTAGATTTAGTTGGAATTCTCATGCATTGCTGGTGGAAGTAAATATTTTGGTACGACCACTTTCCAGAAGTCATTGTCTTCAAAAATCAATCATATGCCTGGGACACAGCAAGACAAAGATGTTTACCCTAGAGGAGGAAAAACACATGTCCACAGAAGTACTTGCACAAAATATTGATAGCCAGTTTATTCCTAATAGGCCCACACCAGAAACAACACTAGCCATTAAAAGGAACAAACTACTGATACCTATTGCAATATGGATGAACTTAAAAACAGTGCATTGAGAAGATGAAATCAAAAAATGAGGTCATACTTTATCTTCTGTGTGAAGTTCTACAATAGTCAAAATTTGTCTATGGAGAAGAAATCTGAGTGGTTGTTCTGAGTAAGGGTTTGGGGAGTATAGGCTGTTCTTATGTGTCTGTTTTTCAGGATTTAAGATATGTCATTCCATTGTTCATTAATTCCATCTCAATAAAAAACTAGACCAATGCAAACATTTTCAGACACACAGTATGTCTCCATATTATTGAAACTCAAGGATATTTTAGAACTGTTTGATAATTGATAAGGGCTTTTACAAAGCCTTTATTTTAACATGAAAAATAAACATTATAAACTGATTATATGTAAGTGACATTTGAAATGACAGTGAAGTAAGAGGGTAACCTGAGGTCAATTGTAGTCCATGATAACATGACTTAGATCAGTGGGCTTCTCTTCAGTTCTGTTTGTCTACTTCTGCTCATCTGGCCATTCACATAGCTTCCAATTGATTATTCTGTTGCTGTTTTATTTAAAAGTCTTGGACTAAAAGTCAAATTCTTAGACAAAAAAGTCAGGTGATTTACTGTGTTCCACAAAGCTATGCATAAATGCTAGCCCTTGCCTCATTCTCCAGCCTTATCTTAAACCATCTTCTGCTCTAAGATACCTTTCCTTGAACGTAGGAATGTAGGAGTGTAGCAGTGTAGCTTCTTCAAGGCTCCATTCTTGTTCCCTATCTTGGACACTCTTCTAATAATCTTTGCATATCTAGTAAGTAGAACCTCCCCTGGCTCCATCAAACATTCTCTTTTCCATGAAGCCTGTGTATTCTTTTCCTAACACTTGTCTCAGCTTAATATTGTTTCTGTCCCTGTATTCCCCAAGGTCAAGAACTAAGTCTGTCTCATGGTCCTCCAGAGCTGAGCATAATACCTGGTCAGCCACGTAGCAGGGACGGAATAAATATTTGTTCAATGAATTAATTCATAATAAAACTCTCAGCTTTATAGCCCTAGGTAGTGACTATGATGATAATCATTGTATTGAGTAAATTATGTGTGTATGTGTATGTGTGTGCGTGTGTGTGGTGTGAAGTCCATACATTTTGCTAAGTTTTTGAAGGTCCGATTCTTACTCATTGACAAAAACTTACATTGTTGACTGTTAGCTGATCTTTCATTGGATGACAACTTCTTTATCTAAGAGGAAACACTACAGCTCAGATCAGAGCAGTACATCATCATTCCTCCTATGGGTAGAAAGTTGGGAGCTGATTTGATTGCAGAGTTTTGACATTTTTTCATTCTTATTTATCACCATTGGCCATTGAAGAGCGTCTTTAGCATGTCCTGCTTTCCACGTGCATATACTTTTGTACTCATTCCCAGGGAAACCATCTGTTTGGTGGACCAGATGAACCATTTTGACTGAATTGACAAGTGATTTCTTTTTTTAACTGAATTGACAGAATCCATGACCTACTTTGGCACTGCAGCACACAAACCAGCTTTCACCTTCGAGCCTCATTTCCCCAAAGCTGTGGGCTTGCATCAATGATTGGAAAAGTTTATCAGCTCTGCTGATTTCCAAGTTTTTTCAAGGAGCTGAGTGACAAGGACTGAGCCTGATGGAATTGCTGCAGGAAAAAGACTTTAAAAGCTGCAGTGAAGGGAGCTGGGACCCTGAGCTCAAATGCTCTCCTGATGACTGACACAGTATAAACGAGCTCTGCTGCATTTGAGACACTGGGGCTTTCTCCCTCTAAATTATTTGACCAAATTCTTTGCATTTATGGGATTGCACAGGGAAGCTAATGTCGGCATGTCAGGAAAGTAAATATAGAATAATGATTTGATCCCCCCTAAAGTTAGTCTGCTCTCAAACACCTTCAAAATCATTCCTGCTTCTGGTGAGAGCCTTCACTCTTCCTCAGTTCTCTCTGAGTATTGGATATTTTAACATGACAGTACAATTCAAACACATTTCAGATTGTTGATAAAGATGCAGGATTTCATGAAGTATTGAAAGCTAGGTTGCACAGTCGGGCCAGTTAACAATCGTAAAGGGGCGAGTTCACTAGGATGGGCCAGTAGAGTTGTATCACAAGGATTATGAGAGGTAGTTGAGGAAGGTTGAAGAATGCTCCTAATACTTTTGTAAAAAAATAAAAAGGATCTTCCTGGTGATTTTGAGGGTAAAGTCTTGTAGTCCATTGCTACACCCTTTTATTTTCAAAATGATGTTGAAGAGTCATAATATGATTTATTCCTTGTCCTAAAAATTAGCTTGATTGCCATTGTAACCCATATTGTGTTAAATATGAAAAAAAAAATATTTTCTTAAGTTTTACTTTACTTTTTCAAGTTGAATTCCAATAGGAACTTTTTGGCAGGAATTCATTGGCATTGTTGGTCTCTATTTTGAGTGGAATTGCTTTACCAATTTACTGTCAGTGAGATCATTTGTCCCTGAGAATCACCTGGATTCCAAGTAGTTGTAGCCTCCTGAGGCCTGAGGGTGTCTGAGATTCCAGGAGAATCACAGGGAGGTGGAGAGACAGGTCTGGGAGGCCCAGTGCAGTGGCCTGAGCTGTGACCCATGCTTGGCCTTCCCCTGGGTGTCCCCAACACCATCCCTCCCCAAGAATCACGACGACTGGCTCACCTGCCCACTCTGTGCACCCTGAGTCCTTGTCTGCCCTCAGACCTACCTTGAGAAAACTTGGGGAATGCTGAAAGTGTCCCAGAGACTTAAGTTAAACTGAGCACCAGACTTAGGGAGTGAGTGTGGAAGGGAATGGAGAATAACACAACAGGAATGAATACCGAAAACCCCAAACGCCAAAAACGAACAGACCCCAAATGGCAAGCACTTATTTTGGCTCCAGAGAACAGAAGAGAAAACTCCTGGAAGAACCTGTATTGCCATAGTTATATTGAAAATAAAATTATCTTTATAAGACAGTTGACCTCTGTCGATCGGTGCTTTGTGTAAATACATCTTAAACATTTGGGTTGAGAGGGGCCTTAAGAAGGACAATTCATGGTAGGAAAGCAATCCTGGACATGAGAAGCATACTTGTTGTATTGTCTCTGCAGATTCTGTTTCTGTTACAATATTAAAAGGTATGTTAGCAAAATGGGTGGATTTTCAAATAAAATGTGGCTTCCACAAAAAAAAGTTGACCTGAATAATGTAGGTCATTATTCCAAATGGTGAATTCACCCCAATTGACTCTTTTTCCTTTTCTTCATGTTTGATCACATTTTACATTTCCCTTGCATTATGCACAGGGCATGTGAATGTAACCAGATAAAAAGAACTTTGACTTAAAATATCAACATCACAAGGACTTTATTTGTCACCTTGATTTTTAGTCCCTTTTACCCACATCACTCAGGAAGCCTTTGGAGATAGAAGCAGAAATAAAGGACTCTGGTTGGGTGGACATCTGTGCTTTTGCAGTTTAGTTGTTCAATCAGCTACCAAAACTCTAAACTAATCAGCCCCCTATTACTCAGTCTGTTAAGATTCTCACGTGTGACTCTGGCAAATGCCTTATTAAAATTAAAACCCCCTGAGGGTGTCACCCAGGTCTGACTAGCTTAGTGCCTGTTTGTTTGATGAGTGTGATTTTGAGTCTATCAATTACTCACAGTGACTGTGGCCAGGTTATTGATATCTGACATATTCACTCAGCAAACATGCATCATGGCGTCTTGGGTTCTGGGCACTAAATTAGGTGTTAAGGCTACAAAGGTAATTAAGACAGCATCTGGACTGAAGGAACTCTGAGCTAGCAAGAAGATAAAGAAAATAAAGGAGGGATTCTTCCAGGAGAGTAACTGATTCTGTCTACCATGAGGTCCAGCTCTAGGCCTGGTTTCCCCATCTGCTGGTTTTGCGGACCAGTGCTGTGGGAGTCATCATCCCTCTCCCCAACCTGCCTTAGGAAAATGGTGCATGCTATGAGGAGCACATACCTTGTTCTATAAATATTGCCAGAGACTAATGTCAGATGTTTCAGTCTTTAATTCCCAGAATTCTAATTGCTTCTTTAAGCCTTTTTAAAAGAAATTTAGACACATCAGGCTATTTCCCTATCATGAGGCTTCTGGCACCTCTCTTGTCCATGTTTTTGTAAAGATTCCTGGAAACAAGGACTCTGAGTGTTGTGGAGAGTAATGGTTCTCGCTTTCATGTTGGAAATCTCAGTGGGAGCTAAGCAGTTAAACTGTTTTTGGCTGAAGCATCTGTTTATGGATGCAAAGGGGAGTTCAGACTTCCTGGGCAAGCTGTCAAAAGGTAGAGACATGCTTATAAAATTTAAGTTTACTGTTTGCCCTAGAAAAGACCCTGGGAAAGTTCGGTCTCCCATTGAGTATTTTAAACTAAGCAGAGAGGCTTTGCACAGAATAGATAAAGCAGAGATTTATTGAGCATGTACTATGTTCTGGATGTTCTGGATGCATTGTCTTCTTTAATCCTTTGGAAACCCCTAGGAGGCAGTTATTCTTAAAATTCCAGTTTGCATATAGGCCCAAGGCCATGTAGCAAGTGAGCAGTGAAATTAGGACTCAAATCAGGCACTTAACCGCTACTTTGCAAAATGTTTTCCTATCTTATATTTTGATCTTAGTGAAAAAAATCTCCAATGATAACTCTTTCACTGAGTAGCTGTTTTTTTCCTCGAAAACTTTGTAACAAAAGTATTTTATGTTCATGTTTGTGAGGGCTGCTTCTGTGCTAATAATTTTCAAAGAAAATAGATAATCCAAGTCCTGGCTTAGCATATTTCTGAGCTGTGCAAATCATGCAAATCATCGTAACAAATGGTGTGGGGTTGTAGGCATGCAGTGAACAGGAAAAAGAGAGGATGCAAGTGTGTCTTTTCATCCTTTAGAAATAGCTGCATTAGAAAAATAAAATAGCAGTGAAGCTTGAAATACATCCTGGTCGAAGGTCTGTAAAAGACAACCTGGCCGGTTTCATTTATTCTGAATTTATTCCCGTTACAAGCCTTGAGTGTTCCCTGGGCTCTCTCTTGCTAAATCAATGTTTTCAGAATTCTCTTGGCTTGAATTTTGTAACCCGAGAAATCAGTCAAGTGCCTCAGGAGAATACCATGTCTTTTTCTCTTTGGAACCTCCAAACGCCTGTTGTAATTAGGTATTAGTTGGAGTTCATTGCATTTGAATAATGAGGTGATGTTCCGGTAGGCTTCCTTGGTCATTTTTTTCTTGAGGAAACTTGCTTCTGTTTTCTGGTTAAACAAATCACTTTCGTCATAAAAATGCAACTTTTAATGGTGATACTTAGCAACTCCTAAAACAAACCTGGTTCTTTACGTTCACGAATGTGTTGCTGGGGCCGCCACGACAGCTTAGGCGTGCGTGCGTCGTGCGTGCGTCTTGCGTGCGTCGATCACAGAGCTTTACAGTTAACGCGTTTGCAATGAAAGGGGACTAGGTTTGGGGGCCTTGAACTTTTTTTTTTTTTTAAGTGGGCTGCCTTGCTTGATGGCCAAATGAATGAATGAATGTTGCTTTACAAGGATAACTAGTTAGCAGTGATATATACATATATTCGTGCGTATATATGTATATACACATACACATGCATGCACATATAGACAAAATCACATACCGTGGAAACATATATACATATACTATGACTTACATAAGGTTCTTATTACTATTATATAATAATATTCTTAAGTATTAAATATAATAGAAAACATATCTTCATGCATCTACCATTTAGATTTTAAGAAACTGAATTTAGCTATTACCTTAGAAATCCTATGTAATTCTCCCTGGCAGTTTATTATTTCATTGTTTTTTCCACTGCAGCCATTATCTTGATATTAACAAAAATCTTTTGTTAGATAGTTTCACACACACACGGGGTGGGGGGGATGAGAGAGAGAGAGAGAGAGAGAGAGAGAGAGAGAGAGAGAGAGAGAGAGAGAGGTATATCCCTAAACAATACATTTTTTGCTTCTCCTGTTTTTTAACTTTGTTTAAATGGAATCATACTGAGTTTATATATATATATATATATATATATATAATCATTTTCTGCTTGTGCTCACCATTGTTTTTGAGATTCTTCTGATTATCGATGTATGTAGCAGGGATTCACTTCTTTTCATTGCTGTTTGGTATTCTGAGGCATCTTTAAAAATCATTCTAATATTAGTGGACATTTGGTTAGTCTCCAGTTTGGACATTCTGTTAATAGTGCGAACCCCTGATACATTTATTGTGTAAATAATTATCAGATGTGTTCCTGGCAGGAAGATTTCTGGGGTAGTTGCTCATCTTCGCTTTAATGAATGATGCCAGGCTGCGCTGCGCCCTCCCCGGGGAGTTCTGAGCATGCCCTCTGCCTACAGCCCTGCTCGTGCTGGGTGTCATCACAGTCGAGTTTTTGCCTTTACAGAGGGTGTCAGAGTAGCTTTTGGCAATGGTTTTCATAAGCTTAATGGAATTTAAATGTTCTCTTTACATGACATTACTGTGTATGTCTTTTGTCTGCTTTTCAGTTGCATTGTCTGCTTTTACCTCGTTCATTTACAGGATTTAAAAAAGATATATTCTGGATATTAGTTCTCAGTTGGTTTCATGCGTGGCACGCATCTTCCCCCTCTCTGTGCCTCCCAGACCTTGTGTATTCATTCTTTTGTTTATTTAGTTGTTCACTTATTTTAATAGCCCTATTATTTCAGAGCAGTATGTGCATACTGTAGAAAGTTAGGATATACCAAGAAGCAAACTTTTTTTTTTAAAAAGAACTTTATATTCCTTTTGCCCCGAGGTTCCCAGCATTAACACCTAGTCATGCTGCTGAGTTGGATGAGCATGTGTATGATCAAAAGGAAAGTCCGTTCAACAATTTTCAGCTTTCCACTTGTGTAAATTTTCATCTCAGAGCATATGCAAACCCTCTTCAGATTGTTCCAGTTCATCATCAATATCATTTACATTTGCATCTAATCCAGGCTCTATTGTATATTCGGATGAACCAAGTTCTCATATTTAATGCAATCAGATTTTTCAATTCCTTCCTTTATGCTTATTACTTTGTGTGTCTTTAAAAGTCATGTCTCTCAACCTCAATTGTGTCTTATCTTTGAATAGCTCCTATTTTTGCTTTCTGTTTTAACTCTGTAATCCATCTGAAATTGATTTCTGGGTATGGTGTATGGTGTACAGGAGTGATGCAATGTTATTTCTTCTATATGGATATCCATCTTTCCCAGCACTATTTGTTAATCCACACTGATCTGCAACATATGGTTTGCCATATAGTGTGTCTGTGGAAGTCTGGGTCTTTTTCTTAGCTCTCTCTATTCCATCCTTGGGTCTGTTTGCTTATTCCTTTATCAGTGTGGCAGTGTTCCAGTCATTATACCTCTATAATAACTTGAGACTTAGTAGGGCTAATCCCCACATTCATCAAGAGAGATTGTACTGGCTGGATATAAAACTCAGTGACTTAAAACTAAAATGCATGTTGCTCGTTTATGTTACATGTATGATTGTAGTCACTCAGGAGTCAAGACAGACACTCTGTGACTGGCGCAAGCTGTCCTTCCAGTGGGAAAAGGAAAATTGGAGAGCCACACATCAGCTCAGAATGCTTCCTCCAGAGAGTCACATCTCAGTGCCATCGTATTTCATTGACAGGACCGGCCATGAGACCATACCTAATTCCAAGGGCATAGAGGCTGGTCATTCTTATATGAGAGGTAGAGGATTGTGTATCACCTTTCCGACTTAGCTCTTTAGTGGGGTCCTGGCTAGTCTCAGCCTTTGTTCTTTGTTATGTATTTTAGATTCAGCCCCTCAAGTTCCATGAAAATCCTCATTGAGATTTTGATTGGTGTGTTATCAAATCTGTGGTTCCATTTGGAGAGAAGTGGTGTCTTCCTCTCCAACAGCATGGTGTAGTTGTTTATGGGTATTGTCTTTTGATAGTCTAAAAAGGACTTGCACATTCTTTATTAGATTAATTCTTAGGTACTTTATATTCTCATTGCTATTGCAAATTTTATTTTTAAGATTGTGTTTTCTAATTGTTTTCTGAGTTGATTTGGGTATATCGATTTTTAATGCAAAAATTTTGCTAAACTCTTTGTAATTCTAATTGTTTGAAGATTATTTTGTGTTTTCTGCATAGGAAAGCATATCATTTACAAATGATAGTTTTCTTTTTTCCTTTCTAATTATTCAACTTTCTAGTTTAGTTCTCTTACCTTTCTTGACTAGTTGGGACCTCCCATGTAGTGCTTTAGAAGTGGAGTTACCAAAATCTACGTTTTGTTACTGATACAAAGGGAGCGCTTTCAATATTTTACCATTATATATGACTTTGACATTCTTTATCAGGTTTCTTCTATTTCAAATTTACTTGGAATGAATTTTCCCTTTAATGTATTAGTGTGATGATTTATGTTGATCGGGTTTTTAAAAATATTAAACCAGTGTTAATTCCTGGAGTTACTTCCTTGTTTAAAATGTGTTTCCTTTTTCATTTTTACTCAGTGCTACATTCTATTGATGACATTCTGACTAAAATTTTTGTAAATATGTTTTGAGTGATTTTGGTTGGTGATTCTCTTTTCTTGTATCACACTTGTCTGGTTTGGGAATCGTTCTTGACAAAACCAGATGCAAATACAAAAAAGAAGTACAAGACCTACAAAATTCACCAAAATGTTTGGAAACCTTTATATACATTTCACTGGTGGATAGGTCACATATCAAAAGGAAAATATGTGACTGGAACAGCGTCATTAACAAGCTTCGTAAAATGAGTGTTCCCCAATTTTTTATTCTCTGTAAAGAGACTGGTGATGATTTCTTTCCTTTTGGGATGTCTGGCAGAGACACCTATAAACTATTTGGTGCTAGGCTTTAAAATACTGAATCAATTTATCTAGGATTATCAGATACTTGGATCTTAAAATTAGTGTCTTTAGATAATTTTGATAATGTCAATTTATTTTTTAGAACTTAGTCTTTTCACATAGGATTTCAAATAAATTGACAAGGAAGATTCCATATGTCAGTCTTCAATTTATTATCTGTATTGTTTATTTCTGTTTTGCATATATATGCCTTCTCTTTCTCAAAATGTTTTCTTGCTGTTCTTGCTAGAGGTTATTTAAGTATTCTCTTCATTGATTTGACTTCTGCTTGGAGTCTCTTTACTGTGTGTTTGTTTTGCTTTTCATTATTTCTATTATTTTATTATTTCAACTTTGAATGCATTCTGTTGATATTTATTTACATATAAATGCAGAGCTCAATTATGCTGGTCTTCTTTTTCAAACTTAAGAAATTTTGGCTGTGAAATTTCCTATAACTGCTGCTTCGCCTGCATTACATGCGTTTCATAATGTTTGCCTTAAGTTTACTTTTGGAAAAATTTTTAATTTTATTTTACAACTCTGATTTGTTTGGAAGATCCTTTTAAGAATTTCCTAAACGATGTTTTTTATAGTATTTTGAAATGATTTATAATTAATTGCACTGTGATCAGATCATGTGATCTGTTAAAAATGGCGAATTATTTGATTTTGAGAATAGTTTTGTGGCTGAATATATGGTCGGTTTTCATAAATGGGAAAGGTTAACTGTATGATGATGAATGGAAACTGGACTTTTGCTGGTCATCCTAGATATTGTAATGCCACACACCTGAAACTTACATAATGTTATAAACCAATTACCTCAAAAATGTTTATTAAAAAAAGAAAAATAATGTGAATTTTAGAGGGATTGGACACAGAGTTTTATACACACACACACACACACACAATTAGACCAAGCTTGTTAATTTTGCTGTTTAAATCTTACGTATTCAAGTTTTCTGTTTATGCTTCATTTAGCCATTCCAAAAACATGGATGAAAATTTTCCAGAACTATTGCTAGATCTTGTAGGTCTGTGGTCTTTGAAATTTTATCGATTATTGACCTGTATATTTTGAAGTGGATGTATTAACATAATTTAGAATTGTCATACTTCGTAATGCTTTCTACCTCTTTTATAACTAAGTCTTGACTATCTTTATTTCTAACACTCCTTTTTACAATGAACAGCATCTGATTTTAATATTGAAATCCACTCTTTATTGGCTAACACTTGCTTTGTAATTTTCTCTATCCTATGACTATTTGTAGTCTATTTTGTGTATTTTTTTAACATTTAGCTGGGGAGCTATTTTCAGCATATTTGTGGTGTTTACTCAGATATTAGGATTTATTTGTGTCATCTTTTTAAGTACTGTTTTTTGCTTCCATCTTGTAATATTACCATGTTCTGATTCTATTGTTTTCTTCTTTTTGCAAGGCCTAGTGAAACTCTAGTTTAAAACATAAAGTTCATAAAGTGTTGAGTTAATTAACACCTTTCTTTTTCCTCTGAGCAGTATAAAAGCACTAGATGTTTTAGGTCTGACAAGTGCATTCTAGCTTATGTGGGAGTTTTCTTTGGTGTTTGAATTCTAACTTGATTCTTTCTGTCTCCTCCCCAACAAAAGCACCAGCCTGTACAGAGCAAAACCATATACATGCCCGCATCATCGCTTCTCACTTCCATTTCTCTCTCAGCCTTTCTACCTTCTGCCTTCATAATTCCTTCTTTGATGTTCTGTTGTAGCAAATGCTGTTTTTTTATTTTTCTAATTTTTATTTATTTGATCTTATTCTCGGAAGATAACCTTATTAAATATAGATTTCTAACTTGACAGTTACTATTTCTCTAAACTTGGAAGATATATTTTTCTCTTTTAGCTTTGATTTGGGGGCATTTTTGACATCAGTTGTAATTATAACTTGTTTCTGCTCTTTGCTTGGTGTTTTGTTTTTTCTTTCTGGATGTTTTGATCAGTTTGCCTTTTCTTGTGTGACAAAGGCTTATTATTAGGTGTCCAGGTGTGATTTTCCTTTTACAGCACTTGTTCGAGATTCATGGGGCTTTAGAGATCTCAGGTTTGTGACTTTCAACACTGTAGATAGCTTCTGCCATTATCTGCTTGAATCTTGCTTTTTCCTCATTTTCTATTATCATTGCCTCTCATTTGAACCGCTGCTAACACTGTGTTAGCCTTTCTCACCATTTTACCCATATCTCTTAACCCTGCCTGCAAATTTTCCTCTCTGCCTCCCTGTCTCTGGATTTTGGATCTACCTTCCAATTGACTAATTCTCTTTTCATCTTTGTCTCCCATGCTCTTCACGTATATCTTGTGGTTTTAAGTTTAATTACTCTTTTTTATTTATCACAGTTTTATTGGGTCTTTAGAAAATTGCTTTATGATTGTTTATAATAGTTGATTTCTGCTCCGATCTTCATGTTTCTCCATAATGTCCTTAAATACCTGGCAAATGATTGTTTTGTATTTTGTGCCTTATGTATCAAAAGTTGTTGTGAGTCAGTTTTTCAGAGGGATGCATTGAAATCTTTTGTGTTTCGGGTTTTCTTACATTGGGCTTTTAGTTTTCCCTAGAGTTTTATTTGGGGTAGGGGAACTATTTTGATGTCTTGGTTGACGTTTAATTCCCCCAGAGAGAAATTCTACCAACTGCTTGGGAGAACCATCTCCTCCCATACCACCCAGAATCAATTCTCCACTTAAGGTTTTTTGGGGCCCTCATGAGATTCATGACTCAGACAAGAGAAATTTATGGCAGTTGTCCTGAGTGTGACATCTCTCAGCTCAGTCCAGGCTGGAGACATCCGCACTTCCATGCTCTTTCCTTCTGAAAGCAGGCTTCCTTCCTGCCTTACTCTTCAGCCTGCAGGATCTTGGATTCATTCTGGGCTTCTGTTATGTTCTCCCCCTTGGGTACAACTGGGATGTTGTTTCTTCTCCCTATGCATGGAGCCATCAAGACAGAAGCAGGTTCTGCAGACACGCCCTGGACACAGATCAGCTCTGCTGTCCCTTTGCGCCTGAGCCCCTTGTTTTCCTTTCGTTTTGGGAAACTTTACTTTTGTTCATTCTTCTTTTTGGGTCAACTCAGCGATGCATTTGAAAGACTGCTTGTTTATAGATTTCATCCAATATTTAATTATTTTAACCAGTGTATTGCCATCAGGATTTGTCATACTGTTGGAAACAGAGACCCAGATTGGAGAGTCATTAGGTGTGTCTGTATTGGAAAAGGGGACTCAATTGAGCTTAGAAACAGATAGCTGGATTCTAGCCCAGCGTCACACTCAGTATGTCTAGAGATATATTTCCTCACTTTTAAAAGCAACACTTGTCATTTTTATGTTGAATGTGTGTTCACAAAGTACTGTCAGCAATAACAGGCCTTCTGAGCGTTGGGTGAGGTGGTCTTGTCCCCACTGGGTGAACAGATGAGACCATTGCAGAAGGGACAACCCACCCTGAGCTGGAGCCCAAGTTTTCTAGCACTGCTATGAGTTCTGCCTTTATGACAGTGTTCTCTTGTCTTAAATGATGCCCAAGAAGTCAGCAAGTGGATTTCAACTTTTTGCATGGGGTAAGTCACTGTACGGTTTTGAGGAAGATTCTGACCCAAATCTTATAAAAAAAAAATCCCTTGATTAATGAGCAGTGTCTGCCAAGAGCATAGAAGAAAGTGCCACGTATTCACTTTCCCAAATTAAACGGGCCTCCAAACTTGAAAGAACATCTTCAATTCTCACATGAACATAAGCAAATCTTTTGTAATTTAGCTGGTGTGAGTACTGGGGGAGAGCCTCTTGGCCTCTTAGTGGTCAGGTTCTTTAGGTGTGCAAGTGAGATGAGCATGGCAGGTGATGGAGGGAGTGTGTTGCCAGAAAACCCATCCTGTAGGAGAAGCTTGAGAAGCCGTCTCGTCATCTACCCAGACACTTGACTTGAGGCATCAGTCCTGAGACTGGAGGTGCTAGAAGTTTCTTTAGTCACTGTAACAATGACCTAGCCTAGCTCCAGGCAGTACTATGAAGTTAGTTGCCTCCCCCTTTTCCAGACACTAAAGAGATTTGATCGGGTCTGCGATCCGCACCCACCGTCACTGCTCCTGTTGAGTCAAGCACCTCAAGGGTGTCAGGTCTTTCTACTTATGTTCTGTGTGGAAACACTCACTCCTTCCTCCGGCATCTCTCCTCTACCCTCACGCGACTCACATTCACAGCACTTTTGACACCGGATGTGTAGCGTTGTTTTCCCACCACGCAAGTCTCTGGTTCTCTGGTTCCATCTTGGTGTCCTGCAGTTCAACTCAGTTCTGACACAGTCTACCCGGAGATGTGCCACATCCCACAGGAGGGGCTCAGCTCACAAGACAGCCCCCCACACTCGAGGCCAATGACAAAGCCAGTTGTTACCTCTGCTTTGGAGCAATCGACTCCAAATTGGAGGTCCCCACCACCCCGACCTCAGGGTTGATTGCTTTGTTAGAGTAGCCCACAGAGCTGGGAAACACGCGCACCGGATTATTAAAGGATAGCAGGCAGGGTACGGATGACCCGTCGGAGGAAGAGATTCACCGAGCAAGGTCTGGGAGGGTTCCTAGCTCAGGCGCTTCTGCTCCCAAGGAGTTGGGGTTACCTTGCTGGTACACAGATGTGTTCACCATGCTGGGAGCTTTCTGAAGCCCATTTTGGGGATTTTTGTCAAGGTTTCATTATGTACATATGATCAGTCGTTCTATTTCCAGTTCCTCCCTCTCTAGAGAATGGGGAGTGGGGCTGAGAAGGTCAGGCGTCTTTCTCATCATGGCTGGGTCTTTCTGGTGACCACACCTCTCCCAACTTTTTAGTTGTTTCTCAAGTGTGTGTCTTATTTAAATCTCACCATCAAATTTATGTTCTGCTAAGCCCTTTGGAGGTAAAATAAAATTATGTTTTCATTAAAATATTATCTTTATCTGAAGCCTATCTTGCTTTTATCAGCCCACCCCCTAATGATATGATGGGGAAAAGGTAATTTTTTCCCTTTTGAAGGCTTAGTCTTATAGTATGTTTCGGATCATGGTAAGGCAGAATCAAGACTGAAAAAAGCTGAAGTCATCCAAGGGATTTAGACCTTCTGTGGACTGGGATGCTCTTCTCTCAGGGCTGCTTCTGCGCTTTGGGACTGTCCATAGGTTTCTCTAGGGAGGGAAGTAGCATCCATGATTCCAGGTGAGAACTTTGCATCTAAAAGTGCAGGGAGTACGGAGGGAGGTGGGGAGCTATTGGCTTCTGCCCATTGAAAACCCTTAATCCTCCTCAGCTGATGGCTTCGCCTGTTCCCCCGGTTCCTCTGGGGTTGACAGAAGGACAGCCACTTTGTTTGCCAAAGTCAGTTTCTTCCCCCATGCTCCTGCTGCCTCTGCACTTTCTGTGCATTGTGTCTGAGCTGCCTCTTTTTTTTTTTTCAGAACAGACTCCTCTTTGAAGATGCAAACTGAGGTTATACAAGGAGATTTCAGTCTGCTTTTTTTTTCTGTTTGCATTTCCTGCCACTGACATTTGCTGTTAAACTAATTATGAGGTTTTGGTGTCTTTTGCTTTTCCCTATTGCTCATTCTCAAACAAGGCTGCACAGTCATTCCCTTCATGAGATGGGGTCTCACCTGGCTCAGGTAGCTGCAGTGTCACCCTGCCTAGAGACGGGATGAGGACACAGCCTTGCAGTCATATGTGCTTTCTGTCCCCAAGGAGTGTGGCCTATTGCCAGAGTACTTAATGGGGTCAGGCTATTTGTGGAATGAATAAAATGGTCACTACTGTTTATACATTTGTCCAGTCACCATGGATTGATGACTTCTCTTGCCAGGCAGAGTGCTGGGTCCCTTCAGTGATGACCTTGATGGGCCACCCACAGGAGACAGAAAAGTGAGCAACAGGTAGCAATGTTGTACGTGCACTTCCATAAAGAAAATCTGTGATTTCCTGCTCTATCTGAAAATAGCGCACAGTTTTGCAGAGGCCGCGTTAACCCTGGTAAAGAGTTTGACCAGTGCCTCCATTTGTCGTTCCCAAAGGGGGTCTCATGCCGATGTGACTGTGCTGTTCTGGGGATGAGGACGTGAAACCAGGTAGAGAGAGCATCCAGCACGGCACCTGGCAGGCAGGAGCTCACTGCCTGACCCTCTTGCTCTTCTGAAGGAGCCTCCTGGCGTTTGCTCAGGTGGGCACGTGTGTCTCTCCTTCATTTCTGTTCACGGACATGGCGTTGCACCCGTCCGCCCTCTGGGGCCTGAGCTTCGTGTGCTGCTGCCCTTACTGTGACTCCACCTCATCTGAGACTTCTGAGAGCACTTGGCGGTGCTCCCAGCGTGTGCCCCAGATATCTGGTGGCTGTTTGTCCTTGAAAAGAGAGCCACCCTGTTCGGAAAACGTAGGAGGATTCTGGGGTCATCCTTGTAGGAGGAGCCTAGGGAAGTGTGTGTGTGTGTGTGTGTGTGTGTGTGTGTGTGTGTGTACATGCGCGTGTGAGAAGGACAGAGGCAGAGACCCACTGTGCATGTCAGTAGGGGGATGTAGTAAGGAAGAATTCACTGTAGGCCCAGCTCACCTCCATCCCATCCAGTGACCCCTAACCTGACTCTAGCCCTAACCTGCTCCTCCACTGGAGTCCCTGCCTCCTCCTTTTGAGAAACCTTCCCTGACTGTCAGCCATTCATTCCATATGCACATTCACTGGTCATCTAGTGAGTGCAGACGCGGAGGACACAGCCTCTGCCCTCAGAGCTGAGGCAGTCATGTCAACAAACAGATTGGTGTTGTGTTGTGAAGGGCAGATGGAAAGTGCAATGAGAGACTGTTTTGCCTACCGGTTAGGCCAGGGAAGGCCTCTGAGGAGGTAACATTTAAACTGAGACTTGAAGAATAGGAGTTGTGGAGAAAAGGAACGCTCACTACTGTGTTTCCTTTGAGCTCCTAGGAACATATGTTTTCTGGTCCAGTTTTTATACTATCCTACCCTTCTTTCATTTCATTCATCCATTCATTCATCTGTTTTCAACAAGCACTGTGCTTGATGTGGGGCATATGATGGCAATAGGCGCCGATGTCATCTTGGTCATGAGCCATCCTGGCTCCATACGTGGAGCTTAAGTACCCTCATTATTTTGTTTGTGCATTTACTTTGTAGCCTCTTTCATTTCCTCAGAGTCACTTTGGAGAAGCCACATGGGTTGTAAGAGTATAAGAAGAGTAAGTGGAGGAAAGGGAGAGGAGATCAGACCCTCACAGAGGGCCTAATGTGTGCCAGGCACCTTGACCAGCGTATCTTGTCTGCTGTCATTGACCCTCCCAGTTGCTCTGCTGAATAGCTGTTGGTTTGTCCATTTCATAGTTGGCAACACTGAGTTTCAGAAGTTAGGCATTTTGCTCAAGGTCAATAGAGAGGAGGTAGTGGGTTGAGAATGCACACAGAGGTCCACTCAGCTGTGCCGCAGGAGCGCTGTGCATCTGCTTAGATCCTCACAGTACTTCCCAGTTCATGTACATCTCTGCAGTTATTTCTGCTGGGTCTGCTTGGCTGCCTGCCCTCCTTCAGTGGGCCAGTATGGTTCTCTCCATCCCTCTGGGGCAGTCATCTACTGACTTCAGCAGCCCCGGACTCATCCTTCTCCAAAGTGCTTAGAATCCACCTAGCCTCCTTTGTTCTACCAGATGACTTTCAGCATATCACCAGCACACAATTCTTGTTAAATCTTAATGCTGATGGTACCGGAGGAGGTAATTCAACCCAAGGCTGTCAGTCACTCTGACCATGCCTACAGTCACAGGCAGCTGTACTCTAGGGTTGAATGAATGTGTCCCTGGATTCCAGACAACACAGAGTTGTTTTAGACGCCCCTTCCAGTCTTACCTCCTCCAAGGAGCTTTCCTTGTTACCCAGGTTTTCCTCTTCCAAATGAAACTTCAATGTAGGAGCTGGGTCTTGGGTATCTTTCTGTTGTATCTTTCTGTTGTCAGGGTTTAAGCAAAGTTCCTGGCTCAGACAGGCCATAAATAAATCGGTGTTGAGAGAATGGATGAAGAGGTGAATAGCAGTTCTATACCATTGGACTAGTTCCTTCCTTCATTCAACACATATATATTTAGGATCCTTTTAAGTGCCAATCAGTGCTTCTACAGATGCCAAGATGAAAAAGTTAGTCTAAGCCTTGTTCTCATGGAATTTAGGTCTAGTGAGACTTGTCTATCTAGCTATAGAAGCAAGAGACGAGGAATTATATATTAGTACATACTAAGATAATTCAGGACCTAAATACTATTCCTTAAATTGTATAGTTGAATCAATTTCTAATTTTGAGGTTGCTGAGTTATAGCGATTGTAATGAACTCTTGTCCTTAAAAGAAAATTTAAAAGACTTGCTGGTGTTAAATTCAGAAGATTTCAAGGATTTTGGTAACTCCCTTTATTCTTGCAAAGATGAACCTTTTGTATCCTACATCAGAGCAAAAACTATCCTTGTGCTGGGTTGAAGAGAAGGTAAGATGAAAAAAAAGTCACTGTGGGTATTGAGTCTATTCTGTAATTTTCATCAGAAAATTCCCTTGATATTGCAACTCTGGTTTAGTAGCTAAATCAGATATTAATGATATTCTGTCGATAACCTCAGGAGAAATAAATAACCATCTTCCTTAAGCCCTGTGGAATGGCATAGACCTATAGGTGCTCAGTAACCTCTCATTGTTTCCAGGATTCTTTTTTGCAACTTTTCATCCTTTTTTTGAAAGTAAAATATCTTCATCAATATCTTAGAATATGATTAAATATAGCTTTGAATCAAAAAGAAATTGGAGCAGGCATCCTACAGGGCTTGAACTCTGAATTGAGAAACTATGAAATTGAATCTGTATATAAGAAACTGGTCATATTAAGGGATTTGGGGCCACAGGGACATCAAAACCGGTTCCAGCACAATGCAGCTTGGTTCTGGAGAGTTGTAGGAGAACAGCAACGTGATGGGTTGTTTAGCTCAGGAATGACCTGCCTGTCTGCCCTCATCTGACAGCCTGTAAGTGGGATGGGAGCAGTGTCTTCACTGCTGATCTCACTGATGCTTCAAGTTTATTTCTTTGCCTGCTGTGGTTTCACGTCTGCCGAGAGCCTTGGGGGCTGCAGCATGATAAAAGCCCGAGAACCTGGCTCTGGGATTCTTTCTGAGCAAACAAGCAGGTACATAATGAAAGAGCTACGGATTGCAGGCTTGTGAAGGCTTTTCTCTCAGGATGGAACTTTACAGAACCGGCACCCGTGGCGGACACGGTGGGATTGGGCCTGAGCTCACTCTGTGGCAGGAATTACGCCGAGCCTTTTATATTCCTCACTAACTAATCCTTAAGATAACATTGTGAGTCGATTGCTGCTGAACCGGGGGTACAGATGAGGAAACTGAGGTCTGACACAGCTCACATGGACGTGAGTGCCTCACGTGTGCTACATGAAATCAGTTTGCCTCAAAAGTCCGAGATCTTAAACAGCTCACAAAAGAAGTGCCCACTGCTGCATGGATTATTCAAGTCCTCCAAGCCCTTGTGTAATCTCCTTGGTGGTTGCTTTTGGTTTAAACGAAATCATCGCAAACTTACAAACTTATCCAGTGCTTCTTTGCTCTAGGTGTCATTTTCAGCTCAGACGTAGCAGTCATTAAATAGTGGGCCCGCAGCCCTGGAGGCAGGACGTGGGTGACTCAGACCTGCCACGTGCAAACCCCACCCTCTTGCCCACAGATGAGTTTCATTTGGTCGACACTGTACTGATTCCTGATGAGTTGTCAATGTTAGAGCTCGAGACTGGGATTTGCCTCTTCTGTCAGAAGATCAAAGCTTCCAGCAGCACAGAGTCCATGTCTCCCTGTGGCAGACACCAGCCTGCCTCTCTAGACAGATGAGTGCCCCCCGCAGTCACCACCATCCTTACCACTCCCAGTGAGGCCAGGCATTGATTAGTTGGAATTTATCATCATCCCACCAAAAAGTGAACTCTTTCTTGGATCTGACTGGCTAACAATGGAGCAATAGAAGATAGACTACGTTATTTTTGGAAAAAGAAATCCAGCCGCTTTACTCATGTTGGTCTCCACCCGGCCACCGTGGGCATGACGTTGTCCCTTGTGGTGCAGCCTCTCACATGACAGAGCAAACTGAAGCCCAGAGAGGGGAAGTTACCTGCCCACTGTCATGTCAGAGTCACTGACAAAGGCAAGATGAAAGCCGGATGCCCACCTCCAACAGCACACGCCTGCCAGGCGCCGGGCGCTCGCAGGCTGCAGCTCCCACGTCCTGGACTTGGATGGCCTTATAGAAATGTGCTGGTGCCCTCGTCCATGCACCTCTCGGCACTAAGATGATGAACCACCGGGTATTGCCCTGCTCCCTCTTGGAGGAGAAAATACTAACTCTCTGAGCATCATGAAATGGACAGTTTGTTCAGACTCCCTCATCAGGGTGCAATTCCAGATTTGGAGCCAACAATGACCATTCTGGGGAAATTTATTATAATTAGAACAAGTGAAACATACAGCCTAAGAAGCAGGGTCTTTCCCCCATATTCTTACTGCATTTGTTTTTAAAATCTCCCTTTTGGGGGTGGGGGGGTACCAACTTCTTATTTCTTTAATCATTGGGATCCAAAGGTCCATCACATGATTTAAAGATCACCTGGGGAAGGAAGGCAAACCGCACTCTTGCACGCACACTGGCTCCGTAAATAGCCCTCTTTGTGCAGGGAGAACCTCAGAGGCCTCTGGTAATTCATCGGTGTCGCCAGAGAAGAGTCAGTCCTCCTCTCTCAGGATCACCAGGCAGCCAGCGAGCCCTGGTCACGGATGCTGTCACCTTCGGGGCCAGTGACTTGTACTGTGATGCCTTGTGTATGTGCTTTCATTGACAACAGCCAAGAGAGCATCGGAAGTGCCAGACACAGGGTGGGGGAGCCATCCTCCTTCATCTGCTTCTGAGCTTAGCGGCTCTAAGAGCATCCTTGTGCCTCCTCGTTAACTTGGAAAGCACATAAATACTTACAATCAGCTACTTCCAGCCAAAACCTGCCATAGGCTCTGAAAGTCAGGGGTGTGTGACTTTCCCCACAAGTCACTATGAGTGTGCATGTGTGTGTCAGTGTGTGTGATGTGAGTGTGTGTGTGTGTGTATGTGTTCATTCAAGCTCTGAGCCTCAGGGACAGGTCGGCTCTCAGAATTTTCTCACCCCTCTGGCTTGGGAGTGTTCTACTATTTCTTTCTTTACTAATGTTAGCAAAATTATGAATGCATTAACTCTGTTTCATAATCACCATCTTCCCAAATGCCCAGTGCCCAGTGCTCGGCCTGCGTCTTTGAGTGCTCAGTTCTCGGTTGCATTTCTTTGTTGTGCAGGAAGCAAGCACTGTGTCATCTGGGACAGGCAGGTCATCACTTAGGATGAGTGTCATCCGCCTTCTATACTCAGATGAAAGGTGTGTGTCTCACGCACATTTCTTTGAGGAGAAAACAGAGTGTTGTTTGGTTAGAGTTGGAAAGTTTCTTCTTAAACCCCTCCTGCTTGCTTTTGCTTCCAGCTGAGTCTGAATGTGAGTCTTGGCAAGCCCCAGACCTCAGAGCAGGAAGGGTTGCAGGCCGTTGCATCAGTCTCCCGGGCTCCCACTCTCCAGAGAGGAGGTGGCAGAGAAGCTGTGGGTCATATGAACCCGGGGTGGTTTGGCAGAGCCTAGTTATTATTCGTAAAGTACTTGGAAAAGCAGGGACACAAAGGACTCTTACTACCCATAGCTTAGACACTCCTTCCAGCCAGAAGGAAGGACCTCAGAAGCATGTGGCTAAAGGGCATTATGCTGACTCAATAACTGTATAAATGTCAGTGAGAGAGTGACAAGCATAAGGTTCAGCATAAAATGAGAGTCTCCTCACACCACCTAGAAAAATAAGGATGCAAAGTATGGCTTTAAAAATGTAGCTTAAAGGCCCAAAAGAATGTTTTGAAGGAGACTGGCCACTGCCAATGCACACAAGGTCTAAGCTATTGAATTTGACCTTGAAAAAACCTTTGAATCCCTCTTCCTTTCTAAAGAAGCAGACACATCACCCTTCTGGGCAGTCTGCAGTATGGGCCTCACTCTGGGGGGGAAAAAGTCCATATTTCTTCTTCTCCAAAGAATGATCCACAACCCTCCAAGCTACAAATGGCTGGAGTCGAGTTCCCAAACAAAACGAGTGATGGAATGCAAGCTGAGGGTCTGGTCTGCATCTTGAACGAGGAGGGTTTCAGCAACTCCGTCCCTTGTCCATCATGTGGATGTTCTTGGATGCTGCTTGAGCTGGGACTTAAAACTGTTTGCGGGGGGACACCTACAGAGTCCTGCTCTACACTCATCCTGTGCTCGCTGACCTTTTTTTGCCCCAAGACATGCTTCCCAGCAGCATCCACGGCTGTCTCTCCTCTCCTGAAGTCTTGGAGACTTTTATCTCTAATCCCTCAAAATCCCAGGGCAGTTCTTTCAGGTCTGTGTAATTAGGTGGGTAGGACTTGCTAAGGTGTCTGATTGGAATGCAGTCCATTACTGCCCCTGCAAGAGCTCACGATGAGGCCAGCACCTCTGGAGCCAGTGTGCATCATTCTCCACCCCCTTCACACATACTCTGATCCCTCAGGGAAGAAGATAATGAATGGAAGGAGCAGAGCAAAGCAGCGAGGAAAGAAACTAGGAACCACTGTGCAGACATGCCCTGGTGGAATAGCGGTTAGGCCAGTTGCCTCCAAAGGAATGCAGTCCACATATCCCCGGGGTTTGAGTCCTGGATCTGGGGGAAACAACCATTGTGAACAACTAAATAAAAATAAATAAAATACTTCTTACCCTCTCTCTGTTCCTGCCTGTCTGCCTGCTCTCTTTCATTTCTGCTTGCACCTTTCCTTAAAACAAACAAACAAACGAAAAAAACCCAAAACACATTGTGTTTGCTAGTAAGCAAAGGGGCCACTTTGGAATACCAAACATTACTTGGAGTCCTTCCATCACAGCTGACAATCTGGAGCTGGGCTGGACAATGCAGGTCTCACATATTCTTACTTTAAGCAGAATACTCAGGGGTATGTGGGCACCGCTTAGCTGTGTATTTGAGTGTTAATCATTATGTTAAAATGCTAATAAATGTTTCATTTTTATTCCTGAGATAAATCAGCTTTAATATTGTTTACAAAAACCCCCCAAAAACAACAATTAAAAAAAACCAAAAAACACCTGCTACTTTGCTTAATTTGACTGCTGAAAAAGCTCTACCTTGGTAGAAGCTTGGTTTGTACCTGGGTGTCCCTCTTAAGAAGACAGGCTGTTACCAAAGGTCACTTGTTAAACTGGAAGTTATTCACTTTTGTGTCCTATAGCCATGGTTCTATTGAGCCTCCAAGCTGGGGTCCTGCCTTTTACTTACTTTGCATCATGCCCCAGGTATTGTCGATATTGCTACATAACCGCATTCACATCCATGGTTGCGCCATACTATATTGAATGGGACGTCACGGGTTGCCTCTGTACTGAACACTTTCCATTTTCCCGTAGTTATAAATAAGTGTAAGCAGGAAATCTTCTAGATTTCCCCATAGTTTTTGCAGTATTTCCTTAAAATGGATTTTTTTTACTTTCTTTTTAAAAGTATTTATTGACAAGACATCGCATCAGAATATTATATAGGTGTAAGGTACTCATCGTCATAAACCAGCATCTGTATATGATACATTAAGTCCACCAACAGCTCAAATCTATCCTTGTAATTCACCCCTTTTACCAGATTTTCCCATCCTCCTCCCCCTTCCTTTCTGATAAGCACTAATTTGATTCTACAGACGACAAGTCTACTTTTGTTTCATTTGGTTCATTTGGCTGGTTTCTCTACAGTCCACATATGAATGAAGTCATACATGTTTGTCTTTCTTGTGACTTACACAGCGGAGGAATGTGTTTTAGGTCAGGCCTTCTCAGATTTCATTGTGCACACAGGTCACTCGTGTATCTTGGGAAACAGACTCTAACGCACTGGTCCAGGTGGGCCTGAGATTCTGCATTTGTAGCAAACTTGATGATGCCAGGGCTGCCGCATGGGCCTGGGCACTTTAGGTCATGCACACACACACACGCACACACACACACACACACACACACACACACACACGAGACAGGGCACCCTATAGGCAGTAGACTGATACAAACGGAATTCCAAGCAATAAGACCTGACTACCAGTATTTTTTAAAGCTTCCCAGGTTTTAAAGACACCTCCATGTATTGTCTTATGCAGAGCTGAGGATTGTTTTTCTAAACCCACAGAAGACCCACCTTAAATCTCACTGAGTTCCAACTGTGTTTTAAAATTAACTCCATGTTTTTGACAATGGGCTTAATGGAGGCATGCACTGTCTGTGCAAATCTAAAATTTAATAACCATAATTTCTCAGAGAAAATAAGAAATTTTTCATCACTGACTGTTCTGTCAACTTCATTGCTCCCTGACATTATTGGTCCCATCTTAGTGAATACTGTTTAAGTGAAAGCCCAGTTCCATTCTCTCATCTTTCAAATCTCAGAGATTATCACAACCTTTTGTTTTGTATAGACACTTTTCTTATAGAATGAAACACAAGTTAAATGATCTATTAACATGGTCATGTCCTTCAACTGTCTTTTTATTCCCCACACCTAGAATAGTGTCTGCCTAGCACACAATAGATACCCATTAAATCACTGTTGGATGAGTGAATTAAATAGAATAGATCTCGATCTTCTGCAAGCCTAGACAGTCATCTCGTGGTTGAAAGTTTTATACCAGCATGGTTCTAGCAAGAGCAGACTGCCTGGGTGGTACCTGGTACCAGCATGGCCTTGACCTTGGGGGTGTGCAAGATGGCAGACAGGTTGCCCCGTGTCCCTGCCACTCACCACCTGCTAGAGTAACACTTGCTGTTTCTCTTTGGCAGTTGCCTTTTCAGGCCTTGGCTTCACGACGTTCTACTTGGCTGGCAAGCTGCACTGCTTCACCGAGAGTGGGCGGGGGAAGAGCTGGCGGCTCTGTGCCGCCATCTTGCCCCTGTACTGCGCCATGATGATCGCTCTGTCCCGCATGTGCGACTACAAGCATCACTGGCAAGGTGAGTCCCCGCCCTGGACCTGCCCGGTCCTCAGGGTGGTCTGACACTCTCCTGCAGAACCGGGTTTAAAAATAAATGCACCTGTACAGGGAGAACTAAGTGCCCACAGTCAGAGAACAAGAGTAGGCTGAAATGGCAGAGTACATACAGTTTTACGAAAGATGAGCCTGTTCCAGTGAGCCCTGGCCTTCATACTGCCCTTACTGGGGACAGAACTGGAGCTCCTCCTCCTTCGCAGACACTACTTGAGTCCTGCCAGAAGGGCAGCCCTTGGTCTCTCAGACTCAAATGTGACTTCCCTGCTGGAGCGCTTGTCTCAGTCCGCAGATTTGTGCCAAATGGCTTTTACCTCCTTTCACCTCTCAAATCCATCCTCCAGGACGTATTTCTCACCATGGATATGCTGTGCTGGTGAGGGATTAACTCCAGCTGTGTTCTGATCAGCTGTGCAAGCCCAGGGTGAGGCTTACATATGTGTGAGTGCTGGCACACCTGGGAAAGGTCAGAGGACACAAAGCAAGGGAGGTGCCTGTGCCTGGATCAAACTCTGCAGACCAGCTGCAGCTCACAGCCTGCCCCAGCAGCAAGCAGCCCAGCAGAGCAAACATGCAAAAGGAGGTGTGGCCACAGGGTGTGTGGTCTCCAGGAACTCCTATTGCAAAGTGTAGTCCTCGCAGATCCTTGATTGGGCCACTCTGAGCTAAGGACCGAACTCCTGGGGGTAGGTCTGGAGTGGTGGCCAAGAGTCTGCATTATTAAAAGCAAGTCTGTTCTTTGTGACGGTGTCTGAGAAGCAGTGGGAAAGAGCTCCACTACTGCAACTTCAACCAAGCAAATGGAACTAAATGTGCTTAAATCCAGTGCCTGCACCTCCTCTTCCTTTCCTGCCACCACCAGCCTCTGCAGCCAGCTGCCTTGTAGGATCGCTTTCTTCTCCCCTCTTCCCAGGTGTTTATTCCAACAGTAGTGAGGCAGCAGATGAGGCCAGAGATGAGGGGAAATCTTAACTGGGCGGCCTTGTGTCCCTCACAGCATCTCCCCAGCTTCTCTTGCTCCTTCCTCGGCCTCAACTCCACCTTCCGCCCTCCTGGAGTTCACGCTCTGGGCAGCAGAAGCCCCCAGAAGCTGCATCTCCCTGAGGGGTCCAGGTGTGGGGGAAGGAGACTGATATGTGCCTGGACAAGTTGTGGAAGAACCAAGTGCTTTCGGGGTCTTGGCCCTTTTGTTGGGGGGCATTCAGTACTGGGCCATAAGCTAGACCTCAGGCCTTTCCCGTTCTCTACTATTATCAGACACTAGGATAAAGTCCTGGATATTGTGCCATTACCTCATGAAAGGGAGGCAAGGAGGGTGTTGCTGAGCCAATAGTACAACGACATATCTCTTGCACCCTTGGAACCAGGAACACTTTTCCACAAACTGACTATTACTCATGTGGTTAGGGCTTTTCCCTGTGAAGAATATATGGACTGAGTCACATTTATGAACTACTTCTCCTGTACCCCTGTTGAACTTTAGCTGATGCTTCTGAACACAAAAATAATACTCCCCCAGGTTTTCACAGTCATAGACTGACTGAAATAATGAATCTGAACATATTTTGTAAATAAAAGCATGTAGCCCAAATGAAAATTGGTATTTCTGTTGCTTAGCAGATTGTTTCAAGATCTGTGTGTACCCCAGTAACTGACTTACTGATAGACAAGTTTTTGGAATATGGTCTCTTTATAAGCTGTGATGAATCTTTGTTTTTCTCTTCTATTTACCCACTTTGGATTTGGGAAATGGTCGAAGACTTAAAAATTCAGGAGACCTTTGTTTTATCTTAGAAGGCATTAAGAGTCTATGTAGGGATCTTGTCTTGAAAACCTAAGACATGAACTTGGTCTCTCTTAAATTCCCTGGGTTTTTACAGGTTCTGTTACTCATTATCTAGCTGTGGCTGGTGCATCATGAAAGAATGGAGAGTCACATTCTCTGCTTTAGGGAAATGGTGAACTCATGGGACGGCCACTGCGATCAAGGCCTATTGACAAGTGGGCTGCAGAACCATCCTGTCTAATGGCACAGGAAAGAACTTGGAGATAAAGAGGGAAAATATTAGTGCTCAGTAGGCTGCTGGGAAAACAGAAAAGAGAATTTATGTTTGAGTACCAGTTCACTGTTCAATTTGTACCCCCATAATCAGCCAGGAGAGAATCCTCTACTGGGCTCTGAATCAGTCTCATTTTCCCTGAATTCCCCTTGTTAAGGGCACCTGTCACTATCTATACTGACGATTCTCAACCAGAGGCCACTGTACCTCCCAAGGGACATCCAGGAATGTCTAGAAACAGCTTTTTTATTTTCACAACTGGGTGGGGGGGGGTGGTTGAGGTGTTTGCTACTGGTACCTAGTGGATAGAAGCCAGGATGCTGCTAATTATCCTATAACATACAAGATAGCACTTTCTCCACAACAATTATCCATCCCCAGGTGTCACCTGATATGGCTGAGAAGCCCTCATCTACACAGTAGTACCTCATCTCCATCTTTCCTTCCCTTGTTGCAGGTTAAGAAGCAACAATGCTCAACAAGTGGGTAATTTTGTTCATTCAACACTTTCTTATTAAGGGAGTAATCAAGGAGGCCTCCAAGCTTTCCAACCTGGAGAAGGGATGGACAGTGAGTCCTTTGAATACTGTGTAGGTGGGTGTTTACAGCGGGATGCCTGATTGAGATGAATAAATTGTTGCTTTTCTTTGGTGGACTAAACTGCCCAGTGACTGTCGACAGGAGCCATCTATCATGAGTATTCATGTGGAGCCCCATAACCATCAGCAGAACCCAAGTCCCTCTTATTATAGACTCTAGTTAATAACATTAATATTATAATAATTTCATGACTCCATTTCAATTTTTGTTTAAGCAACTCTGTCTAATATGAAAGTACATCCTATTACTTGATTACATATTCACATGCCTTGTTCTATCCATTATAATAGCTATTTTCTGTTGTCCTCAATCTTCTGGTCTCTTTTGCCTTCCCAGATCCACTCCAAATATGCAAGTCTATTGTTTTTTTAAGTAAGAAAAATGGAGGGCACAGATCATATAGTATAGAGGCATAGTCAAGCAGGACTTCTCCAGAAATAAAACCAACTGAATGGATATCAACTCAGTATGTGACTTAGGTGACTGGGGTTCTTCATGTCTTTTGTTATATGTCGGCCTTCACGTCATGCAGAGATTTGGAGAAATTCTTGGGTGATACTAAATGCAAAGCCTAGCACCAGTAGAAGCTTGCCTATGTGATTAACTATATGTTTTCAAGCATTTAAAATGTGTAAAATTCTCATGCTAGGGAAAACACCTAGAGAGAAAATAAATGCAATCTAGACCATCCCACTGGACCTGCTTTGGCCTCTTATCACAATCTTGTGTGTTCATGGATTCCAGTTAATGGAGAGTTACAACTGGGACTGGCAATAATGTATTGTTTGTTCCATTGACAGACCTAATAAGGAGCTGCCGCCACTCCTCAAATCCCTGTATCTGGATCCAGGCTTTCCTCACGTGATGCCCGCTTTGTGGGTAACCTTTCAACCAACATTGGTTTCTCTAGTCATAGATTATTTTAAGAAGTCCTGGGTGCCTATGCGATTTTCATCCTAAGAAGAGTATCTACCTTTGACTATAATCCAGAAAATCAGGTCTCAAGGGAGGAACCAGTCATCATTCCTACTAGGTCAAGGTTGGAAAGCATCCATGTCAATCAGGGGCGCCATATTTAACTAAGTTGCCATTTGAAAAATGGCTGCCACTGCCTTCACCACACTTCCCTGACTGGGCTGTCAAGGCTGTGTGATTTGAAATAAATTTATGTGTAGTTACTAGATTTTAGAAATTATCAGCCTTGCAGATGGAGTGGTTCTGAGGCAGGGGGTGAGGGTGAGAGGCAATGTGCTGGATGGTACATATGCCAAGATTTTTAAAAAGGCAGATAGAAGCTGTTCCCTTCACTCCCTCCAACTCACTCAAATTCCCCTGCTCTATACACACAGTTGAGGGTCACACACTGTTAATGAGATCTCCCTTAAGCTATTAGAAACAAACTCTGCATTGCAAACTCTAAATGAAGTGACTTGGAAAGAAATCTTTGGGACTACAAGAATGTCCTCTCCAAAAATTCAACCTTGCATAGAACAAAAACACTGAGAATCTCCGTCCTATATCCTGAGTCCTGAATGGACTGAGTTTACCTCATCTCCTCCCAAAATCAACTACCCCGTGTGGTGGGGCTGGTACTCACATTTATCATCATTGCTGACACTGCTCAGGGCCTGGGAACCTCTGAGCTTTGATTGCATGGAGTCTCCCTATCCCAGCCTTGGTACCTACAGTGCCCTTGTGGGAGGGCTGGAGCAGTCTACAGCCCTAGGTGACCCTACCTCCAATCAGAACTCACTGGATGGGGAACTTTGGGCCCCAAGACAGCCTTTCTCAGTCAGGCCCTCTGCCCTCTCTTGGCCTCTGGTTAGTGCCGGCTTTCTCCACTGCTTGGTTCCTATGGAAGATGAACATTGACTGGTCCCAAGTTTCATTGGCAGCATTGTTTCACTTTACTCCAGGCAACGCTTCTTCCCTCTGTTTTCAGTGATTTTCTTTGGTTTCCTCTGTTGGGTTTGTGTTCAAAATATTTTCAGAATCCAGTTATCTTTTCCCATTTAGTCCAGTCCACTGTTGTCTGTTGCCTGAATTATAGGTGGAGGCATGCCCATTCTTCCACTTTCTTCCTTCACCCCTCATACCACAGCCAGCATGAGCCTCTAAAGCCAGGACTCACCACGTGTCACTCCTCTGTAACATTCCCCTGTGACTTTCCAGGTCGTTTAGCATCCAGGCCCAGGACCTGCAATGGCCAACAAAATCTAATCCCTCAATTCCTGCCTCTGATGGGATTTTCTAACTACATGTCCTCCTTGCTCATGTCAATGCCATCCTAACCCCGTAGACTTCTTGAACATGCCAGGCTCATCCCACCCACCGGCCTTTGCATGACTGTTCCCTGTGCCTAGAATGCTCTTCTCTCAGACGGGGGTGTGACTTGTTCCCTTTGCCTCTCCTGATTTTGATTCAACTATTACCTCTCGGTGAGGTTGTCTGTGACTGTTTAAATTCTAGGCCACTCCCTACCCCACCCCCACTCCTCATTGCTCTCACCTTGCTCATTTACCACTACCTAACAAGCTAAGTAATTTATTATATATGTATTGATTATTGACTGTCCCTGTCCCCTAGAAGCATTAGGAAACCTTTCTATAAAGGATCAGATAGTAAATACCTAGGATTTATGTGGGACATATAAGTCTCTATTGCAACTATTGATGTGGTTGGAAAAGTGTGGAAATAGCTATAGACAAAATGTAAATGAATAGTTCGTATGGTTTATTGAACTCTGCTCTAGAATATAATCTTCATGGACAGGGATTTTGCCTCTTTTATGGGAACTTGTGTTAGTTTTCCATGGCTACATCACATAGTTCCACAAGCTGATGGACTTAGAACAATAGAAAAATATTGTCTCACAGTTCTAGCGGCCAGAATTCTGAAATCAAGGTGCTGAGGGGCCTCACTCTTTCTGAATCCTGTGGGGGAAGGCTTCTTCCTAGCCTCTTCCAGCTTATAGAATGTTCTTTGGCTATAACAGCATAATTTCGGTCTCTGCTTCACATGTGTTCCTCTCATCATTGTCCTTTTCTGAGTGTCTTCTCTCTGTGTCCTAATATCTCCTTTTTATAAGAATTCCGGTCATATTAAGATCTACTCTAATGATATCATCTTAACTTGATAACCTTTGTACAGATTTTACTTCCAAATGAGGTCACATTCTGAGGCACTGGTTAATATTTAATGTATTTATTTTTGATAGGGGGGACACAATTAAACTCATAATATTGCTTAATAAATATGTGTTTAATGAATGAGTAAAATTATTTTGAGCAAACCATGTTCCTTTCTTGCTAATAACATGTTTTCTTTACAGTGGTTTTACTGAAATTAACCTTAGTCTCTGAAAGCTCTTTCCCTATAAAAATGAACCAAAGGGAGGGAAGGAGCAGGACAAGGTGGCGGTAAAGGACACTGGGACTCTGGTGGAGGGCGTGGTGCATAAAACCCATAGACTGAGAAGCAAGTTCAATCTCTTAAAACGAGTATGGCTTTGTAGGCACAAGAAATAATAATGAAATCGTTATATTAAAAATGAACCTAATGTTGTACTTTAAACATTCATTCACTCATGATGTCTTCGTTTTACCTGTGTGCCAGGCATGTTTTCTATGGGAGGTGAGGTACTGAAGAACACAGATCTGGCTCCTGCCCTGTCAACGTACTGCGTGGCAAGTAGATTGTGTGACCCCCATGCCACATAAGCCTTTTTACAGAAATTCAAAGTCACGGAAATAGGAAGCTTCACTACTAAAAGAATAAAGAGAAAAGAAATCATCATGCAGAGTGGTTGAGTTTGCCAGAGTTGAGTTTTACCCAGGAATCTTGGGTCATGGAGCCCAAGGCAGACAAGGTCCGGAGTTAAGACAACTCAGTGATGTTGGGTGTTGCCATGGAGACAGGCAGGGATGTGTTCCCCTGGGACTTAACAGCCCATCCACGGGACCTTTTTTGCTTATTGTGCCGGAGCAGGTTAGCCCAGTTAGCAGCTCAGTACGCCAGACCAGTGGCCTCCTTTCCTGTCTCTTGACCTGCTGAAAAGGGTCACGCCCATTTTACAAAGAAGGACTCAAATTCAGATTGCCTAATTCAAAGTCTATCCCTCATTTACTACCTTCGGAGCCCATCTGTTGTTGAGTCCCCATCCTTTGAAACAGATTTATTGATATAATTCATAAATCATAATTCATAAACCCTTTCTTTGAAACTATAACATTGAAACTATAACGTTCTTTTAGTATATTCAGAGTTGTGCAACCATCACCAATATCTAAATCCAGGACATTCTCATTTCCCAAGAAAGAAACCCATACCCTCCTCTCCCCGCTGCTCTGCACCCTGTCCCTTTCAGGCACGAATCTACCTTCTTTATGAATTTGCCTTGTCTGGACATTGCACATTCATGGTGTTACATAACATGTGCCCTTTGTGATTGGTGGTGTCAGTTCTTTAGTGCATCTTGTAAACTTTGTTCATTGTAGCTCAGTTCACCTGATGTTTACTGAGAAATAACTCTGGGGCAACAAAGATGAGTGAGGCAGTCAAGGGGGTGTCAAAAACTGAATGCTAAGTGTGGGGTCAGAAGTATGCACAGTTGGCATTCCAAAGAGCCAGTGGGCTTCCTGGTCCATCTTGGGGGCTCAACAGAGTCCTGAGGGCATGTGGAAGACCTTGGGTAGACCTTCCATTGCCCTCGTCATTTCTGATAACTCCAGTGGTACCTCTGATAGTGCTTTTTATTCATTCCATTAAATGGGAAAACAGAATTGGCATCAGTAAGCCTGAGGAACATATTCTGGGAATGATTTGATGTCTTTGGTCAATGATGTACCTAAAGAAATGCTGTGTCACAGAAAATAGAAAGTCAAATGGCATTATTTGTAGGTTTTCCTATTTGGTCTGTTCAGTATGTAGGGGCTTAAATGCAGGTGTCATGGATCATTTCAGATGCTAATAAAAATAACACCCCATAGGGCTGTTCCCTGGGGTTAGAAGAAAAACAAAATGATCCTGCAATTGTAAGACTTTGAACTAGAAAAAGCCCTGGAACATTGCATAGACTTTTGGACATAGGCTGGCTGAAAAGCTTCTCCATTTGAGCGACTTGATTGCTCACGTTCATTCTGCCTCGTGATCCCACTCTGGAATTAGTGGTACATGTTCCTTTCTGATTTCTTGGGCGACACATGTTTTTGAAGTTTATCAGGAGTTTATTTAAAATGCTATGAAATTTGGCCATGCTATAGAGATTAGAATTCTAGATTGTTGAATTACTATGTGAAGGGAAGGATGGGGAAGGATGAGAGAAGCAGAATAAGAATAGCAGTCCTGTGTTCTTAGAAACTAAATTCTAGGGTCTTATTTTTGGCGTGCTCTGTGGTATAATCTTTAGAAGCATGGCTTCGCTCAGTCATCATCACAACTCAGCAAGTGGTGTGGACATCTCCATTTGAGAGCTAAGGAACTTGAGGCTCAGAGGTATCCTGACTTGCCTGGTGGGGGCTATAATGTCTAAGTTTGAATTCCTTAGCCTGGAGTATTCTTGGGGGGTGGTGAGAGTAGGTGCTGGATAGTACCATGTCCCCAGGTGCCCATGTTACAGACCCCCGGAGACTCCCAAAGACCCTCATGGGTCCTTGAACTCCAGGGAATAGGAATTGTTCAGAGGCTGGGCCATTCCTCAACATTTACTAAAAGCTTAGATATAAGGGCACCAGTATGCAAGATAGGACTCTAGGCTGTCTCTCTGAGTGCTAAGGATCTGGGGCTTTTGAGCTCGCTTGGCCCAATCAGACTGGCAGTTTCAGTGGAGGAGGAACATCAGAGCTTTCAGTCATCCTCAGGTGCTTGTCTTTCCTCATATGCTTCAAGAATACCGGAGAATACTGAAAGCTATACGGGTTACTCAGTGTGTATTCCTTCCCCACACCCCACTTTTGTCCAGGCTGGTGGTCTGCAAGCAGGCACTTGTGACAGTCAGTGTGCAGAGTTGGGCTGGGGGTTGAGTGGTTCTGGGTGACTTTAGGCTCAAAGGAGGAACAATTAAAATTAAGCAATGAGTTGTGCATGGGGCAGTTAGAATCCCGTAAGCTAGTTAAGACCAGGAACCTACCGTGCAGCTCTAAATGTCTGCAGACTGGAAGCCAGGAATCTCACCACTTTGAGTCCCAGCTTGCCTCACAGGTACTGGGAATACTGGTGTGCGGGAGGGCTCCAGTTGTCTCTCCACGGTCCAGCCGTGCCCTCCTACCTTGGCAGCTGCTCTGCAGGCATGGATATGTTTTCTTCACTGTTCTGCTCAGTGGCTGCTGTGCATTCTCACTGGGTCTAGCTCCTCTGGAGAGGAAGTTGTCACATTGTTGAGTCTTTTTTTGACCAGTTAGTCATGTTAGGGAATAAAAGTGACATTGTTACCCAACCAAAGATATGACTTACTTTCTAAATATGCCTTGTAAAATTTCCAGAACTCTGGCTGCATAGTCTCAGTAGGTTAGCCCTATTATAGGATTACTAGAACGCCTTCATGGGAAGTCCTCTTGGCCTCCATGTTCTTGTACGATGTTCTTATGTTACTGGTGAGGTCACGGAGGCCCAGAGAGGAAAAAGGGTCCCAGATAGGACAGTGACAGAATCTAACTTCTGAGTTATGTGCCTGTGTTCATCCAGTAATGAACCGACTTCATTCTTGGTGAGCACATGTATCAAGGTGTTGAGGAATCAGCTGTCAAAAGACAGACATAGCCTCTGCTCTCATGGAGTTTGTTTTGAATTTAATATTTATTGAAGTAACTTTGATTTACAAAATAATATAAACGCATATGTGCAGGTTCACCACTCCTCAAATATATGACAACACGCCACCCCACCTCTAAATTACCAAAGTCCTTCACCATTGTCCTTTGGATCCCACCACTCCTTGCACCCACCTCCTACCCCTTCCCCACTGGTAACCTCAGTTCTATTGTCAATGTCCAGGGCTGGCTTCGTTTAGTCTGTTCCCTTGCTTTGTTTATATTCCACATGTGAGTAAGATCATCTGGTATTTATCTTTCAACTTCTGGCTTATTTCACTTACTATTATCCCTTCAGTTCCAGTCATGTTGTCACAAATGGCAAGGGTTCATCTCCTTTAGGATGGTGTCGTATTCCATTGTGTAACTTTCTTCTTTATCCAGTCTTCTGATGAGGAACACTAAGGTAGTTTCCAGTTCTTGGCTATTGTAAATAACGCTAGGATAAACATGGGGATGTAGCTCTCTCTGTGAATTGGTGTTTTTGTGTCTTGGGTAAATACTCAGAAGTGGAATGATGGGATCATATGGGATTTCCATACTCAGTCTTTTGAAGAATCTCCATACCGCTGTTCATAAAGGTCTCGTGGAGTTTAGAGTATGATATTAAACATTAAACAATTGCACCAGCTGCCATTGTTTGCTATTCTGACTGCACAATTAAAGCATAGCTCTGGGAGACCCTGCCCTGTGGGGTCTCGTTGCACAGTGCTTTTGAGTTGAGCTCTGATGGGTAAGAGAGATTGAATGGATGAGAAAATGAGGGTAGGGGACTCCCAGGACTGGAACCTGGTTGGTAGAAAGAGGAAGAAGTAGGTGTATTTGAGGAACAGGAGGGAAGGCAGCAGCTGCCGTAGAGTGAAAGGAGGTGGTGGCTGGGGGTGCGCAGGACCAGGGTGCAACCTTGAAGGGTACAGGGACTTAGTGCTCTAAGAGCAGCAGGAAGGATTTTAATCAGGACAGTGACCGTATCATTTGCACTCAAAACCCATCACCAGCTGCTGTGTCCACACTCCACTTGCCAAATCAGTGACTGGGCCCTTGGTCTGAACACAATGGATGGCCATGCTGTTACCCATTTTGCTACTGTTTATAAATAAAATTGCACACACTAAGTTTATGTAAAAGAATATAAAGCTATTGATTATAGAATTTTTTTTTTTGTTTTACAGTTAGTAAAGTAGAAGCAACTCATTAATAGATAATAAAATACCAAAATATTGTCCCCTTGCTCAGACTAACCCAGCATACCTAGATGGAAGCAGGATATCTCTAACAGGATCCCCGACAGACTGATAAGGGTGGTGAAGATATCAAAGCACCAAACAGTTCGTTTTCTTGGAGCATATGTTTCATGACAGTCCCCCACAACTCCGCTGCAGGAGACACAGGAGAAGGGCGTGTGCCTCACACTGAGGTCCCTGCAGTATGTGGCCTACTGGGAAATGTTTGGAAACTCACCGTATTGATCAGTTAAGGAAAGACCGCACCTGAAACTCCGTGGCCTGCTGCCTTCAGCATGCTGGGAGGTCACAAAGCCTGCAATAACCTTGCCAGGTTCAAGTCCAGTTCTGTCCTCAAGGCACCGTGTGGCTGTACAGAGGTCCACTGGCCTCTCTGAACCTGGTTCTTCTGTAACACGAGGATACCTCGGAGGAGGAGGTATCTGCTTCCCAACATGATCAGGAATGTCAAAGTGGAAGCCCCAGATGGAGGATGCCAGTTTGGCATGGCAGCGGCCTTCACAAGTTCAAAATTTCTTTTGTCAGAGGAGGGTCTCCACTGTGTAGGATCTTTTTAACAAGAATGATCACGGACATGTTTTAATGCATGCATGTGTGTGTGCATGCCCGCACATGGAATGAGGTGGGTTGCTTCTGGCCCTGAGTGGGCACCAGCTGATCACCTCTTTGGCAGGGACTTCCCCTTGCTTGAGGGGCCTGTTTGCCTGCAGACGCTCATCCTGCCTGGTCTGCCCCGCTCACACCCTTCCACTGGCTGAGACTGGCAGCCTGTAGGAGGGAGTGGGGGCCGCTCCGCAGAGGTCTGGTGAGTGTGCCAGCACTGCCATCCCATAAATGTTTCATTCACTTTGTGACTCGGAAGGTTCATTTCATCCCTGGGAAATCAGTTTGCTGCCCGAGGCAGCGCTGCCCCCCACCCCCGCTGGGTTCTGCGGGCACCACCAAGCGAGCAGGGCTCCAGTGGGAACGTGCTAATGAAAAAGGAATCACAGCCCCCGGGGGTATGTCGATCCCGTAGCAGTGGCTGCAGCTCTTATCCCAGAAGACAGAATTGCTTTTCAAAATCAAGAATGCAAATCTGAGTTGGCGCGATGCTCGATGCTCGGGTGTGTGAAAGACACAGAGAAGCGAGAATCAAGGACACACTGAGCAGGGACGTGTAAGTTCTAGAAATGAGAGTTTGCAGTGGCCACCGTGATTGACACCTCCGGCTGGTTTCTCCTCCTCCGGTCTTACAGGGGCTCCAGTAGGCAGGACAGTCTCCCGAGCAGGGCCACATTTGCGTGAATCCTAACCTGTGTGTCCCGTTTTGCTCTTTCCTGCCAGATTCTTTTGTTGGCGGAGTCATAGGCCTGATCTTCGCCTACGTTTGCTACAGGCAGCATTACCCGCCCTTGGCCAACACCGCCTGCCATAAACCCTACGTCAGCCTCCGCGTCCCGGCCTCCACGAAGAAGGAGGAGAGGCCCGCGGCTGACAGCGCGCCCGGCCTGCCCCTGGAAGGCATCACCGAAGGCCCCGTATGACTGTGGGGTGGGCGGACGCTGAGCCCGGGCGCGCCTCCCACCCTGACAGCGTTACACAATAGAAGAGGTTTTCCGTAGTGTGTCTCCCATTCGTTGTTTCTCCAAGTTATCCTGCTTCCGTGGTGCAGATGGGGCCCCTGCTCCTTTTAGTGTCTCGTTCACCTCTCTCGACTTTGCACAGGAAGGGACACAGGAACGGCGACGTGCGTGGAAGGTGGCTGCCGGGGCGGGGGTGCAGCTCAGTCACTGCCGCCACCTGAAATGTGTTCCGTCACAGCCACCTTCCTGTATGTTCACGCTTGTGCGGCGTCATAAAAGCTCCCACCGCAGACGTGAGGCGGCCCTTGCAGGGCAGACGAGTCGCGTAGAGCGCAGAGGTCTCCCCCGGCCGGCGCTGCGCTCGCGGATGCAGAGGGGCTGTCTCTGAACCGTCGGCCGCTCTGCAGCACACGGGTCTGAAATGCAGCGGCAGCTTGGAGCTAGCACCTTAGGACTTCCAGCACTTGCTGAGTCACTGAATTTAGAAAGAAATGAGCTGAATAACTAACTTCATGCATAGTCTGCTACACGCAGAGTGAAAACAAGGACAGCTGAGTTCAAGTTTGGGGAGAAGGTCATTGAAGTTGTCTGGGGTGGGTCCTATATCCATCTTTCAAGGGAGTGGCTAGTGACAGGAGCAGCCTCCAAGCAGTTGTTCCTCTTTAAGACCCAAGATTTTTAGGGTGCCCATTCCTGTGTGGCAGAAGCATTTCAGCATGACGGTGCTCCCAGGGAAGGTTCAAGAACAAAATCCTCGCATTGTTTAAACGTGGCTAGTCGTGAACCCTTTTTCAGTCCGAGCACAGGCTGCATGGCTAGTTGTTCCTTGCAAAGCTGCAAGCCTTCCCTCCACGCAGTTCGCAGAGATGCATCTGTGAGGCCTAAAGACTCATTTTCCAGCAGTCGGTGTAACGGCAGCATTTGGGAAGATTCAGACAGCTGTGTGAATGGTTGACCGACAGCACTGGGCTGGGATGCCAGGTGGAACCACCAGTGTCTTCGATCGGCCATCCCTGCCGTGTGCCACCTTGTAAAGACCTGGTCCACTGTGCCCCCGTGTAGCTGTCTGCTCTAGCGCAGCCCTTCCAAACCGGTGTGGCTGCAGAGTTATGGGGTGGGGCGAGCATCCCAGGGTGGCTGGGGCCGGAGAAAGACGGCTTGAATTAACTTTTGTTCAAACTCGGATTATTGATTTTTATAAACTTTAGCAGTTATACTCTCAAGCAATTTTGAAGATGAATGTGATACTTTATAGCTAAATCACCAGTCATCAGACATACTTTTAAATCTAGAGCTAAATTTCATATAAAATTAAACAATATTCTGATTTAACTAAAATTTTTATAACTTTCTAAAACAAAGGCTAAAAAGCAGGAAAAGGCTCCTGTGCAACTCTTTTAAAACAAAATACCGAAAAACCTGATGTAGCCCTTTTATGTCTTTTGATTCTAGCTTTACTCGTGCTCTGCAATAGCGAGCAGATGGAAAGAGAAATAGCTGTACTTCTGTTAATGATGACTTAAAATTCTGGACCATGAAATGTAGCTTTAATATAAACACTTACATTTAAAGATAAATGAAAGACCTCTGAAAAGCAACAAGAAAGAGAGCATTGCTAATGCTGATAATTAAATTGAAAGTCCTAAGACGGGCCATGTAAAAGCTTTCATTAAATTGTAATTAAAATTACAAAGGACTTAATAACATGGCACATATGGTAGGATCCTTAGGAGCCCTAATTAACAGTGTAAGCCAGTTCACAAAAAGCAGGTGTTTTGTGCATTCATACATTTTGATTTCATGCTCTATTAATGTGAAGGAAATGTAACATCATAATGCACTAATAAAATGGCCATGAATTAAGGTATTTATACCTCAGCCCCTGGTCTATTTTTGGATGTGAGGGGGATTTAATTCAATTTCTTTGGCAAGCAGGTTGCACACAGTTCAGATACTTCAGATGCCACCCTGGAAACTGGTCTCTGAGCCTTTTCTTCCTTCACTGAGCAAACTTGCTCAGTCCATGTCTGTGGTTGCAATCACAAGAATAAATGCCTTGAGGACCTAGGATGGTCAATGAGGCAGGTCAGGGACATTAGGGGTTGATGAAGACTAGAGTCTCTTTAGTTCCAGCTTTTTGTTGCCAGGTAGGAAGGCAAGTTGAGTGTATCAGATCTGATTTCTCAAGATAAGGCAATAACCTGCATTTTTGTGCAACATTGCTTGAATTTATATTAAGCAATGGAATTAAACTATTCCATTGAGATGCTTTAGGATGCAAGTGACAAAACACCCAACTGAAAGTAACTTGGCCAATAGGGATGTATTAATATTATGAGTAACAAGGAATTAAAAAAACAGGCAGTCTCAAAGGCCACCAGCGCTTTCTGTTCCCTTGTCCCATCATCTTCAGTATGCCAGTGGTACTCGTACTCTTCTCCTGGTCACAAAGTAGCTGCAGAATCCCAGGAATTGTACCCTCATCCAACCATGCTCAAATGCAAGAAGAGAGGAGTCCAGTTTCCCAGAATCCCTGAGAAAAATTTCCTTTATCTACATTGGCTAGAGCTATGTCATATAGTCACGCTCAGAAGTGAGAGGGTCTTAGAATAGAGTTCCCAGCATGTCCACCCTCTTTGTAGGAGGGGCAGTCTCCATGCTTGGGAAGCATGGCTGTTGGGGTGATAATCGGGAGGTTCTAACTTAATTAAAACACAAACAAAAATGGCACAGAGGGCAAGGGCAGACCTAAAGCTGCCATGTCCCTGACAGATCACAACTTCCAATGGGTGAAAATTTGAATGAGTGCTGACTCTTCTCAGTCTATGGCAGCCCTGTTGAACTGTACTCTGAGAAACAGCGGAACAGGATCTGGGTCTCAGAACACGCTCATCTCTGGTCCGCTTCTTGGAGTGTGTGCTCACTTTCACATGGAAGGTAGCATGGAGCGCCATACATGGGGCTTCAGGGAGACAGGCTCTTGGATCCCTAACCATGACAAGCATGTGCCCTTCGGGGTGACACTCCTGCTTCTGGTCTCAGTTTCTGCCCCGGCAACATGCCGGGGCCAAACGGTGCGTCTCCTACTGCTCAGGAGCCGTGCTCTCAAGACGCCCTGTGATCTGGGGGTCTGTGGAGACGTGTTCTGCCTTGGAGATGTGGTAGAGAACACAGAAGAAAGCCATTCATTTGATCTCTTCCTTTAGTCTAGAAGGAAGGGCGTTTATTAACTCAAAGAGAAGGAATATTATACAGCCCTTCCAGTGAGACAGTGGGGCGGTGGCATTAGGGCCTGGATGTCCCTCCATTCTGGGCACAAGGTGTGGGGAGTGGCTGCTCAGGAAAATCCTCAGAGCCGAGAGAGAAAAGAACAATAACAGTGACCACATCCGCAGCATCACGCTGTGTCCAGGGCAGCCCTGCGCCCTCCCCTGTGCTCTCAGGCCTGCTCAGAGCAGCTTGGTGCCAGGGCCCTCTCTACCCCAGTGAACAGGTGAGAAAAGAGGCACAGAGAGGCTCAGAAACTTGCCATTTATCACACAGCCAGTGAGAGGAGGGCCAAGATTTAGACCCGGAGTCCTCTGCCCGGAGCCCGCACTGCTGCGCGTGGTTCTGGCCTGCTGCGCGCTTGCTCGTCCTGCCCCTGCCGGCGGCCGTCAATCCCCAAGGCTGTCCGCAGCCGCTCCCTGTGCCGGCGCTTGTCGGAGCAGAGAGAGAGAGTGGAAGCTGTGTCCATCTAAACTGGTATCTTTCAAAATATTGCTAAACTCCCTCTCCTGCTGTCATCTCTCTGCTTTCTTAGTCCTGATGTCTGGTCTGTGACTTCCCTGTCATGTGGTGGAGGCTCGGAAGGGGGCAGCAGTGAGCACGTAAGCGCGATGCTGCGGGTCACGGAAGTGCTGGGTTCCCTGACCGGTTAATGACGGGTCCATTCCCTCCGGACTGTGCGCCCGCGGGCACGTCTTCTATTCCTCCGTGCCCCAGCTCTGGAACAGCACCTGGCCCAAAGAAGAGGCTCAGTGATATTTTAATTTTCTTTTCTATTAAAGTAATTAATTCAAATTTTATTAACCAAATTAAAAAACTACCGCCGTTCCCTGGACCCCCGCCTCAGCCCCAACTCCCATCTCCCACCCTCATCCCTTCTGATAACCATAACTGTCAAGTTAATTGGTTTATTTTGTTTTATTTTATCTGCTGATTTGCTTTGTTTCCTTATGTTCTGCATATAGATGAAATCATTCGACATTTGTTCTCCTTTTGATTTGTTTCACTTAGCAAAATCATTTCAAGCTACTTCCATTTTGCTGTAAATATCACATTTTTATGGTATTTCATCGCGTGTGTGTATGCATGTATATGCATGTGTGTATGTGTATGTGTATGCATGTGTATGTATGTGCATGCATGTGCGTATATGCATGTATGTGTCTCTGTGTGTGTGTGTATACACCACTTCTTTATTCAAACAGTATTTGTTGGGTGAATGAACATCAGGAGATGGTGGTGAACGGAGCCTACTTTGCAGTCTGCTAGAATCTCACAGGGAGGCTTTCGTTCCAGAAGCAGCCAGGTTCCTAGCATGGTGAATACAGACCCTGGACAGTCACTGCGGGTGGAGATCTGAGGAGACTGGAGGCTCAGAGGATGAAAAGCCCAAGCTGAGAATCAAGCTGGGTCGAGATCAAGAACTTTCCAGGCTATAGCTGATGCCCCCGCAGGGACTTTGATTCTCCTCTGGAGCACAGTAGGGCCTGGTAGGCCTCCTCTAGACGGGGGCCTGGGGGTACTTGGAACTTTTCCTACTGGGCTAAAGGGAGAAAGCACCACCTGGGTGACATCCCAGGCTGCACCTTAGGGAGGAGTCTGACATCTTGCCTTAGGGGCATCCCCAGGCCTGCAGGCACCAAAGGCTGGGAGCGCTGCTTCAAGAGGGAGACGAGGCCCTTTTACAGGGCTGCTCTGGGGATGCACGTTACCCTGGGACAGAGGGTCTCAGAACGGTCATACCGTCGTGTTGCCCTGTGGGGCACCATCAGCTCTTGGGTGAGGTCAGAGCGCCTTGATGGTTTCTTTTCTCTGACACCCTTTATCCTTCAGCAAGTACTCCTGGACTTTAAATCCACCTGACACTTCTCCACTTGTCCCACCATTGCAGCTGCTGCCCTAGTCCAAGCTGGTACCCTCTCCACCTAAACCCCGTGATCCCACCTCACTGCCTAATCCTGTTACCACCCCCACCTCCATCCTCTAACCCCTTTTCCTCTCGGGAGCAGCAGTACACGCCTGCTTGCATGTGTGTGCTCCTTTTTTATTGAGGCATTATTTATATAGGATAAGTTGCCCTGTTTTAAGGGTCCAGCGTTCAGCATCTCGATCATTGTATGGCTCTAGCTGTGAAATCACCAGCCCAACCAAAGCATAGGAGTCCCTTCTCCTCAGAGCTTCTTTCTGCAACTGCTCAGCAGCAGGAACTCCCTCTGCTCCTAACTCCAGGCGGCTGCAGATATGGATCTGCTCTCTGCTCTTATTAAAGTTTCACCTTTTCTAGAACATTCTATGGCTACAACCGCACAGTCTGTAATCTTCTATTCCTGACTTCTGTGTATGTTTGAAATACGCTACATTACGGCATGGCCCTCCCAGGATTCCCTGGTAGTGCTAACCCTCCACTCCCTTCTCATGACCCTCTCTTCCCCCATCATACTCATACTCACTCACTTTCCTCTTGTACTTCCCTATCAAGTTCCTTCCTGTCACAATATGATTTATATATTCTTATGGATTGTATAACATACCTCAAAATTCACACTTTAAATTCCCTTTCACCTCAGAATTTGACCCTGTTTGGAGACGTGGTCTGAACAGATGAAGTCAAGTTAAAATGAGGTCATTGGGGTGGGCCCTAATCCAGGATGATTGGTGTCCTTAGAAGAAAGGGACATCTGGAGGCAGATAGGCATGGAGGGAAGACTGTGTGAAGATGGCCATCTACACGCCAAGGAGAGATCTGGAACAGATCCCCACTCTGGGCTCCAGAGGGACCTGACACATGACAGACGCCTTGATCTCTGACTTACCGCCTTCCCATCTGTTAGACGATACACTTATGTTTAGCCACCTAGTTTCTGGCACTTCGTTACTATAGCCCCAGCAAGCAAATATACCTTCTCCCCTTTCTGCCCTTACCAGTATGTAGGTCTCATGGGAACTGGGGGCCCCTCTGTCTCACTCAGTTCTCTCTCCAGGATCTGACACAGAGCCTGGCACAGGGGAAAGCTTGATAGGCTGTGAATTAACTACAGGCATCTCATCTTCTTTTCTGTCACCATTATCCCTCTAAGGTTGACCCACTGAATTTGGGATGATCACTCAAGAGGACACAGCCAAAAGCCAGAGAGTTCCCGATTCCCCGTCCTGTGTTATTCCAGTGACTCCCTAGCTCCTGGGGGTCTTCTTGTGAAACATCTGCTCTACTTCCTACAGGGCATGGGATGCTTGTTCTCATCAGAAGGCTTCAGAAAGTTCAAAGCTATCTAATTTGGACTGTGAAGTGAGAAGCAAAAATAACATTTCAACCAGACCAGATACCTCGAGGGAGGTTATTTACCTTAAACATAGCAACCAATCGAACGCCTTCCTTCTTAAGTACTGGCCATCCCAGTCATTTATAAAGCCCCTCTCCATTCTCATATGAGAGAACTAAAAGTAAAATTTGATTTACAAAGATCTTTCCAGAAGCTTGTCTGTTGTACACCTAGAGCTGCAGGCCTGTTGATGAAAAGCTAAATGCCAATCATTTGTCAGACAACCAGAAAAGGAGAAGCCAGGGTAGGTAGCTTTTAAATGACACCAGAAGGGCTTCGGGTGTCAATTCCCCACACTGAGCGCCTGTGGAGAAGTTCTGGGGAATGAGGGCCGGCAGTGGACAGCAAATATGTCACTTCTTTAAGTGGATGAGTCCAGAAGCAGGTTTGCAGGAAGACAGCCCATTAAGTGAAGTCATTTTCCCCCGGGCGCCAAAGTGGCATAGCTGTTGCTTGAGTGGGAAATTGGTTCAGTGTGGGGAGTGATAGAGCAATTAATTTGTGGTTTGGCACTGGTGTGGTCTCTGTTTTCTTGGGGGGGACGGTTCTGCTCTGTCTCTTGTGCTTATCTGGGGCTCTGTGCAGCACTGTCTGTGACCGCTGCTCATCGCCTCTCTGCCTGTGTCTCTGCTCCACCTGATCTCTCTCTGCCTCCCCCATCCTGTTGCCCGGCCACATGGGCGCTGACATCAGCGGACCACCACAGAACTTCACTGGCCTTACCCACACTGAAAAGCAAACTCTTTTGTGAAACCAAAGAGCATCTTTCAGAGCGAGAAATCCCTTTCACTGTGCAAATGAGAACTCATTATCTGGGACTGGAGAGGGAAACCTCTCAAACTTTGTTATTTCTGTTGGAAAGACCTTTGAAATGTGTACAGTTATCTTCACACTTGTGTTTTTTTTTCCCACAAGAACTAAGAGATAGGTGAACAGTACTGAATACTCTTTGGCTGGCTCACAAAGATAGCATGATAAATTGGGATATTACTTTTTCTTTCTTTGCTGCTAAAAGAGGACCCCAAATATATGAGTCTTCATTGTCCCGTTCTCTGGGGGGCTCTCTTCTAGGCCCTGAGAACCAGCATTCCTTGAAGATCTGATTACTGAGAGGATGGAGCTGAGTGTTTGGGGCTTGGGGTTGGGAGCAGCAGAATCTAGCTTTCCAGCTCAGGCTGTTAGGCATTGGGGAGACATCAGTGCACAGAACAAACATTCCTGCGCCCAAGGGGCTCATACTGGGAAGGGGACTCGGAACTATGCAGGTCTAAGGAGTGGAAGAGGACCCCCAGGCACATGGGCAGGCATGGCAGTGTGTCTGTGTGGTTTATCCAGAGAGGAGGGGCCCCCCCCCACACCTTGGGGGAACTTTCAACCTCTATAGAGATTGTCAGATACAAGAGTGGCGAGAAGGCCGTGGAATCTCTGCCCTGAGGACCCACCAGTGAGTGGATTAGCAATGACTGAAAACCATGCCCCGTACCACCGTGTTCTCCTCTTTGTGAGATCCCAGTGCCTTTACAGGATGCTGGTAGGAAGGCTGAATTCCCTGCCAGGCTAGTATTGAGGTGGAGACTCAGAGTCAAAATTTATTTGATTTCAAGAAAATCAGGTCACTCGGCGTGCCCTGCCCACTTCTGTATGCAATGCCCACGTCTCCTACACTGCAGTGGCAGGTGGATGCGCCATGACATTGTTCTTGTAGGTCAGTTTGTTGCTCTTTAGAATAGTATCCTTCTTCCCCATACATTGTGGTTAGCTCAGTTCATGTCCTGGTTGAAAATTAGCTGATGGGTAAAAGTGAAAGCTCTAGAATGACTCAGATCTTAGATGAGACACACATATTCATACTCAAATATTTATAACCCAGACCAACTGTGTGGTCTTGGACAAGTTACCTTGATTCTCTTCACAATCTGTTCATCTCAAATAGTAATAGTGACAGGGTTCGACTAAGAGGGTTACTATGAAAGTTATGTAAATCCATACTTGTAAAGCACCCCCAAAAAGGTGCTTGGCTACTGACAAGTCATGGAAAAATAGTGGCACTTATTTTTACCATTTCTTATTGACTAATCTTGGAGAGAGAAACTTATTAGTCATCTGAAGTTCTGTCCTCTAAATTCCATGAACGCGGGACTCTCTCATGGCTTAGTCTCTTCTCTATCTTTAATTAACAGTGGAAAAAAAGGGTATGATTAAAAGGGGACTGAAAACACTTTTAAGAAAAAGGTCTGGTGTTTACAGATGACCAAGAGTGTGGGTCATGTCAGGAAGCAGGTGGGGAAGGCATGGGTTGTATACACCAGAGTCTTTTGCACAGTTCACACACGTATCCTCCCAACTTTGAAGGACTGATTCCTCCAGCAAATAATGAAACTCGCTTCAAAGAGCAAGTGACTTCTTGACAAATAGATGGGGAGAAAAAGAAAGTGGAGAAGACATTGAAACAAAGAAGCTGGCCCATTCAATTCAAAGAAAAGAATTTGCTACAGGGTAGCTGTGTCTTGAGTGGGTATATTCATGGGCCCTTTGACAAGCTTAAATTTTGGTTTCTGGGGACACGGGGGAATGAAAAGCTTTGCCTTCAAATAGACCTCAAGTTTGAGATTGATCTCTACAAATGGACCTACAATTCCTTTGAGTCTTTTAAGATGAATTCTTCAAGCACTCAGGTAGAGGATCCAAGATGGTTGTGTAACCCTGAACATGCCTTTGTCTTCTTTCCTCTAGAATGTCAATGATATTTGTCCTACTTAGCTCACAGGGTAATTTTTAGGCTTATAGAGGAGGTAAAAAATTCTTTCCTGCCCACTTATTTTCCCCACTGGGTCTCTGTAACAAAACACAGATTAACAAGGAAAACCAAGTTTATTAATATGTGTATCACACACACAACACATGGGAGTTTCCAGAAGTGAGTAACTCAGGTTGGTGACTTAGAATCCAGGTTTATGTAACATCCTCAATAAAAGCAATTTTGGACTTCCAAAGGCAGCGAACTATAGGAAGGCAGATATATGAGAAATTGATTGTAGATGAAGACCAGTTAGTAAAGGCTCCCATGTAATGTCCCCTGTGCTGTCTTCAGATGGTAAGAGTCCAGTCTCTAGTGATCAAATTTTGTCCTTCCTGAGAGAGAGGAGGAGGGATTCCTTTGTAAATTTGTGTCCTGCTTTTAGAAAATAGAACATAGTTTTGTTTTTTGTATGTTTCTGCTTCTTACTTGCCTCCAGCTCAAAAAAAAAAATCTTTATGTTAAAGTGTGATATTTTGGAGTTACATGTGCTAGTTTCCTTCAGTCTCCCATGAAACAATGAGTGTGAAAGGTTAGGATATCATGTTTTCTCTCTTGGTTATGTCTTGGTGCCTACAGTCAGGCATTTTTGGAATGAGTGGCTAGATTAGGAGTGGAGTGGGGAGTTCTGGAGCAGGGGATGGAGGCTGAGAGAACACGCAGGCTCTGCCCAGTGACCGAGCCTGCTCTCTCTCACCTGATACTAATCGGTTGCTCCGGAGTTCCCGACCTCCTTGCTTTGAAACATCACTCTGAATTCTCCCATCAGTTTAAATTGCCACAGGATGGGGGACTTAGCTTAAGAAAACTTCCACTCAGAGAGTAGGACTCACTGAGATGCTAGAGGAAAAGAGTGATCAGTTTGTGACCTCTTACGAATTCTCCAGTCAGAAATCTTTGTACTCTATGACTGTCAGAACCATTTTTTTCCCAGCTGTCTTACATTAAGCGTACATTAATACCTAGGGAGAGGTAGCCACATAATTAACAAACTTAGAAATGATTGTCCTTGGCATGTCTAATAAAACAGAAAAGAGAAATGTCTACAGCTTCACAAGTTCACACTGGAAACTTATCTCATAAAGAAGGTGTCATAACAGTGGTTTCACTGTTAAGAATCAGTAAAGAAACCATGGAAACATATAAGCTGTCAAGAAGAATTAAAGGTAATTACTATGTATTTTAAGCATTATCAGTCCTCAAATTGTCTGACTGCTGATGAGGACAAGCTCATTTCTAATTGTCTTGGATAATCTCATGCTTTTCTTCTCAGACAAGACCGTGTTAGGAGCCATTGTTCTTCAGCAATGACCATGGTCAAAATGATGTCTGGAAAAACCCTCTTGGGTTACAGAAACATCAGAATGTGTGGGTTCACTTGGGAAGATGACAGTCAAAGCCAGCATCTAGTGTTGTATGTAGGAGTCCTGCCTCCCCGCACTCTGCCCTTGTCTCTTCAATTGATTTTGTTACCATGAGGAAATTATTTACTTTTGTTTTTTAGTCTGCACCCTTTCCCCCATCACATCCACATTTTAAGGGTAATTTCTCATTCTTCTCTTCTCTCAAGTGTGGTTGGACTCCTACTTTAGAGGCAAGTGTGTGACCTAACTTGGCCAATCAGAATATGACATTCTCTGACCTGGTTATTGGCTGAGGGAGGGACATGTGGTTCGCAGTAAACCAATCAGCTCCTGAGACTGAATCCTAGGACTTCTGTGGGAATCACTGAAAAGAGAAGCTCTCTGTTGTTTGGGGTTGTTGTGAGGATAGAGTAAGAACTTGGAACAGCAGAAAAGGGGCGTCGACTCGTAGGTGGAGCTCATATGGAGGACATCAGAGCCAAAAGATGGAGGGCGTGCAATGAATGACATCACCTGGATCTTTTGACCCAGCTCTGCCAGTGGCATTTCAATTACTTAAAGCAATGAATTCATTCTCCTCCTTGGCCAAGTTTTGCATCCTGTGCAACTCAAGGTAAGCACTGTTCTCAGCAAGGGCCAGTTGCAGTGAGTCCAAGCCTTAAATAGAAGCACTGCCCACTTGCTTCCTTCCCACTGATCTCCTCTGTCTTGAGTGGGAGTCTGTCTCCATTTTGCATTTCTTGTATATGTTCCACTTGTTCCTGGTCTCTGTCTTGCTCACGTTCAGCCTGAGGCCACCAGGACATTCCATTCCTCCAGCTGATGTCTAGAAGCCAGAGTGTGGAACTTTGTTTTGTTCTGCTCCCTCCCTCATTAGCGCACTGTTTTTCTGTCTTGGGGGATGAAGACTGAATGCAAAACACAGCCACGTGCTGCTTGCAATTCCACGGCCTCCCTTCATCAGCTTGAGTGTTTCCACCAGCTGGGCTGCGCCTTCCATTTCTGTCTGATGGCTCTGAGCCACAAGCCTACCCTGTTAGTTATACCCATTATGGCATTTTGGAAACTGTGGGGAGATGGCTGCCCAATTTCTCCAAACATGTATAGATAAATAAATACACATTTAAATCCACCCTTTAAAAAAAATGATCTGAGGGGGAATGTAGCCTGGGTTTTGTTTGCCAGAGAAACAGGAAGAAAGTAGGTGAATACACTGTCAGCAGTAATCTCGTGAGCAATGATGAAATACAGTGACTGCCACTGTAAATTGTTTTTAAACTGATGATGTTAATTTTTCTTGAAGAGTTGTTAACATTGGCTCATCTCCTGAATGACATCTAGCCCCTCAGGCAGATGGAGAGTTTCTGAGGCTCAGTTTATAGGATGGAAGACACAGCCCACCTTGTGGCCAAGGACGCACTGAGCTGGGTGCACCCAGGGGCCTCGTCATCGCACTGCGTGAGCCTGTGGAGGCTTAAGATGCTTCTCAGAAAGCATCGTGTTCATGAAGTACCTTTTCTTCTATCAGCTGCTACATTAGACCAAAAACTTTGTCATCTGAATTGAGCCTTGTAGTCTTCTTAACTTTCAGTTCCATTTTGTGCTCTGAAGACATGCAGTGAAATGAAAAGTTGAGACCCTAACCCAGAAAAATAAAAGATCCCCAAACAAACTTTTCACCATTATTCTTTGGGTAAATAGAATTTGGGGTCGTTACGGAAGAAAGCAATCTTTGCTGGGATGAGATTGAATCTAAGTACTTCCAAAGAGACTTTGGGGAAGAGTGAGGCATGTGATGATGTTTCTGAACAATTTCAAATTGTGTGTTTTGTAGTGAAAAGAATAGGAGGAAGGAGGGAGAGAAGAAAGAAAAAAGGGGAGAGGAAGGAAGAGTGAATAGAGAAAAACAAAATAAAGCAGAAGAAGAAGGGGAAAATCCATGAGAACGGTCAGAATTCTATTGCAATATCTTTAGAGAGAACGCCTGGGGGCTGGCAGGCCTGGGGTGGCTCTTGAAAGTCTGACATAAGAGCCATCACTTGGAAACCTGAGTAGACTAGTTCCTTCCAAGGCAGAAGGAAGAAATAAAAATCAATAAGTAGAGAGACTTCAGTTCCATTTTCAGAACATTCTTAACCTTCCAATAGAAAAATGGGCTCTCAGTGAGGGAGTGAGCGCCCAGTCTGGAGACGGGCGAGCAGAGACCAGACGTGGAGGGTGTGTGGAGAAGCAGATTCAAGCGCTGGGGAAAATGTTAGACTCGCTAACTACTGAGGGTCTATGTTTTACTTCTGGAAATTAAGAGGTGAGCTTAATGGGATACCGAGAAGAAGCTGCAGTCAGTGGGAACAAATAACCCAGGCGCACGAGGCTCAGAGGAGGAAATAACTGTGGCAGCAGCAACAAAGCAGACACACCAGTAAGGCTTTGCAGTAATGAGAAGGTGATCACTTCCCTCCAAAAACCCCACAGGGAAGAATAGTAGGTAAAAGTTAAATCACAGCCATTTCCCCTCATTATCTAGTAAATAACTTGAGCTGCCTTTCTAATTAGCCCCGCACTGGCAACTCCAGTAACTCTGAACCTAGTGAGATGGTTATAAATGCCGCCTTGTCCCATATTGTGCACGGTCATTGTAAGCCCCAGCACTGCCACCCACACAATGACGTGACTAAGAGGCACGGCGGAAGCCACTTCAGTTCCAGGAGTATAGCATCACAGCATTTAGAGCCATTCCGTGAGCCTCAGCAGAGTCTTACCACCAGCCTGCTTACGGCTAGAGACTTGCTCGTACCCCCAAATCTACGCATCAAAATCCTGGTGAGTGTATGTTGAGGGTGACATTTAAAATAAAGACTTAAATTGTAATCGATCACACTTTTTTATGAAGGAAAGCAACATCTTAGTTGCAAAACTGCCACCTAAAAGTCCTGAAGGAAAAACTGTCCTTCTCCTTGCTGACATGCTGCGTGCCAGTTTCTGCAGCCTGTGTGAGGCGAAGTGATAGCTAGTGAATGTTGCTTCACTCTTCAATGTTGTCATTAAAGAAAAGGAATGATTTGGCATAACTACCCAAGAACAATAGAAAAACCCTAAGTAACATTCCAATTGAGTTTCACTTTTGTATTCCCTGACTTCCACTTTGGGGCAGCTAGTCAGTGTGCTATGTGGATTCTCATGCATGGGCTTGGAAATCGCTCCAGGTGTCGGATGGGGAAGTAGGGATAGGTGATTCAGAGAGTTTGAAAGTTATGAGAACGTCAACTTCCTGGAAGGGACATCTCTGGGATTTATATTCTCATGGATTATTGTGAGTAGCGTCTTTATCTCCTCCAAGTCAGCCCAAACTTTGACTCTTCCAACGCGGAGACTGTCAGCCGGCCTCTGAGGCCTTTGGTAAATGTTTAGTTAATTAGATGTCAAGCACATCAGATGGCAAATAAACAAGAGTAACTTCATATGCGAAGAGTTTGTCAGAAGGAAAGTCAATTGCTAATTAGAAGAATTTTGATCAGAGACAAAAATATACCTGACGTTTAGGTTCTTACGCTCCGTTTCTATGCACTAAGTTTTCTCCTGACTACTGTCTCTTGCTCCTTGGCATGTGTTGTCGTTTTTCATTGAATGTTGAATACTGAATTTCACCTTGTTGAGCAGTGGATTTTGTTGCCTTCCTTTAAAGACATTTGGATTTTGCTCTGTCAGGGGGTTCAATACCTTCAAAAGCAAACTGATTCTTTGGAGACTTGTTAGAATGGTCCTAAAGTAGCCTTTATTCTAGGACTAGTGTCACCCTACTGCACATGTCTGATGCTAATGGAGTGTCCATGAAACACCCTTCATGTTCAAAGTGTTCTCTCTCCGGTTGGAACTGTAGTATCTCCCTGCCATGTGAACTGAGAACTGCTCAACTCACAGCTCACCAGTTGCTTGCAGTCCTATAGTGTTTCACTCTGAAAATGCACAGCTCAATACTCAGTCAGACACTTGAAAGGACACCTGTGCAGACCGGTGAGCTCTTGCTTGGCATAGCTTCCTTCCCAGTATCCCACTCTGCAAAACTGCTCAGTCTTTTGAGCTCCCACCTCTGTCTCCTCAGTTCAACAAGACTCCTGTGTTCAGCTTGGCATCTCTCCCCCAGCTGGGATCTGGAAAGTGCCATCAGACAAAAGCTAAGTGATTGTAGAACTCACCTTGATCATTTCTCTAGTGATTGTGATTCAATGCTGCCTGTTAGCCAATGTCTGAGACAGTTTTCTCAAGTATTCTGTTCAGTTTTCTAGTAGTCAATGGTAGGAAGACAAGTCTGTTCCCAGAGACTCTGTTGTGGCCAGAATGGAATTTATCCTTTTTCTAGTCTCTGGATGCACGTGTTGCACTCTTTCTTCCACTAACAGTCATCAGACAACAAACATTTGAAAGGGAGATAGGACCTAAAGTTGGGGTTGGGGAGAGATTGAAACTCAAGGGAAGACAGTGCAGAGTAATTTCCCCACAAGGAAAAGAACATAGGTGGATAGGCTGGGATGCCCTGGCCATTTCTGTCCAGGATGCCCACAATGGTGTCCATCTAAGTCTGGCTAAAGAATTCCTCCCATTTCCCATGATCAATATGGACCCACCCTTTTTTCAGTCTTGCTTTTCTGAGGAAGGACAACAGGTACTAATCTTGGTCTAATAAGCCAGTTAACTACATATTGTCTGTCCCCAAGGTCCTAAGCTCTCAGCCTAGATAGGATGCAAATGAAAGATGGTAACTTCACACAGGGAAGGCCCATGGGAAATACTGGTTTGGGTGTGGGGCGTTGTTCCCAAGCCCTCAATCAGGGAGACCCCACCCTTCCTCTCTGCTCTCCTTTGTATTCTAGCCTTCAAGCTCAGCTCCAGCCCAAACCCACTGTCATCCTGTTAACATCATGTGTGCCAACTTCTTGCTGGGATAGATGGTTTCTTGCCAGCATTATTTTGCTTGGGGAGCTGATTTCTAGTCAAGTCCGAGGGTGGCCCACTGGAGTGCCGCTGTTTGACTTACATCAGCTGGGACAGGAACTTGAAAACTGTTCAGTGGAGAATAAAGAGAACTTTGCTCAAAGGAAATGCCACAGAGCAGCAAGATAATAAATATTAATCACAGGCAAATGGAGTTGCAGGGTGACTGCAGTTTTAGCTGCAAGTGTTGGAATTCAAGCTTTTTTTTTTCAAGAAAGTGAAAGCTGAGTTCCATCTCTGGCTGCACCTGAAATCTCAAGACCGAAGAGCGTTACAGCATCTTCACATTAAGAGAGTTTGTCAAAGTCTGTCCCTGGGGGAAATCCAGAAGGCGGGGGGGAGGATGCCGGTGCTGACATAACATCTGGTCCTTAGCCAGAGACATGTCTGCCCTGTGTGTGAAACCTTAGGAGAAAAAGAAAAAATGGATGTTTTCTTTCGGGTCCTGTATTTCACCCAGAAAGGAAGAAGTCTTATAGGGTAGCTAACTTGGTTTTTGTAGCTCTGATTTTCAGAGTCTTGATTTACAAGCCTGATAGGATCCCCCAGGTCTGCATTCTTGAGTCTTTGCTGATGACATCACGGAGTTACCAGAAGGGTGTCTGAGCCTGGTCTCTGGAGAAAAGTAGACAGGAAAACTAGAAACAAGGAATAAAGACTACTTTGGACAAATGGAAAACAAAAACAAGATACTTAGAATCAACGTATCTATACTTACATTAAATATAATTTGTTTGAATACCCCAATCAAAAGCCAGAATGGAGTCGTGGTTCGGTCAGCCGCCTCCCACCTGTACAGTCCACATACATCCCAAGGACCCAGGTTTGCATCCTGAGACCTGAGGGCTGGGGGAGAACCAAGATGCATGGCTAAATAAAACATAAACCAAGTCCTTCTTCCTCTCCTCTCTTCCAGCCTGCTTACCTCATTTTCATTTTTGTCTGCCACTTTCCTTTACAAAAAGAGAAAAAGTGAGAGTCAATTATATTGTCTACAAGAAATTGTCTTTAGATATTAAGGTAGTTGTATGAAAGTGGAGGAACATACATACCACAGCAGTAATCATAAGAGAACTGAAGTACTCATATTAAACAGAAGAATGATGAAAAGGTTGGTATTAAATCTATGTGTACCCAATAAAAACATTACAAAAGCACACCGAGTGAAAACTCCCAGAACTGAATGGAGAAATAGGTCCACAAGGCTATTGGAGATTTTAGTATTCTTAATAATTCATAGAGCCGGTAGGCAAGGCACAACTACAGTTATCTACCAACTGCCTCCATCAGAGATGAATTTCAGCACTAGTGCCTGCAGGGAAGGCAAGAACTTATTACTCTGCCCTTTAGAGCCTTTTGTTTTATCTTGCTAGTGGGGTCCAAGCAGGTCATGCAAATGAATGAAATGTTGTGTAAGGTAGGGCCCTGGCAACGGGAGCAGGAGCTTTCCAAGGCACCAGCACCGCCCGACCCCTTTAGCTAAGACCACACCCTAGTAGGGGCCCAGCATTGCCAGACCATCTGAATTTTTAATATATGCCAGTAATCTGGCTTTTCAGGGACAATCTCTTGATTCTTAATTATTGACACTAATTTAAAATTTAATCTAACACTAGGAGATCACCAGTTTTTCTCATTTTTTTCTACACAGAGCTGCCTAGTTGACTTTCATGACCCCCGCTCACAGTACCCCCTTGCTCCGAGTGACAGCCATCCTCACCTCCTGTTTTCTTTCTCCTCTTCTGCTCCCCTGTATACACTTCATGTGCCTGTCTGCGCCCTGTAGCCCTTCCTTTATGGTGTGCCCAGTGTCTTTTTTCTAACACGTTCCTTCCTTCCAGAATAAACTCCACCCAGTCTGCTGTAAAACCTGCACCTCCAGGGGAAGCTTAATTTTGAAGCAGCTAAAAGACCATTTTGTACCTTTTTTGGTGATTTTTAATGTGTCTAACCTGATTCCCAGGCAGAGCCCTCTTCCTTACTCTGGGCAGTTGCTCAGAGAGCTCTCTGTAACCTGCTGTCAGGCCAAGTCCAGAGGAGGGTTGTGCCCCATTCGGTTACCTGGAGGCACCCTGACTGGGGACTTCATCTTCCCTGGGCTTCTCATTTGCAGTCCTTCCTTCTGGCACATTCATTTAGTCATGCAGCACACAGGATACGTTCACCCCTTCAAAATTATAGCCTGTGTATGTGTGTCCTCTGAAATAATAGTTTCTCCATTTCTATCCTCCTCCAAAACACAGAAGACCCCCCAGTTTGTCTTCCAAAATAGGCGTCCTTGTTTTATTTTAAAACCAGTCCTCCCCTATTGTCTTTCCCAGCCTGCTCTGTCTTCACCTCCAATGGACTCCATCTTTAGTTTCTCTTCTAAAATCCTCTTCCTACTTCTTCCAGAAGAGGGGCCTTGTCTTCTGAAATGCCTGCTTCGGAAGTCACTTGTGTCCTTCTCTGCCTCCCCACAACTAGTCCTTAACTTAGATGTTCAATCAACTTCTAATAATAGGTTATGAGAATGACCTAAAATGTATCCAGTGCATTCTACATGCCAGGTGTTCTGTGACTGCATCTCATTTTCTTGTACAACATCCTGAAATAAATGTTATTGACTATCTTTGTGGCACAGAAGGAGTGATGAGAAATTGTCTAAAGTCATACAAGCAGCAAATGGCGGAGGTGCGATCTAAATCCACATCTGGGCTATTGGGAGTTCAATTTCAGCATTAGAGTTACTTCCCAAGTCACCAGTCACTATGTGTGTTAGCTTCTGTGACTGCTATGACACGCTTCCATAAATTGGGTGCCTTAAAACAGCAGAAATGTCATTCTTTCTGGAGGCCTGGAGGTCAGAAGTCTGAAGACAAGGTGTTGATAGGTGTTAAGTCTGAGGAAGAATTCATTCCATGCCTCCCTCCTGGCTTCTGGTGGCTGCTGGCAATCCAGTTCTTTGGTTAATAGACTCATCACTCCATCCTCTGCCTCTGTCTTGAAACCTTTTATAATCTCTGTTGTTTTATTTTTTCTCTTTCCTTATAAGGATACTTGTCATTGAATTTACACACCATTCTAATCCAGGATTATCTCTTCTTGAGCTACTTTAATTAGTTCCGAAAGGCTCTTTTCTCAATAAGAATAGGTCATAGGTTCTTTAGAGGGGAGGGAACACCATTTAATGGATGGAAAAGAGGAACCAGAGCCATCACATGGTTCCTGGCTCCATGCTGTGCCATACTTAACACTTGTGCTAAATGCAGGTTTCATGTATTGTTTCCAAGAGAGTCCTTGTAATTTCAAATTTTTATGAGGCTAAGGAATCTTTGAAAATGAAATTCACAGTGTAGAATAATCAACATGCACATTGACTTAAGCTGAGATATATCAAGTTTTAAATGCCAAGCAACTTAAATTAGATTAATTAGTCTGGCTGGCAATCTCTATCCATAGAAACCCCAGTCTGAAGGGTCAGGCATTCTTCCTCCACTCTGGCCTAGATCACTTTCTTCATTTTCTCATCCCCTCTCCCACTCCTGTCTGCCTAATCACACACCCAACCCTGGTTAGTCCTTTCCTGGCAGCAAATCTTCCACCCTCTCTGCAGTGTTTCGGAGTTCCAGCCATAGAGTCTCTCATCCTAACAACACTTGGCCTTTGGACTATTTTTCCATGTCATTGTCACTGCAGGCCCAATGACAAATTCCCGAATCCCTACTGTGGAAGGAACAGCCGGAGCTGCGTGCTGTGCTTCCATGCAGCTGACAGAATGCCCTCTGCCCCAGGCCGCGGCAGCCGGAGGTGGGCTATGGCCCACAGGGGACGTTGCAGGAGATGAATCCCTCCCCAGCTGCTGCTGGATTGATTTTTGCAGTTTAATTATAGCGGTAGTTAGTGCTTTATGGATTGATACAGAATTGGCCCCACAGAAATGTCTATGAAATTGGCAGCAGAGCAGGGAGCCGGTGACCTGGGCTGTGCTGTGAGGCTCCTCCCGAAAAGGTGTCAGAACCAGGGCTCCGTGGAAAGGACAACTGCAAGGACAGAATATTGTGGGGGTTTCTCTAGCCTTCACCACCTCCCTGGATGGTGAATCTCTAGGGCTTGAAGTGCCCTTAAGGAATGTGCTGAAGGTCAGGGAAGCCGCTGTGAGTTGGCAGGACAGGACATTTCGGTTGGCCAGGCAGACTGAACTGCACTTCCAGGACAGAGGGGGGTTTGGGACAGGCACCCCCTGGAAAGACCCTACCAGAGTTAAAACGCTGAGTGACTCCTGTGCTGGTGGGGGAACAGTCCCCAGGATCCAGCGCCTTCCTGTACTCCAGTGGAGTGGACGTCTGACCCCGACTCCTGCTCTGATTAGACGGTGCATTGATGCTCCGAGGAACAGCAAAGGCAGGAAGCATTGAAACTGACTCCCGGTGCAGCAGGAAGGAAGTGCCACAAGGTGGCCGCCAGAAGCCCAGGGAGAGACGATGAGTCGGTGGTGGTTCCTGAGTTTACATGCCATCTGCATTGAAGTTTCTGTTAAACCTTCATGTACTTAGGATTCTTGCTGAGGAGTGTGAGGGACTGAGTCCTTGACCCAGGTGAAGTCAGACTGCAAGGGACAGGAGAACAGCGCTTGCTCTGGACCACGCCCATGTGCCGAGGTTCCAGATGTCTGTGGGTGCAGAGCCCAGAGCGCTGCTTGTGCCGGGGAGGAAGGCATTGCATCAGCTCAGGGGCAGGTGAGTTCAGTCAGGCTCACCAGGGCAGAAAGTGGCAAAATACATCTTGTCTTACCACCTCCCGCTGTGGCTCATCCAGAGGAGAGAGGCTGTCACATTCAGCCTCTTTCTTGTAGAGAGAACTGAGTCTGGAAGACTGAAGCCGTGGCCTCTTGGGAGGCAGGCCCCTCCCGGAATCCTGCCTTTCCTCTTAGGAAGGTTCCCTGTTTCCGTCCCAGCTGAACAACTTTTTGTACTTCTCCAAAACATGGGTGAGATTTGTCTCTGATGCTCACCTCCATGAAGCGCAGTGACTTCCCTTCATCCCGAGTTTTCTGTGTAAATTAGAGGCTGAATGATTACTCAACAAGAATTCCCTGGTCTTGTTTTCCAATTTCTATAATGGGAAGCATTGACCTATGTAAATTTAGCACCTGGCATTCTCGCCTTATCATTTAAAAAAAAGTGCGAATAAAAGCTAGTCCTGAAGGCACCTTCATATATGAGTTCTAAAGAGGGCTCTCCATCTAGAGCAGAGGCCCATCCCAGGGCTCATGGCTTGGCAACCAGAATAATGGCTGAAGCTCAATTCTAAAGACTTTTGCAAGTGTCCTCCTGCAGCAAATAAGCTTCTCAAGCCGTACATGGCAGTCTGTTTTTTTCAAGTACCAGCAGTACATACGATCTGAAAGAGCAAGTAGACAACAGTCACAGTCTTTGTTCAGAGCACTAGTTCCTACATCAGGAGTGGAGTTGTCCTCCTCCCCCAGGGACATTGGCATTTTCTGGAGACATTTTTGGTTATGATAATGTGGGGTGGCGTGAGGTGGTATGCAGAAGCCAGGCAGCTGAGCATCTGCAATGCACAGGGCAAGCCCAATAATAAAAAATTACTCGGCTCCAAATATCAGTAGTGCTGAGGGTTGGAATAATGGTCACGATAACCAATTAGATATTGGCTGAACAAAAATAAGCACGCACGCACACACACACACACACACACACACACACACACGCACACCCCTTGGGGAGATGACAGGTTTGGCTTCAGGTCACTGCAATAAAGTGGAAGTCACAATACAGTGAGTAATGACTTTTTTTTATTCCCCAGAGCATATAAAAGCTATATTTACAATAAACTGTAGTGTGTGAAGTATGCAGTAGCATCATGTGTAAAAAATGTGCGTTAAATTTAAATAGTTTAAAATATTTTTATTGCTAAAATGTAATAATTTATTGCTAACAAATCATCATCTGAGTGTTCAGCAAAATGTAATCTCCTGCCTTGATGCTGATGGCTGTTAACTGGTCAGGGTGGTATTTCTGAACGTCTGGGTGACTTGGCGAGTTCTTCAACAGACAGAATGAAATTTGATATACAGATTCTTTCACAAACGCTTCTTCTGTGACAAATGATGCTGTTTGATAACACGCACAGTAGAACTTCTTTCAAAATTGGAGTAAATTCTCTCAAACCCTGCCACTGCTTTTATCAACTGAGTTTATATATTATTCCACATCCTTTGCTGTAGTTTCTACAATTTCACAGCATCTTCACCAGGAGCTGATCCCATCTCAGGAAACCACTCTCTTTGCTCATTGAAAGGGGAAGCTACTCCTCATTTGTCGAAGTTTTATCATAATATTGCATCAATTCAGTCACATGTTCAGACTTCAATTCTATTTCTAGTTTTCTTGCTATTTCTACCACATCTCCAGTTATTTCATCCCCTGAAGTCTTGAATGACTTAAAGTTACACATGAAGTTTGGAATCATCCTCCTCCAATCACCTGTCAGTGTCGATGAGCTTCCCATGTGTTGTGAATGTTCTTAATGGCATCGAGAAGAGTAAATCTTTCCCGAAGTGTCTTACTGACTTTGTCGAGATCCATCAGAGGACTTTAGATCTGAACTGGCAGCTCTAGCCTTATAAAATGATTTTCTTAAATAATAGGACTTGAGAGTCAAAATGATTTCTGGATGCCTGAGTTGCAGGACAAATGTTGTACGACTGGGCATAAAAACCACATTCACCACCATGTGCATTTCCATCAGAGCTACTGGGCAGCCAGGTACATTGCCAATAAGCAGCAATATTTTGAAAGAATGCTTTTTAACTGAGCAGTAATTTTCAACAGTGCGCTTAAAATATTTGTAAACAGATAAATATGCTTTCATTCAACCTTTATTGTTCTATTTCTAGAGAATAGACAGTGTGATTTAGAACCATTCTTCAGGGTCCTGGGATTTTTGGAATGGTAAGTACGCATTAACTTCAACTGAAAGTCACCAGCTACATTAAGCCTAACAAGAGAGTCATCCTGTCCTTTGAAGCTTTGAAGCCAGGCATTGACTTCTCCTCTCTAGCTATGAAGGCCCTACATGGTGTCTTCTTCTTTTATAAGCTTGCTTAATCTACATAGAAACTGTTGTTTTGTGTCGTTACATTTACCAATTCTCTTAGCTAAGTTGTCTGGATAACTTGCTGCAGCTTCTACATTTGACTCACCTTTCACTTTTATGTTATGGAGACAGCTTTTCTCCTTAAATCTCTCGAGCCAACCTCTATAAACCTCAAAATGTTCTTCTGTAACTTCCTCACCTTTCTAAGTAGTCACAGAATTAGGGAGAATTAGGGCATTGCTTTGATTGAGCTATGGCTTAAGGGAACGTTGCAGCTGGTTTGATCTTCTATCTAGACCAATAAAACTTTCTCCAAATCAACAAATAAGATTGATCTGCATAAGGCTTTACAGCATAAAAAGGAATAATATGAGACAACAAAATAGCATGAAAGGGGAGGATGAAAAAGATGGAATCTGCACAGGCCAATGATATACCAGCACAAAAAATAGCTACCTTAGATAGGAAAAATTTTGAAACAACCCTCATGGTAATGACAAAACAGTTAGAGCAGACACATAGTAGAAAAAAAAAAAAGAAGAAAGGGAGAGAATCATCATGGAAAACTACCCCAATGAAAAAGCAGATAGCAACACAAAGCAACACAAAGGAAAAGAAACAACAGAAATATAGAACAACCAGAAAATGAAGGACCAAATGGCAGTAGTAAGTGTAAGGTTTTTCTGGGCTCCGCGAGGAGAAAATTTCAATCAGACAGAAAGCAGAATAGCCAGGGCTTTATTGGGGTTTGCACACCCGGATGAAACTCCCAAGTCCGCAGAGGGCGGGGAAGTCGCCGGCTTGGAAGTCGCGCCCAGAACAAAGGGGGACCGGCTCTTTAAGCAGAGGAATTTCGCGGGCTTCCCATATGGCGATTGGGATTGGCCCTGTGAATCCAGGTGTGGGGGTTGCATCCCTTATTCTGACGTCATCCACCTTTTTCCCAGGCTTTGCCTTTCCCGGGCATGGCTGCTGCTGCTTTTGTCCCTGGGCCAGCCTAACAGTAAGCCCTCATGAATCAACAGTCACTTTAATTTTTTCACTCGATTACTGTTGGTGTGTTCACTGGAGTAGAACATTTAATTTCCTTCGAGAACTTTCCCTTTGCTGTTACAACATAGTTGGTTAATTGTTTGACACAAGAGGTCAAGTTTCAGTTATTCCTTTCACTTAGAGGCCACTGTAGGGCTCTTAACTGGCCTAATGTCAACATCACTGTGACTCGGGACGAGGGAGGCCCCAGCAGAGGAACAGAAACTGGGGACCGCCAGTCGTGGAGCCGTCAGAGAACACACACCTCTATCGCTCGTGTTAGGGTCTTCTGCAGGTGTGGTTTGTGATGCACAAAGCAATTATAGTAGTAGCGCCAAAGATCACTGCGACACCTATAACAATAATGAAAAAAGCTTGAAATGCTTTTAAATAATGTGAGAATTGACACGTGAGAGAGAGACAGGACGTGAGGATGTGCTGTGGGAAAATGGCACCAGACTTGCTCAACTCAGGGTTGCCACAAAACTTTGATCTGTAAAAAAAGAAAAAAGAAAAGTTATTATCCAGGGAAGCATAATAAAGTGAAATGCAATGAAACGAGGCATGCTTATACTTATTCATGAAGTGGCAGCAAACTTTAAATTAGGAGTAACTTGAACAGATATTTTTGAACAATGTTTGAGCCCCGGCTCCTTCTGTCCCTCTTTGTCTTCTTGTATTTTCACCTTCGGCGATAAGACTGAAGTTTTCCTTGGGAAACCACAGAAAAGTCAAAAATCTATGACCTTCTAAGGTGGCAATTTTAGTTCTTTTTTTCTTCTATCTCTCCAACCTTATAAAAACCCTTTACTAAATTGCAGGTTAAAATTACAAACGTTTTAATACTGATGCATTATGTTGTGAACGCAACTATAAATTAACCTACAATTTGAAAGAGATTCACAAATCACATTTTCAGATTCTACTTGGAATGTAGAAAGACCTAACAAAGAGAAAAGGGCAGACAGGCTAAGCTTCATAGGAACTTCCATTTTCTTCAGTGCTGTGTCTCTAGCATTTAGACCTGGCTTGTCATAGGGTAGATAGTCATTAACTTGTTAGCTGGAGAAACAACTAAATCAATTATCTTTTTTTAAAAGTTACCTGCTAAAAAGACAAAGATTGCCCTAAGATTTTTTACTTATGATGCTACTATAAATTGGTTTCTACACCCTTTTTCCCCAAAGCTGGAGCATTTATACCATTGCTCTCTAAGTTTGTTAAATGAATTAATGAGGAAGAGTGAATGACAAAGGATAAAAGTCGTTAATGCTGTTAACATGCCTGTGGAGGAGTCTGTTGCAGTGCTATTTACAACGGCCAAGAGCTGGAAGCAACCCGAGTGCCTGCTGACAGATTAGTGAATAAAGGGATGTGGTATATCTACATGATGGAATACTACTAAGTCATCAAAAAGATTAAATCCTGCTCTTTGCAGCGACATACATGGACTTAGAAGGAATTGCTTAGTGAGAAAATACCAGAAGAAGACAGACAGGGCACGCCACTTGCATGTGGTCTACAGAGATACCAAGCAAGCAAACGAGCTAAATCAGACAAAAACAGACTTTCAGCCAATAAAAGCAAATTAGTGGCTGCAGAAAGGGAAGAGGGAATGGGCAACTTGTGTAAAGAGGATCAATCATAAAGAAAAGGAAGAACTGAAATACTGGTGGCGAACTAATTATATTATGCAACGTTGCATATACAAACACTGATTTACAATAATGCACAGCTTAAACCTATATAATGTTATATATAGTGGTCCTTCAATAAAATTAGTTAAACAGATAAATAGATCAACAAATAAAGCCTACGGAGGGTAAAGAGACAGAGGACCCTCAGTCCTTCCACTATTGTCTGTGTTTAGCATCAGGGTGGCCCCTTCATGAAGCCCATCTGTTACCCTCCATCGCCCTTCATGCCCTTAGCACCCATGGGTACTTCTATATTGTACACACCACCGCTAATAAGACGGTTGTATGACTGGTCTCTCTTTTCCATCTAAAAGCTGACCTCCATGAAGACAAGGACTGTGACTCACTGCATACCGTGGCTTCGATGCCTGGAAGAGGCATGTTGCTTCATTCCATCACAGGGTTGATGGCACACTTACCATATGCCAGTCACTATGCTACATGTTGGAAGTCTTAAAAAATATGTACAGGCCCTTCCCTAAGTGGCATACAGTCTAGATGAGGATTGCTGTGAAAATCGCTAGAGGTTAGCAAGCAGAAATGCGGCACACGTCAACTTTTTAATAAGTGATTGAGAATAATCATGTTTCTTCTGTGAAATCATGACAATGTGTATTAAAAGAACACACAAGAACCCAGCCAAGAAGAAAAGTTTTAATGACATAAATGGCAGATGATAATACAGTGAAATTTCTACTGCTTTGCAGCCACGATCTAGGTTAAATGCCACTCCATACATTTTGCTAAGTGAAACTTAAGGTCAAAAGCTTGGGTTGGACTAGAGATTGTGACATTTATAATCAATTTATGTGTCTCTTTTACATTTTCCTTTACCAGGCTTAGGCTAGAACAAATGGAGTCAATCTTAGAAGAATCCCTCTGACTTCTGTTCCTCATTCCCTGACTGTACTTGGAATAATTGCATTGCCTGAGGGTACAGAGAATGTAAAAATGGGGAAAAGGAACATATTTAGAAATAAGATGCTCACACACCTTTGAAAATTATGCAGTAACCCCACAAATGATATTTATCTTCCCTGATTAATCCGCCAAGGAATCCAGCAAGCCCTTTTATATATTTAGCCTACCTCAGGAGTTAAAACTGTTTCTTAAAAGTTTAAAACAAATCTGGCATATTTATAAAGAACAACAGAAGTTCAGAGAAGGGGGAATACGGGGGCTACTGAAATCAGAAAAGGAAGTGAGTAAGCCAGAGCCAACATCCATCACAGTGGGAAGCCAGTGGCACCTGCCTTGGCCTGTGTTTCCTGGAAGGCTGCCTGGAGGAGAAGTCCTTTGTAGTGTAGAGCTTTTTCTTAGAAGGGAACTAAATTCTTAAATTATAAAGCATGACATCAAAACATTCCTCAGTGCCTACCCAAAAAATATTTCACTAGACATTCTTGCTTTCTGCTGATAACTATGACAGTCATCAAAATGGACCTTTTGTCTCCAACTGTGAGGAACAGACTTGGTGATGGTCCCAAGGGAAATTGTCACCCCATTTGCATCATGCTTCCTACACACTGCTCTTGGCCAATAACCGGGACTCAGATATTTTGACTCCAGGGCTCCCACTGGCCTTGCCAAACCTTCCTACTTGCTTGTCTGCCCTCTCCCCACCCAGCAGGGACTGTGCAGTGACCTGCCCTCTGCACGTCTCTCTGGCTCTCTCCCGGATTTCTCTCAGAGGCATTTTCCCCAGACATCTCTTACACATCTAATTACGTCTTTGTATCTGCTTCTCAGAAGACGTAAACTAACATAGTGCATGTTCTGAAAGTAGTTTTGTTGGTATTTGTGCATAAGCTACTTTCCATGAGAGGGCATAAGGAGACATAGGAAAGTTCAATTAGAAATATGGGCATCCGGGTCTACAAACCTGAATTCATAGCCCCTCCCTGGCTTTTTCCACCTTTATGGCCTTGAACAAACTATGTTTTCTCCCTAGCTAAGCCTCAGGATTTTTTTTTTTTTTCAGCAAAATAATAAGTTACCTACTTTGCAGAATTGTTATGATTAAAAAGATAGCAAAGGCAAGATTTCAGTGCATTCAATAGTAGCTGCTGTTTACTGAGGGTATTCTATGTTCTTTATATTATTCGCTGGATTCTTACATTTCCCTCATAACTCTAACTTGACTGATGGGAAAACCAGGCCAGGGAGCTAAGAGGCAGAGCCAGACTTTGAACCTATGCTCCAGAGTTCAAGCTCTAACTACCACCCTCTGTTCTCCAAATAACATGTACTTGCTATGGTTCCATCATTAAATCCAGTCAATTTTTCTACTTTCTACCCCCATGATCATGACAAAGGTTCTCAGCTAAACACAAACTTGTGACTGTGTAAAGGGGAAAATGAGGCAGGGTAAGTAGGGTAAGTAGGACCCAGCACCATGCCAGCAGTGAGTATGTGCTCACTGAAATTTAGCTCCAATAAATGATCAAAACTATGGGCTTTGAACTGTTCCTTCCACAGTAAAGGACACTAAATGTTCCCAGATTTCTGATGGGGTGTCTGCTAAGTGGAAACTTACACAGACCCGGAAGGGGCTGAGTTACAAATACTCCTTTGATGACTATAGAAGGTGAGAAATCAGTTCTGATGTTTCATTGTAACCTTTGCAAGCCTGCATCTTTTTAGAGATGCTTTGCACTGTTCTCACTCACCCCTCTCTGACTCAATCTGCTGCCTGCCCTGGCTTATCAATAAAAAAGTGTTAATGCAGGCAGCAAGGACATTAAAGGCAGGTGGTGATGGATCAGCGTGCTGGTCGACCTCGGGGTGCAGGCTGTGTGGAAGGCCAGATCTGAGACGTCCATGGTCAACCAGCAACGGGGCAGGAACTGAGTTAAGGGCAGCAGTGGTTGCGGGGCTTGAAGAGTGTGGGGGCGCCTCATCGTCATGTGCCCATGACGGCACGGGTGAGTACATGCCTTGCCTTCCTAAAATAGCAGGGAGAAAATAGAAAGTGCATGTTCCTTAATTTTACTCTTCTCTCCATCTGTGTCATACTTTATTAACAAGGACAAATCCAAAGCATACAGGTGTTCCGGGCCATCACAGGCAAAATTATGAACAGACTCATCTTGTTCTTGGCATTGCCATGGTCCGTTCCTTCTCAGTACGCCTCCCAAACCTCCAATGTCCTCTTCCTGACAAATGTGCCTCAGCATGAACTTCCCCACTCAGCTCACATCAACAAGTATATAAGGTTCTGTCTGATGAATACGCAATCTCTTCAACTCGCTCGTGAAACGTGCATGCCGATGAACGCCTGTAGGGCCAGGCACAGGGAAGGACATAAAGAAATATAAAAATTGGTCCTTGTCTTCCAGAGATTATAGTCTAGTGATCCTCACACTTGAGTGGGCACCAGAATCACCTTAGGACCAATTAAAGCATATTATTGGACTTCACCTCCAGAGGTTTTTTGGTTGTTGTTTTTTTTTTTTTTTACCATCTTTATTTAAGTTCATCTTGTTTGGTCCCCTAGCCTGGGACACACACCTGGGTCCCTGGGATGTACGTGTTTGATCAGTTGCACTAGAGGGTCTCCAAACCAAAGCCCCACCAGCTACCAGCTGAGATGACGTTCCTAGCTGCTGGCTCCCACCCTTGCTCAGAGCCTCCAGTCACCCACTTTTAAAAATGAACAGATAACCAACATGGAAGCATTACAAACAAAACGAAACAAAATTGGAAGGAACAGGTTATGCAGGAAAAAGACATTTAAAAAGTTATACTGGACATCCTCAGGAATATAAAAGAAGGCATTGCCATAATGAAGCAAGAAAAAAGATACCCTCAGAAGGAACACTAGGTAACAACAGCAGAGCATTTAATAAGAAACATGAAACTGCATTGTAATATCTGGAAGATAAAGACCCCAGAGTGTAAAGTAAAAAACCAAACCAAAAAAGAGGGGAGGGGAAAGATACAACAGCAGCTGTCTAAAGAGGCAACATCTAAATAAAGGGAAAGAAAGAAGGAAGAAAGGAGGGGAAAATGCTGTTTTATAAAATATTTAAGAAAACGCACCATAACCCAAAGAGGCTTGCCGAAGCTCAGCACAATGGAAGAAAATTGACTCTCACCACAGTATGTAATTCTACATTTCAGAATAAAGGACAAAAAGAAGATCTTACAAATTTTCAGAGAGTAAAACCTGGTCACATATAAAAGACCAGAAACCAGAATGACTCCAGTCTCTCAAAAGAGTTACTGGAAATTAGAAGGCAATAGTGTGATACTTAAAAATTCCAGAGGTTTCTATAGCAGATGGAATCAGTGTCCCACCATTCCCCATTCTCTGCTGGTGCCTCCCAATCATCTCTCAGATAAACTACTTGCACTCATCCTTTATCTCAGAACCCAAACAAAAATACCAGCTCATCAGTCAAGTGTCATGTTAGAGGAAAGACATTTCCATAGATGCCAAGTCTCTAGATCCCTTTTTAGAAGATGACACAGGATGTGTTCTACCGAAGTGGGGCCATACATCCAGAAAGAGGAAGCTATGGAAGACAGAAAGTGGGACCAATGCAAGAGAGAGGGGAGGAGGCCCTAGGATACTGGTGACAGGAGATGCCAGAACTAGAGGTGGGTTCTGGGTATGGAGGTGGGTGCTGGGCACAAAGGGCCACAGGTCCATCTGAAAGTTCCAGCGTGGCTGAAGACTGGGGGATAACTTCCTTGAGAAGGCGAACTTGAAAGAACACTGGATGTGTCTGGACCTCTTAAGAGTAAGTTTAGAATAATTGCCTATTATCTGAAATTATTGATAGGAAAGCATAGTGTTCTGTACACATTTTTAAAAGAAATGGAATAATATAAACTTTGGGGGAGAACCAAAGTTATGAGTTGACCACGTTATTAAATCATGGTATTATAAACTCTGGATGTTGATCCAAATAAAACCGTGAGTGGATGGACATGGAAGAGGCACCCTTGCGCAGTGGGACTGAAGTTCTGTCTTCACTAGTGTCAGGTGAATACAAAAATGTCTAAGCTGAGAACGTTTTAAAAAAGCCATTCAAGTACACTATTTAAAAGCATGGAGGTAAAAAACGAAAATGCTCAGTTACAGGGGGCATGTGTGGCTACCTGCAGATGAGCACAAAATGGTGGGGGAAGGAGGCTTCTCACTACACATCTTGAAAACATCTTGACTCTTTATACTTTGTGTTTGTCTTGATGAAAACAAACAAAAAGTGCAACAGAATACATTACAAAACTTCAGCTGAGGAGCCAGCTTTTCAGAAAGGAAAAATCAGATCTCAAAGTGTGACTAAATGCTGCTCTTGTGTTCTCTTGCCTGGACATAAAAAGCTGTAAATCTCATCGCGGGTTTCCTGGGTGTTCGCTCCCGTGAGACACTAAGCTCCTTGATCCCAGAGATGGGGCTTGTGTAGCTGTGCAGGCTCAGCCCCTGCACAGGGCTGGAGCACAGCAGGTGCTGCCTTGATGCTCCAGGTTCAACTCCAGAGGTGCTGGAGGGATGACCAGGAGTTTCTACTGGGAGAGGGCGAATGGGTGAGGGAGCAGGCTAATCCAGGTGGGGCAGCTGCGCATAGGAGCCGGTTGTGAGCAGAAGCATAGGGGTGTGTGTGTGTGTATGATATGCTTAGAGACAGTGGGGTGAGCCCAGGTGAGGCTATACTGGTGATCAGAATGGGCCACTTCATGGCTCTTAGAGGCTGTTTAGACTCTTCATGTCTCAAGACCAGAGATTCCCAAAGCTCATTCCTCATGAGAATCATCAGGGCAGCATTTTAATGTATGCGTTTCTGAGTCCCATTTGAGAGCTTATGAATCACAGCTCTGATTTTGGACTTGGGAAGTTGTGCTTGTCAGAAGGTGCCCTGAATGAGCCAGGCTTAGGGACAGGGAGAGTCAATTTGGCTCCTGTAACAGAAATAGATAAGACTGCATGACTCACAGTTCTGGAGGCTGGGAAATTCAAGACCAAAGTATCATGAGACTGACAGTCCCCATATCTGATGAGATCTGCCTCCCGATTTGTAGACAGCAGTTTTCTCTTTGTATCCTCACATGGTAGAGAGCAGAGGGAGGGAAGCCAGGTTTCCCATCTCTTCCTTGATTAGGGGACTAATCCCAACCACAAGGGTATCACCCTCATGACCGAATCACCTCTCATTGGCCCTGCGTCCTCACATCATCACCTTAGTATAACATGTATTTTGAGGCAGGGCACATAGTTAGTTCACAGGAGGAAAGAAGGGGGCTGGGTCACTTTGGACTTGGGAGAAGAACCTCATTGGAGCCTTCTCCTAAAATTCGGAGCTGATGAGTGTGACCTGTGTGAATCAGAACAAAGTGAATGTAAACTTTGTGCCATTTTAAACATTGTATTAGAGTTACTTTGCAAGAACCCTTAATCATTCCTAAACCTACTGGGCTATTGTTGAAATTAGGTGATTTAATATGGAAAACAAGGATGGATTTCCAGATGACCTACTTTCATTACTAGAACTTAATAGGTTCTCTAGTTTCTTTCTTCTTCAAATTAGCAACTGTGAAATAAGTGCTAAGGTAAGCGAGTATATTTTACATCTAATAGGAAGATGTTGATGCTGTTTCAAATATATCCAGTTTTATTGAGGAAAAATGTTTTAAAAATACCCTAAGTAAATGCTGGTCCCTAAATATGCATATTTTGATCCCTATCCTGATGTTAATTTAGTTCTGTCTTATCTTACTTTAAAAATCAACCAATATCCACTGAGGTCTTATGTGCAAGGCTCTGATTTGGGAGGCAGGGAGCTTAGCCGCTGTAGGGAATAGAAGAAAACAAGAGCAATGATCCCTGTTCAAAAGGAGTTTACAAGCTGGCTGGGGAGATAAGACTGAAACACATGACAAAACTGCTAATGATCCAAGGCACTATATGCTAAGATCTAGTGAGAGAAGCAGAGGACACACAATGACAGGAATTTGGAGATGGACTTCTCTAGTCAGGAAAGGCTTCATGGAGGAGCCATGACAGAGGCATCATCCAAGCTGACCTTGAATACTGGGTGATATTCCCGGGAAAAGGGGTAGCTGACAATGAGTGGGAAGACATAAGGTATGTTCAGGAGACAATATTAGATTGAAGGAAAGGCCTTACTTAGGAATAATTGGAGGTGAGACTGGACAAGGTGTTAAGATCCTGGAGGATCCCGAGTGCTAAGATTCAAAGGAGTAGGTAGTAGGGAGTGGTGGTGACTCTTGATTAGGTCAGAGAAGTGGTTGACATAGAATTTGGGGAATATAGTCTCAAGGAAGTATGTCCAATGGATTAGGAAAGTCATGAACCCAGTTAGGAGGCTGTTCTAACAAAGAACTTAAACTGATAAAGGGAAGGATATACTCCTTCATGATGAACACAGAAGCAGGCTATACCCTTGGTCAGCAGGAAACAGAGGAAGAGCCCCACCCTGAGGTTCTGGGTAGCAGCTATTGAGTGAGTGGCCATGTCGCCAGCAGAAATCAGCAGGTCAGCTGGGAAAGTCGTGTTGAGAGAAAGAAGATTTCCATTTCAAGCACATTGAGTGTGAGTAGGAAGCAGAGGGTGCAGACAAGCAGCTGGAGATATAAGATTTTGTTGAGGAAAAAGTCTGAGGCTGGAAGCAATCCACAGAGGTGAGACTGAAATTGGAGAGATAAAGCTCATTCATTCATTCAACAGCTGCGTGGTCAGTATCCGGTGTACCAGACACTTCCGGAGGGGCTGGAGACATAGTTCTCTTTGCTCTCCAGCAGACACATGCCTGGTAGAGCTTGTGTTTTACTGCAGGAAGCTGACCTTAAACCATCAGTTTTACAAAGATCTGGAGGAAAGAGCTCAAAGAGAGTGAGCACATGGAAAAGTCTTCCATTGGGGGCAGGGGGCAGGGAAATAGCATGGAAGTGTCAGGGAAGGAAGGGTTATTCTGAACAGTGACACAGAGGAGAAGAGTCAGAGGCAGTCAAAGCTGCCCCGGGCCTCTCTGAGGCCCGCCTGTTTGTCTCATGTGCTTGTGTTTTAAGGCAGAAGTCATACAACGGTCACAGAGGTTGTTCCAACACACTGTGAATAAACCGAAAAGCTGGGTGACTGATCACTCTGTGTAGACTGCTTAAGAGGCTAGGAAACAAAAACAAAACCCACTGACTGGCAAGCGCTCAATATTAGCCCCATACGTTTAAAGAGAATCAATGAAGCTGTTAGAAAATGAATCAGTTAATGGCGTTCCCCACATCGATTCCTCATGGGGTCCCCTGATTCTTTCAGAGCGGCTGGGGATGCTTGGTGATGGAAGCTGAACCCCTGTTCCCATCAGCTAAATGAGGCCGCTCCCACATGGTTCCCCTGGGATGGGGAGCAAGTGATGTTGATATGGCGGATACATATGTTTTAACCAATTAATCCTCATGGGGAGAGCTGAGAGCCTCTCTGAATTTTGCATGAACCTATCATAGTGACAGAAGTCAGGGGTGGAATGCAGCACTCCTTCAGCAGAAGCTCGTGGGGTGCACTGTGCAGTATAGGAGGCGGGGTTCTTAGGGACTTCCAGAGTCCCTCTGCAGCCTGGGAACCAGAATCCCACATACCCCTCTCATACAGCCATTGCTTAGCTGCCCCCGCCCTGTCTTAGAGTTCTCGAGGTCAGAGACTGTTTTATCAAACCCTGTGTCCTCAGTGCTTACTACAGCACCTGACACCTAGCACAGGTGCTCAGCAATGTCTGGAGCACAGGTGAGCCCCGCTGAACATCTCTCATGGTGAAGGGGAGGGGAAGGGAGTAGCTATAGGTATTTTTTAGTGCAACCCATCAAAGTAATCCTGTAGCATAAGGAAGCAGTCCTGCTTTTCAGATTCAACAGTTACTTCCTAGCCCACCTGGAGGGATAGGTGAGAGAGCATGTGCATGTGTGCAGGAGAGTCTCCAATACTCTGCAGCCCTGGGGTAGCTCAGCTTCTAACGTCCTGCTGGGGAGTGGGTATCAAGTCCAGTAAGTGTGGGCTTGTCGTGCATGGGGACTGCTGGTAGACCAGGACCACGTGCTGGGCACAGGCCAGGAACACCCAGGCACAGGAGACTCCAGGTCCCACTGTAACTTTCCTCTTATTTGATACTGAAACTCCCCACTGAAACAGCTTCACAGGAGCTGTATGCTTCACGCCCGACCCAGGTCAGGCTCTGGGGTTGCAGATCAACAAGTCTGGTGAACCTGGTGAGAAGTAATTGTTTTATGAAAGCGGTGTGACTGGAAGGAAGCAGGTCATTCTTGAACCTGGTTAAAGAAAACTAAGAGGACAGATGGCTGGAGGCTGAGGACCGGAGAAGGTCTGCCTTGGCCTTTATAACAGGGACTCCAGGGTTAGGCAGCAGGAGACTCATGGGACAGAAGCAAAGCAGCTTCATGTTAGGGAAAGAGCAGTAAAGAAAAATAGAACTAATGCCCCTTTCCCAGGAGTCTCTTTCCCTCTGGGTCTTGGGCTCAGCAAAGAATTGGTCCAAGTTGCTCTGTGTTTTACATTTACTTAGAGGCAACCCAAACTCTCATTAAGTAATGTATTGGTGTATTCACTCTCTATGTAAAAAGGCAGAGATGTGGGTACTATATATTTTAAAAGGTTATTAAAGGTACACCCTGGTGGAGGAGCATGGGGCTCAGTCCGTGTATATTCCAAGAACCCAGGTTCATGTCTGAGCCCAGAAGAAACAGCCAGAAGGAGCAACTAAATAAAATAAAGTGCTTCCTCCTCCTCTCTTCCTGCCTGCCTGGCTCTGCTCACCTTCATTCCTGCCTGTACCTTTCCTTTTACAAACAAGTTATTATAAAGGTTGACATTTAAAAACAAAATGAAGTATTCCTATGTTTCAATATAGTGATGTTTAGTTTGGACTCTGCTTATAAGAAACCAGTTTAAATAATTGTACAGAGCAGCAGGAATGGGATAGGGCTGATATCACTGGAAGGAAGGACTTGAGGCACTTTAGGACAATCCATCTGAGAAAGACAAAGCCCAGGACCCAGTGCAGGGGTCTGCAAACAGAGATCCAGAGACTGGCTTTTGTGGGTTCTGCACTCAGGGTGCCTCAATCCCGGTGGGCTGCCTGCCTGTGTAAAGTTGTCCTGGAAATGGGACACAGAGGCTTGGCTTACTTTGGGTGTCCCTCCTTTGGCCATTGACACCATCAGGGAAGGAAGCCATTGTAGTGGAGCTGGCTTCCCAGGGGAGAGCTGGGGGGAAAGTGAGAGGTTGTGGGGAGGAGGCTCTGGCCCTAGAGGCCTGGGTGGGAAAGCCCAATCTGCACTGTGGTGTGTGTGGAGATGGAGTGAAGAAGCATTTGCCAAGGTCATAGGAGTTCTGGCATAAAAGAGACTCTCCCAAATGGTAGTTTAGAATCATAAGATAAAAACTGTCATAAACTTCAATTGACTAAATTTTCCATTCCATGAGGTTTCTGGAAAATCAAGGTTTTATATTTCCAGTTTGTTTCAATTCCCTGAATTTAATTGTAGCTTCCAAAACACACCAGGGATCCCAAATGAAGTCTTTTAAGACTCTTTGATGTCCAAATACTTACGCTGATGGAAAGGTAGTGTGTCCTCTGTGGCGGTTATGTGGTTTACACAGGAAAGGGCTTGCTCCTGGGCCCCAACTTCCAGGTGTGGCTCTGTCATTCTCAGGCTGGTGACTGTGGGTATGTCACTCCCCAGCAGGGGCTTCATTCAGTGTCCTCGCTCAGAAGAAAGCTTTGAACTAAGAGAGGTGGGCATAGTCTGGCCCAAATAGTCACTCACATCTCTGTGGTACATTTCAGAATGGAAGGTTCCCTCACATCTGTCATGACATTGGATTCTTTCAAGTGTGACTCTGTCACTGCATAAACTTTATCTGAATGGTTGCAGCCCACCATTTATCAATGAGAGCAGCCTGTGTCATGCTGTTCCCATGGTCTGTGGGTATGTGTTTCATGCTATTCTTCTCCATAAACCTGGGGACATGACAGCCTTGTCTCAGTCTCACAGGAAACTCACAGAGGCAAGAAGAGTCTGATACAACCCTGCAGAAATCTGTCTGAACTAATCAGCTTTCCAAGATATTCTCATCTGGAAATGCGGCCCGGCCATGCTATCTTAAAAGCAAGAGTCTTCTCCTTCCCCCTTGTGAAAAGTAATAATACATCCATTCACGGCAGGATCTGTTTCACGTCCCAGGGAGGAGGGCATGGAGCCCCTCACTCCAGCTCTCTATGAAAAATTAAGTTTCCCCTTGTAGCTTTACACATGGCTAAATTGAGTTCATTGTACAGGGTGTGAATGACAATGTGAGTTTGCCCTTAGAGACTATCAATACATAATTCACACAGCTCATGGAAAGCCTCAGTGGGCAAATAGTTCCTCCTTAGTGGTCCTTGATAATGAATGTTTCTTTAGTTCTTTTGCATTCATGGGTTTGGGGTTTTCCCTACCATTTTCGTTAGCAGACATTTTCTGCTCCCCTGTGTGGGGACGGAGATTTGGGGGACTGCAAGGGATCTTAAAGATAATCTGCTCACTTATTAACACAAGTTAATTGAATTCCCCCAGAGGTTGAGTGAATTGTTCAAGGTCACAGGGCGCAGAATTCAGGTTTCTACACCTCCCCAGAGCCCTTTACACGCCACCAGTCTGAGCAGGAAGATTGCAGGAGTGTTCTTTTATTGTCTTGGCGTCATTTCATGAACAAATGGTGATACGGAGCCAGAGAGCAAAAGGAGAGGGCCGCAGAGAGAAGGAGTGGGAGGAGGCAGCATACTGCAGTTAGACTGGGGTTATAGGACAGGAAGGAAGTCAACAACAGGCCATTATGAAGGCCCACTCTGCAACACCCTAAACAGTTGTGTGGGACGAAGGTGATTTCTTAAATTTCTGTAGCGCATCTTCTCTCTCCATCTGAATCTCAGCAGGACATTTGGAGGGGGGGATGGGGCGGGCATGTGTACTATTTAAAACTAGTTAACCAGGCACCAGGCTGAGTGTTACCCACTGGACACTGTGACCTGACCACCCTAACAGAGATGTGTTTGTTCTCTCCTGAGCTAGTGGGGGTGCTTACCACACAGCTGAGGACTAGCCCAAGCCAATCTGGATTCTGCCCTTTGAGAAAGGGGCACAGGAAGGAAGGGCTGGCCAGTCTCCAGTCAGAGGGCCCGGCTCAGTGGAGACTGCATTTGGGAGGGAGAGCACAGGAGCAAAACTAGGCCACGTTCTTGTGTCCAAGAACTGTGGGACTCTGCACAAGGCAGTGTCCTGATGGTGCTCTGATGCCTTCACTCTAGAAGGAATCTCACCACCCAGGCAAGGTCTGGTCTCCCCTCTGTCCCTTCTCAGCCAGCTTTCCCTACCTGTGGTCCTGAACACCTGAAGAGAAGCATGGCGGTGCTGGTTACTCTGTGTTCTTTTATAGTGTCTATCTCTGTTGTACGCGCCCTCTACTTCTCTCTGCAGCTTGGAAACCTAACACATGTGAAACATTGAAGATTTGAGTTTATAAAGAACACACCACTGACAGCCACACCGATGGAATCATTGTCACCACAAGATGCTATCTGTCTATAGCTAATCCCCACACCCCTCCCATGGAGCCCCAAACATCTTCCCCAACTCAAAAAAAAAAAAAAAAAAAAGCTCCCACTAGGTCCCAGAGAAAGACTTTTGGGCTGCTCTCCTTGAAGGACCAAGGTAGACAGAAGGTTTGGGGTAGGGGGATCCCCAGAAAAAATCTCTAGTTAGAGGATCTGGAGTCTGTCTGTCTGCCTTTAACCAGTAGTTTACATTCCCCATCAAAAGAGGTGAGACTGCGTATACCCTCATGTTTATTGTAGTATTATTTTTAATAGACAAGAATCACAAATTACCTAAGTGCCCATAGACAGAAGAATGGACAAAGAAGATGTAGTACAAAATTTGAATCAACACGGATGGATCTAGAGGGGACTATGCTAAGTGAATAAGACAAAAGAAGGAAGATAGGTACCAGATTCTCACTCATAGGTGGAATGTGAATAGACAAAACAAAGGAACAGATGAAACAAAGCCAACCTGTGGACACTGACAACAGAACTGAGGTGACCAACAGGGATTGTGGGTGGGGGAGCAAGTGGTGGTGGGGCCCACTGGACAGTGGGGAAGAGCACTCTGTGGTGACTTGGTGGAGGGCAGGGTGTGTTGAGGAATGGGGAAAATGTGCATGTGGGGAACCTACATATATGATTTTATTTTAATTTGTAAACAAAGTTACCCCAATAAAATACTAAAACCCTTTTTTTTAAAAGACGTGGTATATATACATAATGGAATGTTCTCAGCCCTAAGGAAGAGGAAATCTGTCACTCGTGACAGCATGGATATAGAGGGAGTGACACTAAGTGAAGGAAGTCAGAAGGAGAAAGACAAACGCCAGGTGATCTCACTCAGATGTGGAATATAAAGAAACAAAGCAAAGGAACAGACAAAACCAAAAGGAATCCTTGAACACTGACTGAGAACTGAGGTCACCAGTGGGGAACAGAGTGGAGAGAGGGAAGAAAAGGTGGTGAGTGTCCGTGAAGGAAGGACTTTGGTAACTTGGCGGTGGAAGTAGTGTCACATACTGAGGAATGCTGAACCTGCACATATGGGTTAGATTACTTTGTAAATCAAAGCACGTCAATAAATATTTTAAAACAAACCAACAAAACCCAGGTGATGACAGCAGACAAATGGCGATGAGTGGACCTGCCCAGAACCACAATTTACTCTGGTCCCTGGATCTCTGATCTCCTGGGTGGTGGGAGGAAAGGGAAGGACTGAGGGTGCCCTGTGGGTGGCGCAGGTGGTGACCTTCTGAGGAGCTCCAGCTGCCCCACTGTCAAAGGGGTACCAGAGACGTCTCTCTGGGGCCAGGCACTGGAAGCCATCCTTCAGGAGTTCCACCTGATGACTGTCCATCTGCTCACCACCCTGTGGTACCTGTGCTGGGGTATCTCTGCCTCTTAGGGGCTGCTCAGGAGGCCAGGCTTACAGATGGAATGAATGCTACTTTTTTTTTTTTTGTTTTCCAAATATAAACTTTTACAACCAATACAAATGCTTAAATACTTAAGTAGTTTGAGAAACGCTTGTAATCAAACGCTTTATGCTTGAATACAGGATTCCTACAGGCACAGTTTGAAACCTCACTTTAAATAAAGCAGTTTGTTTACAAAGATCGAGTTTGCTAATGGAGAGGCGGGCTGCAGGTTCAGGGGAGATGGCGCCAGCCCAGCTAGAAGCTTTCCATTACTGCTCGTCCAGAGCAGACAGGGGTCCTCTACACAGACGGAGCCACTGAAATTGCCTGGGGAGCAGAGGCCATTTCCTTCTCCCATCTCCCACAATGACCCCGGCACACACACCCACTCCTGGGAGACCTGATGGAGGGGCAGCAGAGCCTAGAAGCCATTAGACTTGAGCTGAATCTACTCATGCGGGTGTAACTGTGTCACTGACTCTCTGAACCCGTTTCCGCTACCAAGCTGAGTGACATTCGTGTTTTCTGGCATTGATAGTGTTGACAAGACAGTCCTAGGAATTTTTTCTCCCTTACAGAAGAGACTTGCACAAATAGAAGTCAAAATAAATTTGGCTTAGTTCTGTGAAAGATCTTGTAAGGATGTAGTCATTTGAATAAGAGGAGCCCCCTCACCCCATCTGCCAGAGAAAAGGCCATAATGCAGCTTTTCTGAACACTCCCTATGGCGCCTGTAAAATTAACATTCTACATCACCCTGTGCTTGCCTCTCTTGATCTCCAAATAATATTCAGTGCCAAAGGGCCAGAACGGAAATTTACCATACATGAAGTTAACCCATTTACAGTCTCAAAAGTCATTTTTTCTTCATACTTTCATCTCTCCTTCCATGCTCTTGGAGATCCTTTCGGATGGAGTGAAGCTGATTGGTTTCCTTGCTACTGCCTCACTTTTCTCTTCACTGGAAGAATCATTGTGGTTTGACTTTTTTTCTAGTACGAATGAAAGTCCTACATCCTGTTTTTTACGTTATTATAGAAATTCTTTGCAAGTGCTGTAATGATCAAAGTCAAGAGGGAAGCCATACCTTCTGATTCTGCCAAATATAAAATAAAAATTACATGTAAGGGAGACTGAACAAACAGCAATTCTACCCTGGGTCTTGTCTGAGTTCTAGGTCAATGGAAAATTCCAGCAGCAACAATCCTGGCTATGAGAACCCACATTCAGTGCAAGACCCCAAACTACCAGAGAAATGGAAAAACATCCTGCCGGCTAACAATGCACGACCCCCACCCCACCCCAGTAGCCCCCCCAAGCTGTATGAGAAACTGGAAAACTTACTGCATCCCATCCGCCTACCACCTCACCCAGCCTTGTAAAGTCATACCAACTCCAATCTCTGATAATTCAGTTGATCTGCTAGTCTGGCCCCTCCTCTCCCCTGGAGAGAAAAACGTTTTCTATCTCTTGCCTGTAAATCTCTCTACGGGTGTTCATTCAGGCGAATACTAGCACCCCTGTGCTCTGGCCATTCACCTGTAAAGCTACCTTACACTTTTGGGTGGTGGGTCCAGGTCTTTACCCTTTGCCCTTACTCCTTCCCTGACCCCAAACCCCTCAACAGGAACTTTCAGGTGTAGCCTTTAATGCCTTTAACAACAGGGAGGGAGGAACACAAATAGCGTGACTCTTAAAACGCTAAGGCCCAACACCACCATCCTAGCTGCCTGTGTTGGTCATAACGGAGCAGTGCAGGGGAGCTTTCCAGCTTTCCTGCTGGGTTTCCAGTGACAGCGCTAGACTTTAAGCCCCCCTGGGCCCCACTTTTTGGTGTGGTCAGATGGGACATGGCAGCAAATCTTATCAAAATAAAAGGCCTCCTCCGCCTGCCCCTTACCTGGCCTGCAAACTCTGGAGTCTCCCTTAACATGGAGGTAAGACATGTGCTCTAGCCCCCCAGCATCCAGGCCCCACCTTCTAAGGTGTTCTCAGGACACAGTCTTGCGACTTACTTTCTCTCAGAAAAGTCCCACCGCTGGGTGAGCCTGTTTTCCTATCACCGAATTGACATTCTGAGGGAGGCCTCAGATTATAGATCTTGTGCGCGCCCGCCCAGCCCCAGTTTAAACTTTGGTTTGCGTTCCTCTCAAGTTCTTTCACCCATTTTCCCACACCGTTTTTCTGCTGGGACACCGATGGAGTGATGATCTTCCTGTATTTTCAGTTCTCCCTTGTCCTCCAGATGACCTTCTCCTTTCCTCTAGAGCCCGTCATGGACAGCATTCACTCTGCTCCTCCCAGGCCCAGCAACAGCCCTCAGCTGTCCCACCCAGAGTGCCACACCAGGGTGAAGCTCTAAGTTGCAGGTGAGAATTTCTTTGCTTATTGGCATGGGGGGCGGGGGAGGGGTGGGCATATTCTGTAGTTTTCGATTTTGACCAAATTCTTGCTCCTTCCTCCATCTCCATTATTGGGTTTGATGGCAGTCCTTCCTGGCCACTAACCAGTGCACCCTTGTCTTGAACTCTGGGAGAACACATCTTCAGCCATTCTTGTTTTATTCTCCCCCGTTGACCTATTCCCTGCCTAAGTCGTGATATCGAGACCAAACTGGGAAGATGTGTCATTCTCTATGCTTCCTCGACTGTCCTCTTTCCTCAGTCTCCTAGCTACTGACACTCTGCTAACTCTCCTCCCTCCAAACATCCCATACCAGGTGACTTTGCAAACCCCTCTATTGTTTGGGATATTTCCACCCCAGGCCAGGCTGCTCATATTCTGCTGATCTTCATTAGACATAAGGACCCCTCTTACACACCCTCAATACCTTAATATCCATTAAAATCTGACACCCTCCAGGGACTTAAGCCTCCCATCAACAACTTCCTTTCTGCTGGAGTTTTAAAATCAACCACTTCCTCTTAAAACAGTGCCATCCTGGCTGTTGAAAAGACTGATTCACCTTAAAACTTAGTCCAAGATCTTAGAATCATCCACAATGCTGTAACTCCTGTCCATCCCGTGGTCCCCAATCCCCACACCCCGCTATTCCCTCCAGTACTCTTTTCTACACTGTCCTGGACCTGAACGATGCCTTTTTCATGATTCCCCTCTCCCGAATCACAAGATCTCTTGGTCTTTACTGGGTGGACACCGACGCTCACGCACATGGACTGTCCTTCCCCAGGCCTTCCGCAGCGGCCCCCATCTTTTTGTCCAGCCCTTGGCCTCTGACCTCTCACAACTGTACTTCCCACGTAGTACCCTTGTCTGATAGGTTCATGACCTCCCATCTTTTTGTCCAGCCCTTGGCCTGTGACCTCTCACAACTGTACTTCCCACGTAGTACCCTTGTCTGATAGGTTCATGACCGCCTCCCCTGCAGCCCTGCCTTGGATTCCTCTCTCCCAGACACTGTCTCCCTTCTCTCCTTTCTGGGTGACAAAGGTTACCAAGTCTCTCCTGCCAAGGTACAAATAGCCCAACAACAATCAGTCGCTTATCTTGGGTTGTTCCTCAACCTGGGTCAGAGGGCCATCACCACACAAGGTAAAACTCCCATCAATCACCTTTTTGCTCCCTGCTCCAAAACTTTCCCTAATGACAGCCTTATTGCTGGGCCTCTGTATGAAGCCATTCGGGGCCCTGGGTCATTTCACTCAGCTGGAAAGCCCAGGCTGCCTCTGCATTCCTTACTCTTAAACAAGCCCCTCTCGTCTCCAGGCACCAGCCCTCGCCTTACCAGACCTCCAAAAGAGTGTTACTCTGTTGACAGCAGAGAGGAGAGGCATTGCCCTGGGATTCTTGGGTCAGAGGTCAGGGACAGACCTTGAGGCAGTAGCTTATTTTTCAAAACAAGCGGACAACACACCAAAGGATGCCCACCTGCCTGCAGGCAATAGCGGCACCGGTTCATCCTGGTCCAAGAGGCTAATAAACTTACCTCTGGACAACCCACAGACTTCTCCTCCTCTCACCAGGCAGCAGACATGCTTAACAGCAATGCTTCTGGTCCCTCTCAGACTCTCCTTCCACACAGTCCAAACGTAACCGTTTGAAAAATCAAACCGTGAACCCCACTACTCTTCTCCCTACCCTAGAGCCCTCAGAACATTCCTGCCCTGAAATACTAGAACATACCAGGGCCATCAGGGCAGACCTGCGTGACACCCTGCTCAAAAGTCCTCAGCACACCTGCTGCAGAGATGGAAGCAGCTACAAGCTAGATGGAGCACAAAAGGCAGGCTGTGCCTTTACTCTGACCACACAAGTTGTCGAGAGTGCCCCCCACCAGCCGGCACTTCTGCACAAAAGGCGTTGCTGACAGTCCTCACTAGAGCCCTCACATTGGGAAAAGGGGGAAGAACAGACATTCACACTGATTGTTAACATGCCCTCCCTGCCGTGCACGCACATGTGGCATTCTGGAAAGAGGCCTCCTCCAGCAAACACGCCTCTCACCATTCGGCTCATACAGGCAGCACGACTCCCGGCACCTGTCAGTCATTCACCGCAAAGCCCACGGAAGCCCACGGGCTAGGAACTAACAGAACGGACAGACGCCACGAAGGCTGCCCCACCCTCTTCCTCAACACCAGCTTTGATCATCCCCTCAATCACAGCCTCTTGTTCAAACTATGAAAAGCAGAGCCACCTAGAAACGGGAGCCTCCGGGACGTCCTGGTTATCTGATCAGAGTTGCCATCCTGCCCGGGGAAGAGAACACGAAGTCCTCACCAGCCTGCATACTTCTTTACGCATTGGACCTAGACCTCTACTAAAATTACTCACGCCTCTCCTTATTTGCTCTGACTTAGAAACTAAGCTCAGAACAATCATCAAATCTTGTCCAATATGCCACCAAGTTAGCCTCCAAGCACACCTCCACCAGCCCCCTCTCTGTCCATGCACCAATGTAGGGGACACACACCAGGGCAAGACTGGCAATTAGACTACTCACATGCTCAAACATGAGATGTACGTACAGGCACTGCTTCGCTTTGATCGATACCTTTACCAGGTGCAAGGAAGCCTTCCCTGCCACCTCAGAAAAACCCTCAAGTCACCTGAGTCCATTTAGAAGAAATCATACCCTGCTTTGACCTCCCCGCCTCACTACAAAGTGACAATGGCCCAGCCTTCACCTCCCAGGTCACACAGCAAATATCTCACTTTTCAGGAATTAGCTATAAATTCCACTCAGCCTATCACCAATATTCCTCAGGAGAAACAGAAAAGGCCCACTGACACCTAAGGCAACAGCTAACACCAGAACTTGAACAAAGGTGGCCCCAACTACTTCCAATAGCCCTTTTAGGAACCTGAGGAACAGCCCAGGTGCCCCTCTACTTAAGTTCCTTTAATCTAATAGACAGAAGACCTTTACTACTGCACCCTGTTGTCCCCACGGAGCCACCTCCACTTGGAAGCTGTTGACCTTCTCTAGAACTCACCAGAACCTTCTTAGGAAACATGCCAATCATATATTGTGGTGCATTCAAACCAAAAATTAATAACTCATAAGTTGCAACCAGGTGACTGGGTTCTATTAAAGCATCTTCCAGGTCAAACTCAACCCGTATGTCCCCTTTAGAAAGGTCCCTTCCTGGTTCTCCTAACTGTTCCTAAGGTGGCCAGACTATCAGAATTCTCTTCTTGGGTCCACCTGTCCAGACTCAAGTTGGCTGAATCTCGCACTGCAGACTCTCCTCCTGTGACCTCATCAGTGACACTACCCTCTGCTTCACTGGCCTGCAGAACACCACCCCTACTCAATTCCTTGACAAAACCTTAAGAATAATCCACATATGGAAAAACACTTCACCTGTGCACTCACTTCTTCATTCTTTGGGGAACTCTTTGCGTATACTTTATTTTGCAAACTTCATGCCAAACCTCTCCTTGGGACAGTGCCTGTCACAGGCTGGGTGGAAGCACACCTGCTGTCCTGGCACTCCCAACTCCTCTCTCCTTGTGAACCCTCTCTCCCCGCTCCCTCCGCACTTCCTGACCTAACCCTCACCTCACCTACTAGGAGGCAAACTTCCTCTCTACTTGCTGATTTACTATCATATCCACCCTGCCCCCTCCTCTATTTACCACCAGAGCAGAGCCGCACTCTGGATCTAGAGCTTGCTTGGGACACATTCTTGCAGGGGACTTTCAAGAGCTGTAATTTGTGACAATGTGTACAATAAGTGCTGATGGATTTGCATCAGCAGTCCTTGCATTAGCCATACTCATCATCCTTATGCTCTCTCTCTATGGCTACAGCCAAGATGTCAATGATACCTCATGCCTTTGCTTCCCCGGCTTCTACACCCACCCTGACACACAGAACTATCACCAGGGCCTCATTATACTTGGCATCTTGACACTTCATTGCCAGCCCCTCTTGGTCATTAAACGTGCGTGCTTTCAAACTACTCAAACAGCCAATGCTCTAAATGCCAAACAGATAATCTACAAAAATTGCTGAGTCCGTGCTCCCACATCACCTACCCCCCAAGTTCTCATTCCATTTCCAGCCATCGTCACAAACTGGTCCCTTACAAACAGTGCCTTCCACATACAGCACACAAAGACCAAACCACTGACTTCATTACAGAAATCAGCATCCACACCCAGTTTCATCGTTGCACCTTGTCTCTGGGTCCACCCTATGAGCTCATTTGGAAGCTCTAGCAGAGAAGCACAACTGCTCGTACATCCTAGACGGAGGAATCTCTACTCAGTGAAGTCTGTCCTCTTCGACTGAGCATGCGGCTTCGGGAGGAACACACATGGAGTGGTGAGGGAGGAAGGGGACACCCACCTAGTCAGCCAGATGAACTGAATCAACCCTGATCATCAATGAGGTGGCAGACATCACAGTTATATCACCCTCACATCCTTCGGGTCCATCTTATCAGGAATGTATCTAACCCAAAATGACACCCATTTGTACCTATGTGTCCTCTCTAATTCCTTCATGTTTTTCTACAACTCTTTCAATTGCTCTTCCATTTTTACACTAGTGCCCTCCAAAACCAAGAAACATGTCAGGTCCTTCCCTCCCACATGGAGGCGATTATGAAATCCCATTTACTTAATTTCAGATCTACACTTCCCTTATACCTCCATTCCAATCCCCTTAACTCATTTGGTCACACAAACACATATTAATCCACCAAACTCACACTGGTGGAAGGTGGAACCAGTATCCGTGCTCCTTCTTCTAGAAGTCTTGGCAGGAGTTGGACTAGGGGTTGGAGGAATAACACACTCCATTCAGACTCAGGAACTCTCCAAACCAATAAGTCATAGAACTAGCATCCATTTTGCAAGTGGTGCAAAGACAAATTAGCTCACAGGTTGAGTAGTCTTATAAAATCACTGGGCCTTGGACACACTGTTATCCAGGGAGGTGCATGTGCCTGCTAGAAGAAGAATGATGTTCTCATGTAAATGAATGGAGTACAGTCCTAAACAACCTGGGTAATATTGTTAAATCACTTAGGGGTGATCGGGATAAATACAACAACTGGGGGGCTGACTGGTTCTCTTTCTGGTCTTTTCTGGACCTTTTAAAAGTGGCTAGTGCTCTTTTTGGAGGTATTTAACAGCTTTAACCCTCATTCTCATCTTTGGCCCTTGCATCTTCAAATACTTCATTTCTTTTATTCAAACTTGCATCCAGGAACTGAATGTTTGTGCCCACCCCAAATCATATACTGAAGCTCTAATACTAATATTGTGGTATTTGGGGGTGCGGTCTTTGGGAAGGGAGAAGAACAATAGGGTGGAGCCCTCATGCAAAAGATGCTGTGAGACACCAGCCATCTGCAACCTGAAGAGGGGGCTCATCAGAACCTAACGAGGCTGGCATCATGATCTCAGACCACTAAGCCTCCGGAACCTTGAAAAATAAATTTCTGTTTTTGATATGTTATCCGGTCTATGGTGTTTGTGATAGCGTTGTGGGGGTCAAAGGAAACATTTCCTCATTTCTCTGAGGTTCTTCACAGGCTGGGCGAATGAACAAACAAGCATTAGGTGTGATTAGTAAGAGAAAAGTCCAGATTCAATAAGAACATACATATGGAAATTTTACGTGGCCGTAAATTCTGAGGTGCTGGGACACTCCCACATTTTTATCCTGAGATGAGGCATGAAGGTCTCAAGGGAGAGAGGAGGGGGTCTCCACCTGGCAAGGAGAAATGATTCATCCTTACTCTGAAAGTAAAGATAAATAACTCCCCTTTCTACATTCTTCTAGACAATATGTACAAAAGACCATTTCTTGATTAGAAGAAAGGTGGAAGGCCAGAAGTAGCAGATGACTTCTTTGAGTCAGGGAAGGGCTAAAAGTTTAGAAGAATAGGAGCTTCTCTTTTGCCTCTGGTGCTGTCCTCCACTGTCCTTGGCGCTTCATGTCAGAATGGGGGCAAGTACAGGAGAATAATCGGAGAAACTTGGGGTGTTATGTTTTAGTCCCATGAGTGTCCTGGATAGACGAAGACATGAGGTCTGTAGAGTAATCAAATGCTTAGAGACGGAAAATAGAAAGGAGGGAGCAGGTGGTTGTTGTTTGATGGGTAGATAGCTTCAGGATGAAGAGTTCTGTGGATAGGTAGTGGGGTCCTCATGCAGCACCAGGTGAATGTATGGAAAGCCGAGAACTGAGCATGTTAAGATTGTCAATGATAGTACATTTGAGGTTAGGTGTATTTTCTCCCAATTAAGAAGTTAGGAGATCAACTTTCCAGGAATAATACTTACTAAATTCATGTCAGATTTATTTACCTCATCGTTTCCACTGAGTCCATCAGTGATTTTTAGCCAAGATTTGGATTTAGTAGATCTAGTATGTAGCCTGAGCATCTGCATATTTTACAAGAGTCTGGTGGTGAGTGAGGTGAGACATGCACATTGACTGAAATTAAATAGTATTTTAGGTATTTCATTAATGAAACATTTATGAAAAATAAAAAGGTGAAATACCTACATAGGAAAAATTAAAGGAGAGAGAAGATGAAGGTAAAAGGTTAGAAAGAGGAAGAATAATGCTATCAATTCTATTCCTTGTTCATGATTAAAAAATAATGCTTTATTATAAGTTATGGCAAAGGAAGAATTATTCAAGACTTGTAGAGGTGGCACATTTTTTGAAAAATGTTGTGTCTTGTATAGATTTCATAAAATAAAAAGTATTTCTTCCAGATATTAAAAACTAGTGACTTCTAACTACAAGCTAAATAAATACTAGGGCTGTGTGTACAACATGGTGATTTTGCTATGCGACACACAGGGAAATTATTAGGAGAATAGATCCTAAGATTTCTCATCCCAAGGGGAAATGATTTTTCTTTTTGGTATATCTGAAGATATGATGGGTGTTATGGGAATCATTTCACAAACCACCATGCAGTGTTCCTTAATTTTATAGGGAGGCATGTCAGTTATTTCTCAATAAAACTGGAAAGATTTTTTAAAAGAGAGATTTGGGTGAGTCTGAAATCCCTGCATTCAGTCTCTGCTTCATTATCGATCATAAATAGAGACTTTCAATTATTATCTGTGTCTTACTCAAAGGTGAGGTCCTTAAGAGCAGATGAATATCCTGCTTGCTAGTACATTCCTGGCAGCATTTGACAACATCCTTGAAAATAGAAGGAATTCAATAAATGGCTGGTGAACAGAGGAATAGAGGAGAAAACAAAAGTATAAATATTCCCCACTTGGTGGCTTACTTGGTACCCATTGACTTATCAAAGGCTACCAGCTCTAAGTTCTAGGAAGAATTTCCTACTTTTGATATCATTGCTGTTTATCACAGAGCTTCTGAGGCATCTCAGCATAAAATATCTTTGGAAGTGATGGGGACTTAGAGAGTCCTTATCAATGCAATCGTCAGTCTCTTCTTAACTGTACACACTCCTATAAAGAAGTTGATTTTGTTCTATAAAAGTTTCTAAGCTATAAAGTAAAAACAAAACAGTTATTCTCTTCTTATCAGATTCTTCAGTACTCTTGGTTCTTCCTAGTCTGAACAAGGTAGATTAAGTGTCCCTGTGGAAAGGATATCAGATGCACACAACGCCTTCTGCAGAGGGTTTTCATGCTGTGTGAACGAGATGTAAGGGCCTTCGGTTCCTGGATGCAAAGAAGGAAAATGCCAGCTACGTGGACAAGTGGATGGTTTGTGTTGGGGTTTCTGATATTTGTTACAGAGAAGACATTTCTAAGAAAATAAACACACAGTTCCAAAAGTGTTCTATTATTCTGTATTCTCAATTTTTCTCTGATAAGCATGTTATAGTCAGAAAGAAGCATTACTTTAAAATCAGGAACCTTGATTACAAACCTCTATGACATTTGTTATGAGCTCTCCATTTTCCCATCCTTCAATGCCCAAATGAAATCATTAACTGGGTTTTAAAAAATCAGTAGAACCATTAACTTTGGATAATAGGAAATGCAATAAGATAAAATCCTGAGTAGAGACTGGTTTATTCATTAATGAATTCTTCAAATTACTGCTATACACCTACTGTGTGCCGGGCAGACCTATGACCCCAAGTCCCTCTCACAAAGAGCTTATGTCTCCGTGAGAGACAGACCCCTAGTGCAATTGCACAATGTGTATTTTAGTGAAAAAAATTTAAATTGTTTTTGAAGATATGATTAGCACACCATATGTGGATTATATGTAAAGGTTTCAGTTTAATAAAACTGTACACATCATACACTAGTGACGTGATAACCTCAGTCAAGGGAGTGAACCTATCCGTCACTCCTAAGGCTTCTCCTTTGTAATCCCTTCTGCCTGCTCCTCTTCCCAACCCATCCCCATCACCAAGCAGCCACTAATTTGCGTCTTGTTACTACCAACTAGTTTGCATTTTGTAAGATTTCTACACACAACATCAGACAGCAATGTTCTCTTTTTTGTCTAACTTCTTTCACTCTGCGTGATTGTTTTGAACTTTGTCAGTGTTGTTGCATCTATCAAAGCTGTGTTCCTTTTCATGACTAAGTAGTAAGCATGAACTGCATGCTTATAAAAGTACAATTTGTTTATTTTTTCACCTGGGATGGTCGTTTGGAGAGTTTCTAGGTTCTGGCTATTCCAGATAAAACTACTGTGTACACTCATGCACACAACTTTTTTTGTAAGGATTTCTGCTTTTAATTGCTTTGGGTAAATCCCTAGGACTAGAAGGGCTGGATCGTATGATAGGTGTGTATTTAACTTTTTAAGAACCTGTATAACCACCTTTCCGAGCAGTGGCGCTGTCTGTGTGCCCCCACCAGCTATGTGCAAGTGTTCCACCTCCTCCCCGGGACCTTGTCAACGCATGATATTTAAAAATTTTTTAAATTAAAAAAAAATTTTAGCCATCTAATATATATGCCATAATATCTTCTATTTTCAAGTTGAATTTCCCTAAGGATTAATAAACGCAATAATTATTTAACTGTGGTGGTGGGATTCTTGAGGGAAAAACTATGTTATGAGTTTTTGTAAGAATAGAACAAACCTTAGCAATTTAGGTTCCTTTTCTCTCTAATGCTCATGATCATACAATTCCCAGAAGCTCCACACATATGTCTCCAGTGAATCTTTTCTTGATCAATTTGACAGTTACTTGGGTAAGAGTTGACATTATTTCAGTGCTTGTATACAGACTAGTGGTTTCCATTTGGTTATGAATAAGCTAGATCCTTTCTAGTTCAGTGAGTTTATAGACATTTAGTAAGTGGCTGAGCTTTCCCCAATCCTGGCTCCTCATAGTCCACTTGTGTCAAGCTTTCCCAAGGAAGGGATGGTCCAAGCTTTTCCTTCAACTAGTACAAGGAGCAGGACAAAATAATGTGGGTAACAAGATCACTGACTCTAAGAGATAGCTGGAGACGAGTGAGGAATATAAAATGTGGGTCATTACACAGGAAAAGACAAATGGGGACACAGATGGCAGATCCTGCAGGTGCCTTTGGGGCCGCTCTGCTGCATTGCACAGTGGTTCTGTCTCCCAGTGATGGAGGATGTCGCCTGGTAACAAGATGGAGCAGGAGGCCATGGGTGGTTCTGTGAGTCTCAGAGACCAGAAGCCAGAATGCTCAGCATCCACAGTCTTCCCTAAGAAGAAGAAAGGATATGCCTAAAAGGCAATATAGCAGAAAGCTACCTCTTTGCTGGTTTTTGTAGCTTCCAATTAATCTCTATTGTTTGTTATTTGTTGGTCAAAATGAGAATTCCATTTCTTATTTCTTCAAAAATTCAAAAGGTATCTCTACTTTTGGCCCCAGAGAGATTTTTTTTTAAATTAGAACCAAGACTAAAATAAGTGAATGTCCCTTGGTGGTGCTTGCGGGAAGAGTGAAGACAACGGTTGTGTCCAAGGGCCATTTCTGCCTATCTCACCACAACAGGCAAAGGACTCAGTCCCAGGGAAATCAGAACACCTCTCTGTAGACCTTCCATCCTGCACCTCTTCTCTGTACAAGGCTATTACGTTTTGACTACAATTCTGAGTCTGTGTGCCTTCTCTGCTCTCCCCATACAAATGATTTTATCTCATGTACCCCCAAATGCTGTTGATAGCACTGAATCTACTGATTTTCTAGGTTAAAGCCTTTTGTCCCTGATCTAGTACTGCAATCTGCTACTCATCTCTAAGGATATTCTTCTACACATATTTAAAGCTATAAATCTAAATTCATTTATTTGCAAACTGATGATGAATTTTGAGAAATGAGTTGAGATACTGTGTCATCCAGGCAGGGGACAAGTTCTCCTGGAAAGAAGGTTAAGTTGGCCCAGTTTGGGGATGGTTGGGGTCCATAACAGGTTTCATTCCCGTGGCTAGGGAGGAGCAGAGAGATATGGCACACACATGACCACAGTGGTTCACTTTTGTGTGTCCTCAAAGAAAGGGGAAGAAAACACAGCGGATATCCCAACATTTCTGATGCATGTAGGGAAAGTCAAGTAGACCCCAGCTCTTGGGGTGCCAGTTAGGTAAATAGGTCCTCCTCTCCTTCTTTGGTTCTTGTCTGAAAATCAGCTTTGCTATACGTAAGACAATTTATTTCCTTAATTTGTCTCCCAGTTCTTGATTTGTGATGTTTTGGGAGTTTGAGATGGTTCCTACTTTCCTAGTAAGACTAGCTCACCTACTGAATTGCATCCAACCCTAGCCATGTGCCATCAGCATTATTCTGGCTGTCATCAGCTTTTATTGAGTGACAGACCTAGTGCTAAGCATCATTGAGCATCATCTCTTTTCATTCTCACATGCCCCAGGAGTGAGAGCCTATCATTATTCCATGTCATGAATGAACTTACTAACCCAAGATCACACAATTGGTAAGAAGCAGAGCAAAAAATTCTAAATCAAATTCATCTAGCTTCAAAGCACAGGTTTTGAAGCACCCTGTGGTGGGTACCTTTGATAATTTTCTGATGACTCCTTTATGGATCTGTTGCATCCTCATAATCCAAATGGTCGTGACAACCATCCACAGCAAATTTTCACATGTGGCTTCAACTAACTCCTCCAGTTCTTGTTCCTCTGCTTTAACCATCCTTTGTCTCTGGACCACCATTCTGCTCTTAGAAGGATTTGCAGATAATATGATAGTCCTTGCCTAAGGTCCAGAGGAATCAAAAATACAAGATCATGTCAGAAACTACTCTCTAATACCTTAACAATAATCTGAGGTAGGAAACATGGATTCTAAGTGGACTCCACCTCAAGCAATTCTTTGGCGCAGCCAACTCAGAATATCAAGTTATATTGTCCTCACTGTGCTGTGATCATTTTAAAAAGTATATCTGTTATGCCAAAGTTTCCATTTCTAGCTGGATTTGTGTTATAAATGGCTCTATTTGATTATTTGCCATTTTCTTAATTGATATAGCTTTACAAGTTTTGGGGACATAGTTTGGTATTTGATCTAATGTGACATTCTCTTTCTCTCCAAAGAGAGAAGGAAATTATCCAGGTGTGTTCATGTCCCTTCCTTCATTTTCTATTATAAGGAATCTACATGAGTAAGCTATCAACATCTACACAGGATCGATTACATCTTGCTCTAGGGAAAATCTGTGCATGAGGCAAGGAAGCAGTGAAGATTCTGTCTTCTCTAAGAGAGGAATATTCTTCCTGCCCCCCTCTAGAGACACCCCAGATGGAAATCTAGATTTACAAAAGATTGAATTGCTCCCTGATTCATTTCTTCAGGGCTCAAATTAAACTCTCTTAACATGTTCAGAAGATGCGTCTTCAGATCTTGCCAAGATTTACGATATTCCTAGTAGTGTCTGCTTTCCTCCAAACCCACCCCCCCACCAAATCTGGGAGAAGTAAGGAAATATTTTCTCTGCTGAAATATTGAGAATGTGTAATTGCTTTCATGCCAGGCATTTTATGAAATCAAATAATAAACCATCTTAAATTCTTTGCTTCTCTCACATTTCATGAGTTAAAAAAACTTTCTATCGAGAATACTGTTTCTCATGCTATAAATTTAATAATTCAATTAAGGTATTGTTGCCCCTCCCCCCAATACCTTACTGTGTAATGGGTATTGATTGTACTTTTCTCTGGTCACAGCTAAGAAGAAGCTTCTTCAAATGTTTCATTTCTTCTAAAATGTAGAACAGAAACAAGTTTCTCCTGAAAAAATAATGAGTTCTTATAGATGAATCCAGAGAATTCAGCTATTTGTAGACTTTCTGTAAAGAGCTCAATAGTATCTTAGGTTTGCAAGCCAAACAGTGTTTGTTGTATCAACTTCACTCATGTAGTGTGGAAGCAGTCACAGACAATATTAACTGAGTAAATATGACTGTATTTCAATAAAAATTTATGGATATTGCAAGTTGAATTTCATACAATTTTTATATACCATAAAATATTCTTATTATTTTGTTTTTCCCCCAACCACTTAAAAATATAAGAACGACTGTTTGTCATCAGATCATCTGAAAAACAGGCAGCAGGCCTGATCTGACCCCTGGGTAGATGTTTGCTGACTCACTAAGTCATTCAGTCAATAAATATTTTTGAGCATCTTATATGTGAGGGAAACAAAACAGACATAATACTTACTCTTGTATTGCTTATAGAAGAGAACTCTTTGGACATGTTAAAGACAAGGACATTTTTCAAGTTTGGGGAAAATGATAGCTTATATTTAATTGTGACGCAAGCAATGCCTCCAAAAGTCTTGGCCATAAGCAGTTTGCTGGAGTTATTTCAAGCATCGCTAAAGACAGAGGAATGTTTTACTCAAGGTTGCTAATATCTGTGTATTGTAGAGACGCAGCTATTTTTCAGTCTTTGAAATGCAGGGAGTTAGCATATTTCAAGAGAATCCTGTTAAAAGCTAAGTTCCTTGAAATCAGGGCCGTATACAAGGTCTATACTCTTCCAAACAGCGCAGCTCAGTTGACTGAGAAAAGGTCAATGAGTTAAAGCACTCAGGTTTCCTTAGAAACGTACTATATGGTCACCCCCAGTTCCCATGACGGTTTAAATTTAGATTTGAATTAATTAAGCTCAATGAACTGTAAAATTTGGTTCTTTATTTTCATTAGCCACATTCAAACACTCAATAACGATATCTATTAGAGTCCATGTAGATTTCCATCATTCTAGAATTTCTCTTGGACAGAGATGCTTTAGAACAGACTATTGTCCTTTCTCTGCTATTGTACTCAAACGAATTTATCATGAGAGTGTGAACTCTGTAATCCATTCCTCCCCGGGGTAAATAATTTAAAGTATGACTAAGAAGGTGTTTGTGCTACAAGACAGCAGCATTGTGATTTGATGACTATGGAGTGTTACATTTCCAAGTAAAAATAGATCACAGGGGGTGCGCACTGGTGGAGGAGTGGTTAAGTCCACTGCCTCAAGCTGAGCATAGTCCACATATATCACAAGGACCTGAGTTCACATCCTGGGGCCTAGGGGCACAACAAAGATGAACAAGATAAAAATAAATAAAAGACTTTCTTCTCTCTCTCTCTCTCTCTCTCTCTCTCTCTCTCTCTCTCTCTCTCTCTCTCTCTCCATCTATCACAGAAACCAGACACTAAACCAAAAACTCATGGACAGTGTTTACAAAATCACTAGGTAACCCCCATCAATCCCATAACACAAGTAGATGGGAACACATTCCAGCAATCATGAGACATAGCTATGTGGAAGGCAGTGGAGGGAATGAATGAGACATCAGACCATGCTGAATGAGGACACCACAAATACCCATTTTCTATACTAGAAAATAAATCCCACCAATCTGTGAACAGCAGATAAAACTGGGAGTCAGTGGAGGATTCCTTGGAAAGTTCTGGAAGAGGATGAAACAGTCTCTATGAATTTGACACTGACTAACCAGTTTCTCCTCACACAGAAGAGAAACATCTGTGAGTAGAATCAAAATTGAGCAGGATATGGACAAAAAAGAAAAAGAAAAAGATAATCCAGATGAAAACATCAGAGGAGAACAGTACCAGGAAAGTTCACAAAGTAAGCCACCACATATGTTGGCATACTTCAGAAAAAAACAAAACAGAAGAAGAAACAGAAATTAGAAATGCTATCCTGAAACTTGCCTCCTACTAAAGTTTCAGAAGAAAATTAATTCAAAATAAGCAGTAAATATAATTTGAGGTCAAGTTTATTCAGTTATAAGAAAAATAATGGGCAAAAGGAGAATATCCTTAAAGACAATGAAAACTTGCCAGAAAGGCAACTCCAGAAAACTATGACCCACTCTCAAAATGAGCAAAATGACAGTAGGAAACTGATCCACGACATGAAAGAACAGTATAAATTGAAATTAGAAAACATCAGAAAGGACATGTCCAATTCAGGAAATAATCAGGAATGTGTTTTAAAGTATATTTTTAATGAAGTCACATTGCATTCACATTTTATCTGTTTCAGGATGCCTCATTATAAATCAGTGTCTATGTCCACCCGAAAGTCCAATTCTATCTGTCACTATTCATTTGACCATTTGCCAAATTTTCACCACCTGTCCTCCACTTTCCTTCTGGTCATCACTGCTTTGATAATTTGGCTTTTAATGGAATCTTTTATATGGAAAAGGCTTTTTTCCCCTCATCTACTTGTTCGCCTCATAAGAAATTAGTTAATATAGGAATAGGAGGATAAATATATTATCTTTCCCTTTATTTACTGCGTATTTGACCAACAGCTTCAAGATCATTACAGAAGATTGCCAGAAATGTGTTTTCCTGTCTGAGAACTTGCTAAAAATAAAAATTCTCAGGCCTCAGTCTACTTATTAAATCATAGACTTAGCAGGTGGGCAGAACAGTCTTAATTTAACAAGTCCTCCTGGTGATCCTGAAGCACTTCCTGGTCTGAAAACCACTGGACCACACCAAAGAATCTTTTTCTGTTTCTCAAAGAGCCCCGCCAGTGCAGGGATGGAAAATCAAAGGCTCTAGAAAGTGCTTGAGAACCAAATGAGTTTATTCCTACAGAGAGGCCCTTTGGAACTGAGGACGGCCAGGCATGTCAGCCTAGCTTTCACGTTTTGGTGAAAACGTGATCTTCGCCTCCCTGCCCGCCATGCTGCAATGTGTGGCGATGATGATCGTCGCTATGGAGCAGAGATACTTTCAGCTGTAAGCTGGTTCCGTTACTGCACCTTCATGAATCTTAACGGCGATATCACTGAAATCGGCCTGTGCACTTGATATGCAGGAGTGATCCTTTCACAGCAACTGAACAATAACAGCAAACCAGAAATCTGTGCTCCTCTGACACAGGCCATCTCCAAGGCCAGTAGGAAGAAAGCACAGCCGAAGCTCAGGCCACACAGGCTTCGGGTCTTGGTCAAGCATCATTTCTCTCTTATTTGTAAATGCTAGGGCACGTTTTCTTAAACCTGGATCTGAGTTGTGCGTAACTGTAAAAACCTGAAAATTCCTGTTTTTTCTCTCAAAGTACCTTTTAGAAGACCTGGCTCTGAAAACAGCAGTGCCGTACTATTTTGACTGTTTGCAAAGGGAGATATTTTAAAAGAGGGAGATATTGTAAAATCAGGAAGAAAAATGACGTCTTGAGAATCCCCTGTACCTTTGTTTTCGGATTCCTGAGATGAGGGCCATGAATTGCAGCAGCACAAGTATCAAAGATCTAGGTGCACCCTGGTGGCACAGGTGTGAAGTTGGCATCTGGGACAGAGATCCCATAAAGCCCAGAGATCTGGGCTCCTAACCCAGGGCTGGAGGAACAACCAGAAATGAACAACTACATAAAAATACTTCTTCCTTCCTTCTTTGTTCCTTCTTTCCTATCTCCCTATATTCCTTTAAAAAAAATGTCTAAAGTCCTAAGACTGTACCAGGTTCTCTGGATATGAGGATGAACAGAGACCATGCCTGGCCTCAGTCGAGTGGGCAGATAGACATTCAAAAAGGAACAATACAGCATGATAACTGGTAATGGTGGCACACGTCTTAGTTCAGAGGAAGGTGGGAGAAGGGTCCTTCCTGGGGGGAACCAGAGAAGACTTTACAAAGAAAGTAGACTTTCATCTGAGTGTGAGAACATAGAGGGAAGAGTATGGCAGAACTGAATGAAACTGAGGATGCATGAATGAAGGATTTCTCAATAAAAATGTTAAACTATGCAGAATCTCTGCGTCCTCTGCACTCGTGCATTCATTCATTTATCTAGTCTATTTCGGGTACTATACGTTTCAGGTACTCTACCAGGTGCTGGAGATTCAGAGTGAAAAAAACATGCACAGCTACCCCACCCCTCCCTGGAGCCTACTTTCAATGGGGGATCCAATCACTGATCAAGTACTTGCCCAAACAACATTGATAATGAGGACCATGACTTGTGCTGCGGTCAAGTTTTTGTGAACTTTGGGACCATATAACAGGGTTGGGGTGTTGACCAATCTAGGACTAAGTGAGGACTGATAAAATGCTCTCTGTAATACAGTTCCAAGAATGGGAGTGGCTGAGAGGTGGTCCGATTAAGTGGGGGAGGGACACCAGGCAGATGGAACCTCCTGTGCAAGCATCTTGTGATGAGAGGAGTGACAGTGACAGAGAGAAAGCTGATGTATCTGGAGAGCAAGTAGCCACAGAAGGGGGTGGGAGGGGAGACGAGGCTGGAAGGCAGCGGGGGCTAGTCCATGTGGCTCTTGTGACTATGCGAGGGTCTGCACCTTCGAGTTAAAGCACTGGGTCTCCATTTGGTGCACATTATGTCCCCTGGAAAGCCTGAAAGTGCTGTTGAGTCCTGCATCCTGCTGCTGGAGATTCTGATTGTAATTGGTATGCAGTTCTGCCTGGGATTCTGGATTTCGCAACGTGGTCAGAGATTCTAATGTGATGATGAGCTTGGGGCCCACATGACGAAAGTGGTTTGCGTTTTGAAAGTGACTTCTGTTTTGAAAGATCAGCGAAGGGATGGACAGGGTCTGGTGGCTGAGAGGGGCCCAAGTGGGGTGTGGGCAGAATACTTGGCAGCTGGGTAACCAAGTTCTTCAAGGGCATTTCAGCAATCAGAAATTTGTTTGCAACAATTAGGAAGCTGAGTGGTATACTTTTCCTTCTCTCTTTTTCTCCCTCCATTTATTTTTAAAATATTAAATTCAATCTGTCTCCTTAAGACTAAAAAAATGGGTCTAATATTTGCTTCTTGGGACAAAAAAAAATGCCTTCTTCGTCTTCTGTCTGACCGTTTGTCAATAATGGGCAAGGATGAGTATGGCCCCCTAAAGCCACTTCTTCCTACTCTAAATGCTTGAACTTAGGCACTATTTCTCATGCCATGGAATCCTCCCCTCATTTTGTTACCAAACCTCTGGTGCTCGTGCAGTGGTGCTGAATGAAAACTGAACATAAGACTTGGGTGGAGGGGAAGGGTCAATTTCTGCAGAAAATAGAGAAGGGGTGCTCTCTCTCAAATTCACAGTCTCACTGCGTGACAGCAAGCAGAGGTTTTCAGGGGGCAGTTGGGTTTTGTCTTACTAGGGGCTGCCGTTGCAAATTGTTACCAACATGTCCTTTTAAAATTTGCTACTCCTTGGTTAATCATAGTTTCTCTGTGGTTTTTTATTTTTTTATTTTAATGAGCCATTTCAATTATTAAGGAAAAATCCAAAGAGCAATTGTTATGCCAAGACCAAATCTTTGATTTTTTAAAAAAAAATTTACTCATTGGTTTTCTAGAACAAATGATATTTAAATGATACATGTAGAAAGGAACTTAAAAGTTTTACTCTTGGCCTTGGAAAGAGTTGAAATCAGCATTTGGAATTCTAACTCTCCTATTTGTTCCACATGCTTAATCAAGATAATTTTTAAAGCAAGAAAGTGACAGCTACAGGAAAAATTTCCCTATTTCCCTTCATTTTTCTCAAAAAATTTAAACTTTTCCACTGGAAAATTTGACTCAGCACAAAAATAATCTCTTTTCTGGGTGACTTTTTAAGTGTTGAAAAATAAGATTAATTGGTATCACTATGTGAGCTGTTTACTGTTATCAGCTACCACTTATATATGTTTGTTTTATCTTTTAATTCAGTCACAGCTCTGGAGAGAGTGGCTGTTAGCTCCAGATTATTGTCAAACTGAGATCTCACCTGCCCCTAACACCTGGATGTCTGTCTTTCTAGCGTGACACCTTTCCTGTCTTTGATGCCCATCTTCCAAGTAAGTTTATATCCTGATTAAAGAGTCAGGCCATCTTGGACCCATATTCTTTCTGGAAACTTCCCCAGGTGGCCCAACTTGCATAGCTACACTTTTTCTGAATGTCACAGCACATGTCTAATCCTGAGGAAGCTTATAATGGAGACTCTGACATCCGTCATCATAGGCAATTATACCCATTGAAGAACTGTTATTATTATTATTATTATTTAAAGGATAGGTGCAGACAGGAATGAAGGTAGGTAAGTAGGTAGGAAGACAGAAGAGGAGAAGCATTTATTTTTATTTCAGTTGTGCATTTGGCTGTTCTCTCAGCCCCAGGATGCAATTGAGTCCTTAGCATGTATGTGGACGACGCTAGGACTGAGGTGGTGGACTTAACCACTACTCCATCCAGTCACACCATGAATTATTGTTAACTCCTTGTCTCTGAGGGCTTTTCCTCCACCTGTACTGCAGTTTCTTGGGTAAGGATGTGTATTTTGAATCTTTACTTTTTTATAATGCTTAGCACATTTGTCTCTTCCTGTGTGAGACAATGTTATTGAATAAATTAATAAGAATGAATGAAGGACAACCAGTTCTCTCAGAAAAGATGATACATAAGTGTTGGGGAAACCCTCTGGAAAGCAAAGAGCAGAGGAGAGGAGAGGAGAACATAAGCAAAGGAGTTGTCCTCTTCTGGCCTCAATTTTCAACTATGCTCTTGCCGACTGTGCTCCTGGGGCGACATCACTCACGTGGATAAAAGCCAGTTCTGAGGGTTATTGTGAGTATTAAGAGAAATTGCATATCTATAGCCTTCAACCTAATTCCATGCCTCTGGTCATAGTCACTTACCTGGTAGCCATTATTCTCATGACAAATATCTGAGTCACTTTATCATTTTTCAAAAATTCTTAGACATAATCTCATGAAATCATTGGCAGAGGTTTACTGAACATGAGGATGTCGAGGTACAAGTTCAGTGCCAGGTGCCCCGTGGTGAGCTCACAGGCAGGGTCCCTGGCCCCACTGGACCTTCCGCAGGCCTGAAGTTTAAGATCTAGAAGACAGTTATAGTCCAATTCATTCTACTGATGGAATGGAGGGACTGAGGGACACAATTGAGGCTGGCCATTTGGCAATTCCTCATTCAAACTGTACCTTTAAGAGTCTCTCACCAGGACAGCCAGATGGGCTGCGCCAGCCTTACTGGGTGGGCAGTGCTGTTCACAACCCAGGGAAGCGGCGATCATCGTCAATACGTTCCTGTGCATGGATGTTAATTTAACTATGGCCATTAGCTTTGATTTGTTTGATGTTAAATAAGCTTGAACAAATATGACACAGTATAAAATTAAACTCTGTTTGATTCCTCAGTGTAGTTACTATTAGTGAGTAACTGAATACTAATGCCAGGGGACTATAAATGCAGTATTTGTATATATATGCATATATCAGAATTAGTAACATGTAAGCTAATAAGTTATGTAGTTTAAGGGTATCAGTGACAGGTCAGCTGGGCAGGTATTTATTTTTAAGTATCTTTACTAAATAAGTAAAATCCCACCACCATCTGCCCTTGAGATATGTTAGGTATCTATTTTAGTTTCCTCTTTTAGAATTCTTATTTTAATAACAAATCATGTCTTCTGTTCTTGGTTTCAGTTTGATCTTTAATAGTCTCTCATCTTTCTGATTTATACCTCTCTGTAGATGAAATCTACCCATAATTAGTTTTGATTTTAGCAACTGACTCTTGGAATAAACTCAGCATTTAGATTCAGATTTTTTTAAATTTGTGTGTGTGCTGTTTTTTTATTGCAAAGTGCCAATTTTGAATTTCTTACATTCTGCCTGGACGTCAGTGAATCCGTGTATAACCTCTCTAAAGCCAGCTCAGATACCAGCGTCTTGAATATATGCACCAATCTCCCAAGTGAGCGTTTATTCTAGGAGCTTTGTGGTCTCTAACAAATCCAAGTTAGTTAGACTGCCAAGATGATAAATCAGTCATGGGAAGGGGATTCAGAAGACTGGGGTCCTGGCTCTATCATTTGCCAGTCCTGGAAAGACAAACAAATTCTAAATTCTTTGAGTCTTGATTTCCTTGTCTTCAAAATGGAAAAAATGGTCACTCAGAGTCCTTGTGAGGGTTGAATGAAAGTTTCATGGACATGCGTGATGACATCTAGCAGCTGTCACAGAATGGGCAATTCTTGCTCATACGCCAATCTCTAGCTGTGTCCTCTCTCAGACATGGGGAGGGTCCCAGGTAACTGACTGCATTTATTCATGTAGCAAGCAGCCCATAGACTGTACCACAGATCTAACTGTATTTATAGCCTGTGCAAAGATGGTGAAGACTGACAAGTCAAATACATACATATATATGTAAATATATATCTACACACATATACGTATGTGTGTGTATTTTTAAAAATGACCCATGTAATAAAGCAAATAGTGTAGTCAAGAATTAAAAAGATAAGACTGAGATTATTTACTGAGTTGTTTTCCTAAATCACAGAAAGCAACTGGAAAAGACCATGAGACCACAAATACCATTCCTCTTTCCCTCTCTCTGCATATATAGAGGGATTTATGGATTCAAAGGCTGTGTAAAAGGGCACATGATTGAGTCTTCCTCGGCAAACTCTGGCTTCATTTCATGACAAAGCCAGCAGTGACATGAGCACCAGCAAAACATTGCCCTCTCAGTCTAGGCAGGTGAACGCTGTCAGGACTGTTCCTCGTGGTGGGTGGGCTGAGGAGAAGACTGCACCTGTAGGGGGTGGGGCCAATAGCACTGAGAGCCTGTCTGAGGAGGAAGCCGACCAAGCCAGGTAGGGCTGGGCCAGCCAGGACCTGTGGACTTTTGTCTAGGGTTGGACCAGCACCGAGTCCATGTCCACTGACCCTGAGCACTTTGGTGTCCTCCCCATTCCATGTTTTGCTAGTGGTTTTAAAACGACTAATAGGAACATATAATATATGGAGGAAAATTTGGAAACTACAGAAAAATAAAGAAAAATAATTTGCATTACAATATAAACCTTTTATCATCTTGTTCTACAATGTCATTGAGTCGAGCATACGCAGAAAGAGATTTTAAAATGGAACTGGACTCAGTGAAGAGAGACAGGGGAGAAGGGACACTAAAAAACAACAACAAAGCATTAGCTGGCAAAACTTAGGACTGCTAAAACAAGGATCTCTCTCAGCAAGGTGTGTCTAGAGACGCACTCCCTAGTTTCTCCTGCCTGGGACCTCCAGGCCGCTCTTGTGAGAACGCCAGGCAACCTTGCAGATCAGCTCTCAGGAGAGCTGCAGCCCCCGGGAGCACCCAATTGGAAGGTGCTTCCCCTGGTATAGAAGAGCCACCGTTTTAACAGTGAGCCCTCTTTTTTCTGTAACCTTGGCGCTTCTTGCAGCCTTTTGTTTAGCTGTTTTCCAATAAACTTGCCATGTGATCCTGGCCAAACAGACGGACCCTGGTGTCATCATCAGGGTGTCCCAGAGCTCACCGTCAACCCTCATCAATATTGCACCTTCAGCTCTCTTGATTTATCTTACTTAATATGGTGGCAAATACTCTCTGGAGTTGCTAAGGTATATCATGGGGCTTGTGGTGGCTGCTGGTGTGGCTGTCTGTGAACTACACAGTTTCCAAACCAAGGAGGTGTTTTTGTGGGCACGGGTGTCCACTCCACTGTGGTGGTGGGTTTCATCTTGCTGATGTCTGGTGGTCCTCTGTCTGACTGCATCTGTGCAGTTGCTTAGTTAGATTCTTTCTGATTTTCACTACAAATGAGCACTGCTATGTTTTATTTCATGTTATAAATAAAAAGGAAATACATCAGGGCTTGTCCTTTCTAACAATAACATATTTTAAACATATAAAAACTGAAAAATATACCTGTGATTTAAAGATTTACCAGTAAAACAATAAAATAGGAAAGACAGCTGAGAAAAAGACCCTAAAATGTGTAATTGTCATATGGATCACAAAGTCATGGAGAAGGGATGATTATTTAGCAAACAGTGTTGGAAAATCTATAAGCAGCATAAATTCTTGTGGATTAATGAACAGAACTCTCAACATTGAAATCATAAAAATGCTGGAATAAAACCTTAATAGCTCTAGTTGGTTTTGATGTTTAGAAAGATTAAGAATTAAAACAATTGAAGATATAAAGGGGAAGAGAGAAGAGTTTTTCTTAGGCAAAAATAAGTAACTTAAGACTTAATATTTGTTTGGATCTATCATTACCACGGAGAAAGCAAACTCACGCTGCTCAAGGTGTTGTTCACTTCATACAACTTGTCTTCAAATAAGGTCATTTCATTCAATATCATTTTGTTATTATGTTGATGAGGAAAAGAAAAATATGATTCCCAGAGAAGATCACTGTGTGTATAGGGTTTGCATGTCTCCCCAAATCTGTGTGGGTTTCCTTGGGTATTCTGGTTTCTCCCACATCCCTAAGACGTGCATGTGAGGTTCATATGTGTGTCCCAGACATTTTCACATCTGCGCACGTGTGTGTGTGTGTGTGTGTGTGTGTGTGTGTGTGTGTGTGTGTGTTTTGTGTCCTATGACGGAAGGGCGTCCCGTCCAGGGTCAAGTTCTGGCTTGCACCCTGAGATGCCCTTTAGGCTTGAACCACCTCTAGCCTGAAGTGAAGTCAGTAGGTTGGAAAATGAATGAATGAACAAATGATAATTCATATCAGAAGTGATTGGGATCTTTAAACGTTTGTTGATGTTTTTGTGACCAGAAATAAGCCATGGAATTTACCTCCTGTCGATATCAATAAGCTGATGAGTTTTGTTAAACTCTCAGTTTCCTAGACGCTGTCATGTTTGGAAAAGTAAGGACTCGCTGCCATGGAGGAAGTAAGGCAAACGCAAGTGTGTGCAGAAGAGTAAAGCAGGGTGAGGAGAAAACAAATTTGCGTATTTCCTTGTATTAGCTTAGTCACCTGAAAGGTATATATTCTGACTTTATTGTGTTCACAGCTACCATTCATTTTTAAATACATTTGTAAGTTAGGGTTCTTTAATGACTCAAATAAGATGAACTATTGTTCTTTTCTTCTGTCCCATGTATACCCATTCTTCCTTCCACTTCTCTGTTCATGTAGGTTGGGATTATGTGTCTCACATCAGATTATACAATTTTTGTTTTCTATTTCCCTTCAGTAATTATACTTGAAAACTTCATTTTTCTAACCAGATTTGCCATTGGGCTAACTTTTTGATTAATCTGAGGACTCATTATGAGCACGTGTGCACCAGAATTTCCCTGTATTAAGTATTTAATTTTCATTCTTGCTTTAAATTAAGGTATTTCTTCCAATACTCTTTTTTTTTCAAAAAAGTAATGATATATTTTTTTCTTAGCTTTGCCTTTGTGATAATGTCTGTCTCCTAGTTTTGCAGAACTTGCATGGAAAATCCTTGGAAATGATCTTTCCTCCTACCTTTTCAGTTGTTATTTCATTCTGTTTGGGTCTGCAGCATTATAGATAGAAAAATTCACACCAGCACTGTGTAATAATATATATATATATATATATATATATATATGATCTATAGAAATCTACCCTGTTTTGTTTTCTGATTTGGGACACTTGTAGAATTTTTATTTTAAAGACAGACTTTATTTTTTAAGAGCAGCTTTAAGTTCACAGCAATATTGAGTGGAAGCTTTCCCGGGTATTCCCTGCCCGGGAATTCCCTGCCCGGGTATTCCCTGCCTGCTCAGCCTCCACAGTAGCAACATTTCCCCACTGAACAGGATCTTTATTACAAGTGATGAACCTGCATTGACACATCATCATCACCCAAGTCTGCAGTTTACAATAGGGGTCACTCTGAGTGATATGCGTTCCTTGGGTTTGGACACATCTGTAATGACATGTGTCCACCATGATAGTCTTCGACAGAATAGTTCACTGCCCTGAAAAATCCTCTGTGCCTGCTCATACCTTCCTCCAGATAAACTGCTTTCTGTCTCTGAACAGATGGCAGGAAAAGCTTGAGTTTCCCATTTACTTTACTACCAGGGTTTCAGTTTTAGGCCACTATGAGTACTTTCTTTAAGAGAGAAAAAGAATGCTCAGGGCATCTCTGTGCAGCGCAGGTCGCTAAGGTACAAGTTATAAAAGCCATGGACCTGGATTTGAGACTCAGGGCTGGGAACATTAATTAATTAATAAAAATAAATATTGAAAACTAAAATAAAAAGAAATGAACAACAACAACAAAGAATTCTCAAGATACAAAAAAAACTTTTGTTTTGACTGGTCTTTTGTGAAAAGTTGGGAGAGATTGCTGATCACACAGTGCATTTACAGAAACCCTGCAGACATCCTGAAAATGAAAATAACGGAACTGGTAGTGTTTCAGCCATTTCTCAAGTTCATTAGTGTGAGAAACACCCTCACCTGTCCAAGTTCCAAGAATAGACTTGGAGACGGGAAGTATAGGGAAAGTGATATTTTAATTTCGGTCTTGCAAGATCAGGTCTGTTGGGCAGGCACCCCCCTCTTCCCCCGCCCCCCCCAAAAACGGTTACAATGAGCGTTTAATTCCCTAAAAGCACAAGTCTCTCCCCTGGTTCCTCATTGACTGAGTACTTTGGGGTGTACAATCTTTCCTGGACATTGCCTAGGTTTTAGTTAACATTTCCCTCTAAGGTCACCTTTCTCCTTGTTGGGCTAGTTTGAAATGTGCAGCTTTTGGATTGGTCAGGTCTGGACACGGGTTTCAGTCGGTTCCATCTCCCTTTATTTTCTATTTATTTTTCCCTTTATTTTCTCTAGGCTACCTGTTTGGTTTTGGTTTTTGTTTTTGGCATATACACAGGGTCTGTGTACTCCCCTCTTTTTAATGTTCTTATTTTGCCTAGGGGGTCCCTACCTTAACTGTTAGTTGACCCCTCCTTTTCCAGGTGCCTGACCTTTATGGTTGCCATATGGGTAAGCAGTTATGCAAGTTTAGGTAGAGATACTTTTCAAGCCCAGACATTTCTAGTCTGAAAATGGATCATTTGCTAGTATTGTCTCTTAAAATTGGGAAAATTCTCTACTAATTTGGGGCTGTTCCTCTTAGTCGGTGAAGATCTTTCCTTGTGGACCCATCTCCATACAAACACTGTTTCATGGTAGATAGTCCCAAAGTGATGGGTCAGCACAGGAGACGCCCAGTCTAGGAGCCTGACTCCGTCTACTCAGCTCTCTAGTCTTTAGGAAGAACAGCCTTTCTCACCACACGCCTTTCTCGCCACCCCTCTTTCTCCATCCTGGTCTCCCCAGCCTCAGCCTCAGCCCTGTCTAGTCTTTGAAAGCAGAGATGCTACCTCTGCCACTTGGTGCTCATCTTGTCACTTCATATTAACTTTTTAATTTTTAAACAGTTTTATTGAGGTGTAAGTGATATGCAAAAACACACACACCAAATGTACACAATCAGAGTTGAATATAGGATTGAAATCATCACCACAAAATAATAGACATACCTATCACCTCCACAATTGTCTTTGTGTCGTTTTATTTTTCTTTTTGTAGCAAGAATGTTTGATGTGAAATCTATCATCTCAATACATTTTTAAGTGCACAAACTAGTGTTGGTGACCACAACGGTACAGCAGATCTTCAGAGCTGAGTAATCTTGCATAACTGACAGTTTACACCATATGAACAGCTTCAGCCCCAGCCTCTGGGAACTGCCATTCTGGTCTCTGTTTCTATGCCTTTGACTCTTTCAGAGACTCAGATGAGTGAATCAGTAAGACGAGTGGAATCATTCAGTTGTTGTCTTTCTATGACTGGCTTATTTCACTTGGCATAATGTAGCTCTGCTTCATCCATGTTGTCACAGACGACATGACTTCTTTCCTTTTTGAGCTGAAAATTTTCCATTGTATGCACACACCACGTTTTCTTTATTCATTTCTTGGTGGACATTTGGGTTGGTTCCCTTTCTTATGAAGGTATCCCTTTGAGGCTTTGCTCCTTTTCATTATGGACTAGGGCAGGAAAAATGACCTCTGAGTTCAGGGAAAAGGTCAGAGTACAAAACTAGAGCAGTCCATACAGTGAGTGTGTAACTGTCCCACTAGCTGTCACACCTAATCCTACTTCCCAAGATTAGTGTTTTGTTAACATTTTGATACATTTTCCCAGCATTACCTAGCCTATCTCTTATATAATTGGGACTCTTTCCTTCTGTATAATAAAAATCATGACTCTTACTGCTGAAAATTAGAGAGGCAGACACAGGAACTCATCAACAACACAGCCTATGGGAGTATAACTTAACGAAACCACTTTGGAAAACAATTTGGAAATTATAGGCAAAATTGAATTTGCACATACCCTGGCTCGGAAATTCCATTTGTAAGTTTATATCCCCTGAGAAACACTGATGTACATACATAAGAAGTATATACAAGAGTATTTTTTGAGCACCGTTCAACAAATTTAGTGAGCACCTATTCTGGTATAGTATAAATAGTATAAAAACATATGGCAATGGATAAACCAGGCCAAGTCTTTGTATTTACAGTGCCGTGGAAGCAGATAGGAAAAGACACATGATCAGAAAAAAACATATGTGATGGGAAGTGCTATGACGTTGTAAGTTCAGGGGAGGAGAATGGGAGCGGTTGTTCTACGATAGAAAAGACCACACTGAGAAAATGACAAGGTGACATTTGAGTAGAGACTCCAGAGAAGTGTGGGCATCTGGAGGAAAGGCTTTCCAGGCATAGAGATCAGCCCACACAGAGACCCCAAGGTGAGAATGTTCTCAAACAGTGGGAGGAAAGATGACATCAGAAAAGTGACACAAGCCACTCATTATTCTGAATGAGATCGAGTCATCAAATTTCTTACTACTGTTCATAAAATTATACCACCTGATATAAAGTTATACCACCTTATATAAAGTAGAAACCTCCTGCCAACTCCTTTCCTGGTTTTACTTTTATGTATGTCACCAGTCCTTCCCATTATGTGCATTTCTTTCTTTCTTTCTTTATTTAAAGAATGCATTTGTGAATGACTATAACCATGAATGGACTTGGTAATAACCACCCTTTCTATACTCAAAAAATGCCCTTATTTGATTGATTGAGGCTTTGCTGTGCTTATAGGTGACCCACAAGTCAGAAACCTGACCTTCGTTACACAAGAGTTGAGCTGTGCTGAGTTATGTCTGTGGTGGTTTTCTAATTCTTTTAAGTAAAACTATGCCTTCTCTTCAAATCTCAGTCAAGGAGGAGAGCCTGTCTTTTCTATTCAGCGGAGAATCCCAGAACTATCTGTCGAATGAATTATTGGGTAGAATAAAAGGTGGTTTGGTCAGACACCTTTGGCCCACACAGTCCACGTGCATCCCAAGGACTCGCGTTTGCGTTCTGGGCTGACGGGAGCAACCAGGATGAATGGCTAAATAAAATAGACAAAGTGCATCTTCCTCCTCTCTCTTCCTGCCTGCCTGCACCTTTCCTTTAAAACACTGTTTTAAAAAAGAAAAGAAAGAAAGCAATCCAACACCTGGATATATGCTTTAAAAAGTCTTTGTAAGTGAACTAAATAAACAAAACAAGACAGGAAAAGAGGAAGTGTCAAGTCTGGGGCGGAGGCTAACATCCCTCTGCTGGTGGCTCAAGCAGCAGAGAGAATTTGATGATTTTCCCACATCTCCTTCATCAGATTTCTTTTCTTACACTTTCCACTATTAATTGCCACTAGTGAATCCCGCAAATATTTACTGCATAGTCCTGTGTTTAAGCCTCCACTTCAGGAGCTGCAGCAACTCAAGGATATAGAGGAAACAGTTGTCACTTTACAAAACCTAGAGAAAGACATTAACATGGTATTTGACCAGACAGAGGCCCAGGAGGCCACAGACCAAATATCACAGGATTTAGAGTACAGAGAAGTGACCTCTGTCTGGTGTGCAAGAAAGGACATTATGGAGGACAGTGCACTATACCGTGAAGGTAGATCAAGTTCAAGGAGACCAAGTCAGGGTCAAGTCAGAGACCAGTCAGAATGTCTGCTACAGCTGCACATGGGCAAGAAGAAGGGGTCCTCTGGGTGAGGGGACAGGTGTCCATTTCATGTCACATGGTGCCTGCTACAGACAAGGGAGTGAGCCCTTCTTATGTGCAGCTCCCTGTCCTGGACACATTCACCCCAGAGAGTCTTGATGACCCAGTGGGGTGGGGAGCCCAACTCGGCCTGAGGTGCTTCCAGGTCTGCTCCTGCGAGGCAGATGTGTGTACTCACGTGCCAGTCTTCTGCTCCTCAGGCCCTGGTGTCCCCACACTACCCTTTCTTCACCCTTGTCAACCACAGGAACCCCTTGGCCTGATTTGCAGAAGTGGATTCAGTCCTTGGCTTCTAGAATTGCCAGCTTCTAGCTCTGCCCACATGGAAGGCAACGTCCACCCTCAAACAGACAGACCACCTTCCTCTTCCCCATCTCCAGGGGAGAACATGTGGGATTTCAAATCCTGCTCCTCTTGTGTGTTCTGGCCAGTGGTGTCCATGAGCCAATTTGCATGCTACAGATAGAGCCCCTCCCCCACCCATACCAACTCAACTGAGAGTTGCAAACTGCATCTGAAAATTTTTTAATAAAAGCTAAATATCATTTAAAATTTTAGGAATGTAGAGATGTTTTAAATTAGCATTTTGCTGATTTTTCTAAGTACCTAATTTAGATGTTATTTTTTTTCTTGGCAGGATGGTTGAAAATACCGCTATTCTAATGGAGCAGGGGCAAATGTGCGTCCTTAACCTTCTTTAGAATAAAAGTGCAATAAAGCCGCCCCATGGCTTACAATCGCCAAAATACTGCCGTGCTCATTATATAGATGGTTCCGTTGTGAACTCGTCCACATACCTCTCCCTCTACCTGCCCCTTATCCCCTTTCTTCTGGCCATTCTACTCCCCTACCCATTCACTCCTTGCCCCTCTGACGGCCACTACCCTGGCCAGGCCATTTTCATTTCTCTCCAACTGATCTTACAGACTCTAGTCTCGCTACCTCCCCTCCACCATCTATTTCTTCTCCGTAACCACAAGGGTCTTCCCACCAGTCACATCTGTTTCCTCCTCCTCTCCCCTTACATGCACTTAGAGCCCCTCCACCATCTCTCTCCATCCTCCTGCACTCCCTGCTCTGCTCAAGTCTCCAGGCTCGGATGGCTCTGTCCCTCTCTTGTCACCTCTGCTCTTCCCACACATTCTTCTGCCCATAACTCAGTTCCTCCTGCTCTGCGGCCCACTTTGTTTGCCTTCCCTCCCAGCTCACCAGGTGACCAGCCTCAGTCAGACGTTACTTCAGTTACTTCAGTGTATTCCCCAAACAGCTTCCCCAACTTCCCAGCAAGTTCCATGACGCCAAAGGCCTTACCTGCTCTTACTCAGCTTTGGATCCAGGTGTGAACCTAGTGTTGGTACACAACAGTTACTTAATATATACTTAGTGAATAAATATGACATGCATAAATGAATGAGTATATACAAATGTTAAAAATAGCCTGTAAAGTGGGCAGGCAGGTATGATCTCCGTCCAGGTCCAGGGTCATTCATCCAGAGAGGATACACACAACAGACCCAGATAAATACCATCAAAACTGCCTAAGTTTTGGTGTATGCATTGGAGTAAGCATCTGTTCAGATCTTTGCTACCTCTTTCCCTGGGCAGATTTCAGATATGACTTAGGGAACTGGTGAGAAGTTTCTCCTTTCTCCTTCCAGACTTCAGTGGAATCTAAATGACTTATTGGCATTCTTCTGGATGTTAACTTACAAGGAAAAAAGTTGGTTGTGGTATACACAGCACTAAGTTAGAATAATTCACATATTTTATATGAGAAGTTGCAATATAAAATTTCAATAATGTTTAGCTTAGAAAGGTGTATCAATATGTAGCCAGAATACTTTAAGAAATATGGCTCAGGTATAATTACTATTGTCGGTGAATGTTATGGCTGCTGGTATCTTATGGGTTCTTGCATTTTTCTTCAGCTCCTGTGAGCTGAGTACTGACTGTATAATGTTCTGTGAAGGCATCAACTAAAGCAATGGCCTTGTTCTCATCTCAGGACACACACACTCACATATAAACAGGTACTTCACATTACACGTACACACCCCAATATACGCAAAGCGATACAAATATTGCTCCTCAACTTTTTAAAAACTTTTAATATTTTAGGATCTAATGAATTTATGGACACTATCTGCCCATAAATGCATCCAAAGATAAAATTTGACATACATCTCAGGAGACAGGTGTCAAATTTAACCATGGATCACTATAGTAGTGTTTCTCAATCCTGACTGTGGGCCAGAACATCTGTGATGCTTTATACAAACATTACATATTCACACCCTACCTCAGATATTCTAGTTTAATAATTCATAAGTGGGATCAAAAATTATTAGGGGAATAACTTTGTGCAGATGGTTCTGCTTCACTAGTTTTGAGTACCTAACAGCCATCCTAAGGGTTTATGGCTATAAGTCAACCCTTTTCAGTGCATGTGGTTGTTCAGAAGGAGCTTTGAGCTGTGAACAAGTGAGGTTCTTATGAGGAGGTCGTGTTAGAGATAAAGACTGAAATGTGTTTATTATGCAAAGAAGAGAAGAAGGGAGGGAAGGCATAAGCCAAGGTATAGAGACAGGAATATGGGAGACTTTGCCAAGGAGAGGAGAATAGAGTTACTGGGCTATAGTAAAGAATTCACTTGGGCAGGGAAGTGGAAGAAGATGCAGTAAAGGCCTTTTAGGAAGATTCTTCTGCTAAGAGTGCACAAGATGGCTTGGACAGAGGAAGAGCTGAGGGTAGAGAGCAGTTAGGATCCCTTCCACCATATTAATGTGACTAGGACTCTCCCTAGTGATGAGAGAACTAAGGGTCCAGAGGAGAGATGATTACACAGGTAGCTTATCTTAGTAATGGGTTGGCTGTGTGGAATCGAGGGCCAGGGGAACAATCTATTCTCTGTCAGGCTAACGGCTTCAGTAGGTCAGGGAGCAGCCGTCAGATCAAACCCACCTGTGCTGGGACCATGGACAGCTTCCTCCCCTGCATGTACTCTACAGGGGGCCTCATCATCTTCTGGAAGTGAGTTGCTAATGGGTGTTTTATAAGACACACATAGAGATTCTATGTTCAAATAAGTTAGAAAAAAACACTAAAAACAAAATTAAAGTATTCTTTATTGATGAACTTTTTAGCCTTTAATATGCTCATTTTCTCCCTGGGATGTTAATGTACTAGCTATATTTCCTTTAAAAAGAGAGAAAGTAAATTGTAATTAGGCAAATCTCAGCATGCTGAATGAGGGCAGATGACTTCCTGCAGGCTTGTTAAGGGCCCTCAAGGATGCCCTTCAGTGAGACGGCCCTTGGTGGGGCCCTTGACAATGAACATGAGGAGAGACGGGCACTCTACTGTCTCCTGGGTCTGAGTGCCTCTCAAAGGGAAAAGAACCCTCTCTTTGTTCAGTGCACATCTCTGCCCGCTGCACCCTGAGGAGAGATCTGGACAAGAGGATGTTCCAACTTCCAAATGCCTTTGACTCTCACCTGCTAAATGATATTAATCACTGAACCATATTCAGCATTCAGTTCATATATATATATATATATATATATATACATATATATGTGTATATATGTGTATATATATATATATATATATATATATATATATATAATCCCCAACCTCCCTTCTTTGCTCTTGTCTTGCTCTATGGGGCGTATATATTTCTGCAACATAAAATAATGAGAACCCTTAGGACCACTAGCTCTAAAAGCTGGAATTGATTCAGATTTGTCACCAGTCAGTAAAATTCCCAAATGGTGAGGTTGTTGTCCACTTCCACTCAGTCAAAGGCATGTCCAGGCAAGTGGTCTTTTACATCTTTAACATGGCCTAGTGGGAGACATTTTGTCTTTAAAAAATTTTTTTTTAAAGAGGAAGGCAAGCCAGCAGTAGGCTGAAAGGAAGAGAAAGGAGGAAGAAGCATTTTATTTATTTAGTTGTTCATGTTAGTTGTTCTCTCCTCAGGCTGCAAACGTGGATCTTGGGTCATAGCTGGACCTCCCGCGGCAGGGACTTAACCCCTGAGCCACCAGTGTGCTCCAGGGTAAGTCTTTGATTGCTGACTGTGTCCCTGGTTCCTGATTATTTTTGGCATGGGATGAATATCATTAGTCAGAAACGAAACTTCCTCTCTCAGAGTTCTTTGTTAATGCCAATTAACAAGCATCACCAAGCACTTAAAGAGGATCCCTGCTATTTCGTCTTTCTTATCACTTCCCTTTGTGAAATTGGTCCCTCTCCCACTTTATGCAATTCCAAAAGCTACTTACCATAATTCCTCTAGGACTTTGAGAGGAGAGAATGCGTTTGGATAAAAGATGTTTCTAAAGCTAGAAGGGCGAGCAACAATTATAGAGAGACACAGCAGTTGTGACATGCTGGGTGGGTGGAGGTCTGGGGAAGAAAACCATATGGATGCTCTGAGTGGTGTCTGAGTCTGGTTCTAAACAATGAGAGTGTTTGTGTTAGACATGATCCTCTCTTTGTAAATCGTCTTCCTGAGGGGACATCTGTGGCAGATCCATCATTGTGTCCTCTAGCATCTCCACTTAATAGGAGGTCAATAAATATTAAAAGCACTGATAGATAAACAAGCAATTAACAACAACTACTCCTCACACACTCTGGCAGGCTCAGTGCTGACCACATCGTCACCTTCATTCTCTCATTAACTGCAGCAGCAGGTATCGGTATCATCGATATACAGATAAAGAATAAGGGACAGTGAAGTCACCTGTGTGGGTATTAGAGCTGTAGATGGCAGAACCAAAATGGAGTTGGGTCCCAATATACAAAGCAAGTACTCTTCTCATTATATGCCACATATGAGTGAAACCATCCTTATTTGCCTTACCATGACCCCTTCTAGTTCCATCTAAATTGTTGCAAAGGGCACAATTTCATTTTTTTAATGGCTGCATAGAATTCCATTGAGTCTAAATGCCATGGCTCCTTTATGCAGCCATCTGTTGTTGGGCATTTAGGTTGTTTCCATGTCTTAGCTATTGTGAACTGTGCTGCTGTGAACATAGGGGTGCAGATATTTTTTCTGAGGGAGGGATTGCTGGATTAAATATGGGGGGCAGTGGGGTGGGAGAAGCAAGGAGGCAAGGAGAGAGGGGAAAATGTGGTAATAAGAACACCAGACACTGTTTGAGGGTATGGGATGAAATGTAAATTGACATACAATGGCAGTATTCAAAAGTTAATGTAGCATTGTGAACACAAGAGATAATTTATATCAATAACAAAACAAAAAAGCAAGTACTCTTGACCCCCCCAGCTGCAGAGAGAGTAGGTGGGGAAGACATGTCTGGAGCACAGGATGGGGCCGGGAGCAGAAGTCTCCTCCTGACCTTTGGAAATTGTCTCCTAATGCCAACACTCCAGTACCTGTGCATACTGCGCAGCTTTCCCATCTTAAGTCGGGCAGATAATCAGTGGGACTTTTGCGCTTGACCAGCAGAGACTGGGACCCTAAAGGCAGCTGATGTGGACTCCTCCCTTGTTCGCCACCAGAGGCAGTGTGTTCTCTGGAGCTCGGGGCTGAGGACATGGCAGAAGGAGAGCTATCAGGAGTATGCCTGTCTGAAATACTGATGGATGTTTTTATTTGACTTCGATGTAGTTTATTTTAAAGCCAATATTTCCAGCAACTAATATCAAAACAAAACTTAACCAGACAGAGATTTCTACCTGCAGACTTCATACCTGTCAGCTGGCAAACAGCTCTTGATTTACACAAACACAAATTCCAAAATTCCTCAAATTTTTTCTCAACCTGAAGTGCGGTGATGGCAATCCCCAAATTAGCATTTTCTTGTTCACTGCGTTCATATGAAGGTATTCACGCTTTGCCAAGAGGTTTATTTTCTTTGTCAGTGGGTCTCACCTGCCTTTAAGAAACACCCCTAGCACCGCCAAGGAAATGTCTTTCATTTGGTATTTTCATGAAAACTTTTAGCTTAACTTTAGCTCTGTTTTTGTTTTAATAAATAAAATAATATTAAATAAGAATTTTACTTAGTCTTATATAACTTTTAGTTTTGTTCATGAGAACATTTAGTAAATGAATTCCTTTCCCCCGTGGAAGAAAAGAATTAAAAGTGGTAATTAAAGTCTAGAAGCTGTAATAAAGAAGTGATAACCAGTAGTGGTCTTCCAGGTAAATCTGATGCAGATGAGCGTGAGCACAACACACTGATGCGACACTGAGTCCCTCAAGAAAGAATGCGTGGAAAGTGCTGTTTGGTCAGGATCACACACTGTTTATTAAGAGCAGAAATAGCGAGTTTAAACTCCCTGCGGGCTGGAGAGGTTCCATCAGGGGAATTCACGTGTGTGGACGACCTGTGCTGCTGGTTTCTCACTCAGGCAAGATGGATTCTTGTATGTATATGAGGGGTGGGGGCTTTTTGGTTACCTGGAGGAGTGAAAAAGGCACAGGTATCTAGGTGTGTGTCCTAGACTCAAGTTGTGAAGGTGGGGTCCTTGCTCTGGGGTCTTTACTCTCAGAAGTCTCAAGTTTTGCAGTTAGTTTTCTACTCATACATCTGCATAGATTTTGAGCTATGCTGTCCCCGCATCAAATTTAGGGTGTCATGGAGATCTAGAAATGTAATGTTTCTCTTCTCAGAGGAGTTGCCAGCAGAATATCAATGCGAAGTGTTCTTTTTTCTATTTGAATCACCTGTGGATGAGGGTGTTTGGGTCTTTGCGGCAGCTGCTGCCTCTTTTAGAAGGATGGAAAGACAATGCTTTTCATATACATAGTCCCCTACATTTTAATTACAGAGCTTGTCTCCTCCCCTCCTCTGATTTTGAAACATATTTGGTTCAGGAAGATGCCACTGCAATGAGTTCCATTCATTCATCTTTCTGGATGAAGGCATTTCTCACAGAGTAATTAGATATTGCCTAGACTGCATTCACCTCATTTCTATCCAGATCCTCTTCTGCTTTGCTTGCAAAATGGGAGATATGAAATTGGTTATCTCAGTTCTGAGAACAGAGGATGTGTTTAAATTACGTAAAAGGTCCTTCAGGCCAGGCTCTCTAGACAGATGAGTGGAAAAGGAAAGCAGCTGAGGAAATTCATACGGGCAAGTCACCATCTCAGAGTGAATTTTGTTCTATTTCCCTTTTCCTATTATAACCTTTTGTATGCAAATGAGCCGACTGATGCTTAATGTTCAGTCTATCCTTGCTGTGATGGTGTGGCATTCTCATGACCAGAAAAAAATTAGCAAAAGGAAAATAGGTGTCAAGAAAATACTCTCATTTCTTGACATTATAAGATCCTGAAAACAATACAGGATGATTAGATTTTTAAGATCTTTTAAATGATACCCAGAAGCATGAATAAGGCAAAATGAAATTGGTTTGGGGGACAATATAAAATCTCCATTTCATAGTTATCACACACTTGGTAAAAAGTTCCATAATACTAGCAAAATTAGATTCTACCACTTTAACTCAGGAATGCAGTTTGTAGTCAATATTTATTGGCTCCTACAGTTGGGATCATAATAAAACAAAATTTGATATTTTGCAATTACTGTTTAGAGATCTGGAACACAAACTATTATCAGCTGTCTTCCTCAGAGGGTCACTGCTCAGCTGCTTAAAACTGGAGTGCAGGTGGATGAGCTCATGTTCAGGGATTTGATTACATACTGAGAGAGAGAAATTTTTCACATGACTTTTGTATATAATGATCACCCTATTACCATTATTATATAGTCACATATGTGCCATTATAGCTATTATCTAATCATATATATTTATTTCACATTTTGTTTTATGTTCCTAGGTGACTCCTTCTGGGTGGTTTATTTAGAATTATCTTTAAAGTCTCACATTTTTAAAAATCTAGGTTGATTTTTATTTTTAAGAATTTTATGTAGCTATAGTTCTAGACTTCTCGTTGCCTCCCCACCCATGTGACTTTCCTCCTAAAGGCAACTGTTTTGAACTTGTCTAGCTATATTATTTTACGTTTATCCACATTTTCTACAATTACACTAATGCTTACTATTTATTCACTTGCCAGTTTTAGTTAATACTGACATTCTACTATGGAGACTGAATATTTAACATTTTATCAGCCCTACCAATTCACCTCCTCCACTTTCCCAGCTGGAATAACTGTACTATGAAAACACAGGTGGGCCCCCCTCTTTCGTTTCTGCTTTCATCTTCTGCTTTCCATGGTCTCTGAGCAAGCTCGAGCTTCTTGAAGCTTCTTTAGGTTCATTGACTTTCTTATCAGCAACTTCCCCTCTGTACATTTTCCCTGCAACACGCACAAAGGTTACAACTTTTCTCCCTCTGCTATCATAGTTTCACCTGCTCTCTATCTTGCAAAAAAACATTGGTAATCTTTCAATTGCTATTTTCTTGTTTCTCAATCTCTCAGAACTCGTGAGTTAATATTTGCAATTTTAGCATGTTTACTAGATTTTAGGGAGTAAGGGGGGATAAATATATACTTTTCCATCATGTTAAATCAAAAGTCTCTTGTGTTTTCTACATCAAATCAACACAGACTGGGAAGTATCTAAGATGGTGAGCTGAAGGCCCCTTCCCTTCCCAGGTCTTAACAAGGACCACAGCCTTAGTTAACTGGTCTGTTCTTCCTGGTCACCACCGGAAATTGCTTTTTTCATGGCAACATTACAATGTGTGATTGTTTTATCCAGCTTTGTTATTGCTACAATTTTCACTGTTTTCCTCACTACATAGAGTGTTCCAGAAGGTCAGGGATGATATCTGCCTTGTTTGCTGTTTTGTTCTCAGCTCCGTGCATGAAGCCAGTCACATGCATGGAATCAATGAATATTTTTAGATAAACCTTCCAGGTGGTTCTGGTGCAATTTGCCCACTGGCCACACTTAGATAAACATTTTAGTGTATCTGCCTGCCCCTTTTGAAATTCAGTATTCCTTGATTAAATTCAGCTTTATTCTTTCTATTTAGCCCACATTTAATATAGCGCATAGCTACATGGGGGTTACAATTTCATTAACCTTTTAAAAGGAAGTCTTGGCCCCTTCTACCCACCCCAAAGGTCATCAGGCATAAGAACACTCCTATCTCGACACACCAACAAAACTGATGTGCAATAGGTGTGAATACTTGTGATTTCTGATCACTCAGCATCATCTTCCTTCCTTCCTAACAGTGCTGTGCATATAGGGAGGTAGTGGTACTTTTCTCTCCACACTTGTATGAACCTAGTTTGGCGGGTCCATTAAAGTACCATCTGTCTGACCCCAGAGCAGTTGTGTCATCCATACTCTCCGCTGAGACTCCTTTCGCAGCCTGGACATCTTGAGCCAATTGATCCAGCACAAGCAGAGCTGGTCTCCATTCCAGTGCTTATGTCTGGGGGAGATGGTCAAGGAGTTCTTCTGTCCTAGGACCTCAGAACCCCTGTCTCTCACCTTGTCACTGGGCCTGCTACTGACTGTGGCCTCCAATGTTCCATTAAATCCTGTCTCATTCTCTCTGGCAGGGATTTCTTACTAGGTTCTCGGCATCCTTCTGCCTCAGAAACAACTGATTTTATTGGGAGTGGTAATATACTCTCAAAAAAGGGACATTTCTTCACTTTCTTTACTACATGCCACCCTTCTAACCAATGAGGTATATAAGCAGAAGTTGTCCAGGAGATTTTCTCGTAAAGGTTTCTTGAAAGAGGTGGCCTGCCTCTCCGAAGTAATTATAGCTCTGCCTCATGAAGGAAATTCCCCCGGGGAGGGACAGATGCTCTTTCGCCCCCTCAACTCTGGTTTCATAGTCATCATGCCCCATCAGGAGAAAATGGACAGATGCAAAAACACTAAACTATACAACAGACGATCTGATTCATCCTATTACAAAGTGTTTCATTTTACCCAAAATACTGCCCACATCATTTCTTTAAATATCACATCTCTCTCACTAGCTCAGTTACATTAAAAATAAAATTTCCAAAACATTTTATTTCAGGTGCCACACAGTGGTTAGAGTGGACACAGAGTTGAACCTGAACTCTGGATCTGCTTTTGCCCTCAGGTAAATAATAACATCATTCCAAAGTTCAGGCTCCTTGTTTGGAAAATGAGGACAGAATGTTATAACTTCAGAGGCTCATAATGAGGATGAAATAATACTCTTCAAATGCCTGGCTTGTAGCAATGGTAAATGATGTTAGCGAGCATGGTAGTCGTATTATTGATCACAAAATGCTAACTAAACATTGATCCAGCCCATTGCATTCACTGAGAGAGTCCATCTAATTTAAAGACAGTATTAATGGGTGATTTTCCAGTTTCTAAATGCATTTTCAGAATCACACTCGGGAAGTAGAAACAGTTGATCATTCTTGCATTAAAACATGATAATTCTGACTGACCCTAAAGTTGTGCAAACATCTTTGTCAATAGAACTCCTGATTAGTATTCAATAGTCTCTGAGAGGTGAGTCTTCACTTATTTTACTTGCAGACAGAAAATGCATGCACTCTAAGTATTCAGCGCAATGAGCTTTGACAATTGTGTAAATCTATGTAACCACAATCTAAAACAAGATATAGAACATTTCTGTCACCCTAGAACATTCCCTTGTGCACCTTTCCAATCAGTTTCACACCCAATGCCCAATGTGTTTTACCATCAGTTAGTGCCAATTGTTCTAGAACTTCATAAAAATGGAATCACACCATGTGTAATCTTTTGTTGTCTGACATGTGTTTGTGATTCCCCATGTTGTTGTGTGTGTGTCTCTACTTAGTTCTTTCTGTTGATGAATTGTGTTCAACTATAGGGATAGGAGACAATCTGTTCATCAATTCTTTCTTTGATGAACATTTGGGCTGTTTCCAAAACTGGGCTGTTGCGAACATATTTTGTATAAGTCTCAGTGTGTCCAACTGTTTTCATTTCTTTGGGGTAAATACCTAAGAGTACTGCTTCTATATCATGGCATATAGGTATGTCTGACCTTATTAAAAAATATCTGTCCACCGCATCTGATCACGCATAGTCCACATACATCCCAGGGACCCAGATTTGTGTCCCAAAGCCAGGGGCAGCAACCAAGATGTACAACTAAAATAAAATAAAATAAAAGTGCCTTAAAACAAAAAATGAAAATAAATATGCAGATCGTTCTCCAAAGCACATAGACCGTTTTATGTTATCATTAGACAAGCATTTTCCAGTTGCTTCACAAACTTAGCTTCAATACTTAAAAAAAAAAAATCAACTATTGAGCTGATCTATTTTTATTCTTTTTTCTTGCTTCGTTTGGGGTTAATCAAATACTTTTTATTGTTTTAACTTGTCCTCTTTATTTACTTATTAGCTACCTCTTTTTATTTTTTCTACCTTATCATGGTCTACCTTCAAATAATAATACACTTCACAATACTACTACTTCACAAACAATGTGGGAACCTATTAAGAATTTTTTCATTTTTCCTTTCCTGTATTATATATTCTCCTGGTCATATATTTTATTTGCATACCTGTTATCGCTCTCATAATATATTGATATTATTTGGCTTTAAACAGTTGATAGATTTTTCAAGAAATATATGTGCATGTCTCTCTATTTTTAAGATAAATAACTATATTTTACACACAAATATAAGATGTTTATCCTCTTTGGTGCATTTCATTCTTATCTTCCAACTTGAATTTTCATGTGGCATCATTTCAATCAGCTGGAAGAAATTCTTTTAGCGTTCCTTGTAGTTTAGCAGGTTTGTTGGAGAACTCTCAGCTTCCATTTGTCTAAAAATGTTTTTCATCTGCATTTTTGAAAGATCATTTCATTCTAGGTCGATAAGTTTGTTTTTTGCTTTTGAAAATCTGCATTTCAAGATGCTAGTTTCTCTTCTTTCTTTCACCATTTCTGATGAGAAGACATTACTCATTTGCCTGGTGTTCCCTGTATGTAATGAGTCTTCTTTTTTCTAGTTACTTTCAGTTTTATCTTTAATTTGCTTTTTGGCAGTTCGATCATTATGTGCCTAGGTGTTGCTTTGGAGTTTGGTGAACTTCTTGCATTAATTGGTTGATGCTTCTCATTAACTTTAGAAAGTTGTCAGCTGTAAGCCTTTCAAATAGCTTTCTTTTTCAGGCTTACCCTCTTTCCTTTTGATACTACAAAATTGCACATTTGCTAAGACATGTATGTTTCCTCCAAAATATTGACTGCTCCTCCTCTGTCTTTTCCCCTTCATTCTCTTTGTGCTCTGTTTTATTTTGGATAATTTCTGTTGAACTATTTTGAGTTTTAATATTCCTTCCATTTGCTGTATTTATTCTTCAGTCCATTGAGTGTATTTCTCATTTCTGATAAAGTATTGTTTCATGTCTAATATTTCCACTTGAAAAATAGTTTTCATCTCTCTCTTCATGATAGTGGAAAAGTGGGCCACTTACTGTGTGGGCGGATGGAGATTTACACAGTTGTCATAGTTATTTTACAGCCTTTGATGATCCCAACACCCAGGTTGTCTCTGTCTGTGTTTGCTGTTTCTTCTCTTGACTCTGTGTCCTGTTTTCTTGATTACATGGGTTTCTTGCAATTTTTATGGGCACTGAACATAAAACAGGTTGACAGACTGAACATTCCCCTGCAGAACCAGGCTTATGTCTTCTCCTGTCAGGACACTAGTCAGACACAAAGTCGGTCTCATCTACAGCTGAGCTGGTCTAGGCACTGCTGCTACTTTAGGATCTGTTCACCTCAGGTGAGTGTGTAGAAGGCAAGTTTAGAATTTTACATCACTTGAAAGTCTTTGCTTTGCCCCCTGAAGGCTGATTTCTGGGCTTCCAGAGACTTCTCTCTACTCTTCTGCCTTCCCCCATTGCAGTCTGTCCACTCAGTCTCTTGTTTGGGCTTTCCAGTTTTATTTCATTGTGGTCTTAATAAGTTATAGAAGTAAGGAAGTGGCCGCGGGAGCCAGCAATCACCGAGATGAGGGAGATACAAGAGTGAATCTGAAGAACGCACCTCTCCATCCCATCTTCTCCGCCCTCTGTCTCACAGCTTCAGCCTCTCTGTCTCCATTGCTTCCTCTGCTGAGAGACGCACAGCTCTCTGGTTCAGCTAAACCCTCCCTTGAACTGTGTCTGCAGTAGTTAGTGTACGATCTCCCTCACATCCCTGAGACAAAGAAGGCTTTGAGTTTCCAGCCTCCTTTGTGCCCGAGCTCTGTGATCACAGCTTGAGTTCCCTCCCACAAGCTCAATCAAAGTTGGCTGGTGACCACCCCACCCTGAGGAGGGCTTGTCCTTGATTGAGACATCCGAAGGCCACCTCTGGTGAGCTGCTGCTCTTGGCCTAGCTGAGTCCAACACAGAGAACAAGTAGGGGAGAGAGCAAGGGCTCTGGAATCACATTTTCCCACCAATGGACAAGATAGCTCGATATACAGAAGACTTCACTATTCAGGCAGTTCTCAGTGGGTTTTGTGGAAGGTGTGTCTATTATTATTGGGGGGAAGAACTCTGATCCATGCTTCGTCTGGACTGTCCTTTCCTCTGTCCCTCTCAGCAGAGAACATGGCTGATGCTGGGAGGCTGGGGCGGTCACCGCCGGATCAGCAGAGGGAGCCCCAGGTGGCTTGCTTAGGGCTCCTGCTCACCCGCTGCTTCCCCGCGTGTCTATACGTCCCACCTGCCATGTATAAAGGCTGAACACACACGTAGCATGGAAAGAGTAACCACATAAAATGAAATCCAGAAATGAGAGAGGAAACAATACATGGAATTATCATCAGAAATTAATTGTATGACAAAATAAAAATTAAAGCTAAGATGATCAAATAAGGCATACGTGGTGGCCTAGCAGTGTAGTACACCTGGGCGCAGTCCACACGCTCCCACGGTCCCAGGTGCGAGGCCTGGGGCCAGAGGGGCCGACAATGTGAACAGCTAAATAAAAACAAGTAAAGCGTTTCTTCCTCCTGTCTGCCTACTCACCCTCATTCCTCCAGCACCTTTCCTTTAAAAAAAAAGAAGAAGAAGAAGATCATATGGTAGAAAACCTAGAAATACTTTTTACCTTGATCACTATGAGCCTGAAAGCCCCGCTCTCCAAAAACTTCCCTCTCTCCTTTTATTGACTCTAAGTTAACCTAAATTTTGGACTCAAGTGCCCCAAACAGCTGTGCTGGTGGGAAAGGGGTGTCAGCTCTTTTGAAGGCTCCACCTGCCAAGCCTCTGGTGTCTTCGGTGCTGCCGCTGAGAGAGGCGATGACTGGCTCTAGTTACCATCATCTCTACAGCAGTGATCACTGGGCATCCTCGGCCCTGGCCACATTCTTCTCCAGTCGGGGGCGCTCTGCTGACTCTGGGCCACCCCAGGATGAGGTCTTCTTGCTGACGCTGGGAACCCTGTCTCCAGATCCTGACTTTGTGGACACACGCCATCAGACCACTTCCCTCTCAGCCCCAGCCACCTCCTCAGACCCTATTCCCAAGGGTCCCAGAGGCGTCAGTATCAACCCCTCCTCTGCCGGCGTTTCTCAGAGACCACCCTGCCACTGGTGTGTTCCTCCAACTCAACTCCACCTAAACCCTTCAATGGGCTCAGACTTCTAGAAACAAAATCCAGGACAGAAAACATTTCACTGGTAGCATCTTTCTATCCAGTAGACTTTTATTGCAGCAAAGAAGAAAGAGCTGGCTGTCTGATTTAAGGAGTGGATATAGTTAGGAAGAAAAGGACGGGGAAAGAGAAAGAGAAAGACAAACTAATCTCTAAAGTATCCAGCTTTTACATCATATCTCAAATATGATAGCATCGGTCGTGAAGGTTAGGGACTTGGGATGGTCAAAGTGCATAAACTGTAGCGTGGGATGAAATGAATGTGTCCAGTTAAGCATTTCTGAACAATAGAATTACATGCACAGAGCAGTGACAGGAAGGAACCCCCATGTTTTCTATAGGGAATATGGTGGCAGGTTCCTGTTCTCTTTTCTGTCTTCTCTGTAGTATTATTTTAACTTTTCCATGGTGAGCTTGTCATCATTGTGTGAGCAAACAGAATAAATGAGAACAGTTAAGCATCTAAATTAGACAAAGCAGCCATGTGATGCCTACTCTCTTGTTTCTGTGTCTCCTGTGTATCTTTTTCAGAGAGGAGGTAAGAGGCTGGAAATGACCAGGGTTGGTTAATGCCCTGCAGAGTTGGTGTCCCCCAGGGATCAGTGGCCTGTGCCTGGGGACTCTTCTCCTTGGTGGAGAAAGGGGCCTCTGAGTCTTGGGCAGCCCTATCAGTCCCAGCTCGCTCACCTCAGTCTCCATGCCCTTCTGTTCCTCCCACCAGCTTTAAGAAGGTCTCCTACCCGTTACAGACACTGCAGACCAGGAGGGGCGTGGGCGGGAAGTGGGCTCTGTCTCCCTCGATGGTGAGGACTCACACTGAGTCAGCTGGACGATAAAAATGCATGGGTGGCAGCCAGCATTTGGCTCTGTGCATACTTAGTATCTGCCAGTGGACACTTCTTGAAAAGTGAGCTCGCTGGGGCTTCCAGCAGCTCCTCTCAGCCTCAGGAGTGACTTCCAAAAGCCATGCTCTCACTGTGGGGATGTTTTTGGTTTTGTTTTTCCCCAGCTAAAACTAAAGCAGCCTCTAGGAGAAAGTGATAGAAAAATCAAGCTACCTGGGTTTATGGTGCACTTTGGAGAATCCACAAATGAGTCCAAGACATTTACCTTCCTCCATCCCCTCTTGGGATGTCCGTTTAGTTACTGTGACTCCATCAAACCCTGCTCTCCAGATGACACTTCACATGATGGAATAGTCCAGAACGCTCTCTGTAAGCAAAACCAGGCTTTGTAAATGGAGAGATGATTGTGGTCAGCCTCTGTAGCTCAGATTGCTCACTCCCAAGTTGTAAGTTTCTCGGTATTTTAAGGCAATCTTTGTGTGCCACGTGATTCATGGGAAATCCTGAGAAGAAGTAGTTTTTTTCAGAAGCCCAGCCCTCCCCTGTGTTACACTAAATAAAGCACAAAGCAAGGAACAGCTCACTGCAAGAGCTTAGCATCTCGGTGATCTCTCTGCATTGATTTCCTTTTACTCTAAGCCTTGTTGCCTCCCCGACAAGTCAATTTCAAGTAGATACCAGTCTGTGCAGCATGTGATTGTCTGCTGTCAGTCAGCAACAGCTAAGAATCGCACCCTGCCTGGAAAACTGTTGGTTATAACAAGTCTCCTCATAACCGCTTTGTTGAGAATGCAAATTCATCCCATGTTAGGTCAGCTGGTTTCTGTGACTTCTCTTAAAAAGAAAGAAAAGGATTCATAACTGATTCCTCAGTCGATCGTGAATTAAAAAACTATTCTGGAATGTCTACAGCTAAGCATTTCTGCAGATCCCAAGACAGATTGTAGCAGTCGTGTCATGGAGCCCACTTCACCTGCAGTCCTGAGCTCACTGGAGGTATCAGGATGTCGGGTTTCCCCCTAGAGGGTTGGGATTTGTCCCTCTGCCCCGCTAGCTGTCAGCAGAACTTTGTGGGGCAGCTGGAAGCTGTGGGAAGGACTTGACAGTTAGCAGACTGCATTTTCACCATCTCTGGCTGGAGGTGAGGCATTCAAATGTTCACAGTGCTAGGAACATGGGCCCTGCCATAGGCATGTTTGGGCCAGAGTCCAGCTTCTCACACCCTTCACCATACCCCATACAGAGAGTATTGTCTCTCCAGTGTTCTTGCACTATGCCAGCCAGCTCAGCTGAATCTGTCACCTTCCAGATTACAGGTGCTCAGCCTGTGCCTGTCAAAATGACATGACCCATTAAAACCATTTTTTTCAAGCATGGTTTTGAGCCTGGGAGAGCCCTGTTGGGATTCTGCTTATGGCTACATCGACTCATGTTACGGATCAAGCCATTTCCCCCGAAGGCCCATCTACAATCAGAGGGAACTTGATGGCATGCAGCTGTCTGGAGAGGACCTGTCCATCAGCTCATGGACGCTCTCAGCTACAGGGGGTAGACGGGCCCACTGGGCCAAAGAGAGGATCGGTTCAGAATACAGATGTCACGACAAACGTCAACTCAAGTCCATCGGGTCGTCCGATGAAGGCAGGAGACAGGAGTGAGAGAGAGAACACTTTCAACCAGTACTGGTCATCAGTGATGAGCCATAAGGTCAAGAGTCAGAGGGAAAACACAAGAAAATGCTCGAAATGATGGTCTTTTGGGCACACGTGCTATTTTGCATACTTATTACCAAGAGGCATTAAATCTGCAAAATGCTACTAAGCAACTGGAATAGTAAAAACCACTTTCTGTTCATATTCTGCTAAAGGATCTTTTCCACCTATAAAAGGCAATTGAATTAATGTGTCCATTTGGTATATGAAAAAGGAGAGAGCAACAATCAAGATATATCCTACTAGAGTTTGCAAATGCACATGAAATTCTTCCTGTTTTGCATAGCTTATGACCCAACAAAATATGCATCTTCTCCTTGATTTGCCTAAAAAAAAGAAAAAAATCCAGAGGAGGATTTTTAGAAAGCAGGCCGAATTCAGTTTCCAGGGGCCGATTTTAGTAAGACAATAATAAGAATTACTATAATATACTTTTCCTTTCCGCACCTCAAAGACCATGCCGAAATAAGCTGATACATGTGGAAAATGTTATTAAACTCAGAAACACCCTGCAAACGTGGAAGCTGCTGCTTATACCACGGAGTCCTGCCTTCTTCGAGCTTCTGCCGTGGCACTAAGAAATAAGCAAAGGTTGTTTCTGTCTGTCGAGAAAACATATGGCTGTTTCCACAAAGGTAGTTTGTATATTCTCCTGACACAACTCTGGTGGCTATTCTGTCACCCCCACGCACAGACACACACACACACACAACTGGCTTCTGGATTGGGGTTTAAGGGGCAGACGGCAGGCATGTTTCCTTGAAGCAGAGGTTTTCAACCAGGGGTGAATTTGCCCCCAGGCATATTTAGCACCGTCTGGAGACACTTTTGATGATCACAGGTGAGGGCCTGGTGATTCTGAGATGGGCTAGGCCTCCCATGGATGCAGCTCAGCACCCTACAATGTAAAGAAAGGCAGCCCCTCCAGCAGAGAATGATCTGGCTGAGCAGGCGAGCAGGGTGGAGAAATCCTGCCTCCTTGCCAGGACTCTGTCTTCCCCACCAGGCCCTGCCTCACAAGCCTGCAGAGCAGGGGGACCTGAGTCTCACAGGGCCTGCTGTGTTGACGGAGGAAATGAAGCCTCCAACAGAGAGGTGTGAGCAGCCAGCAGGGAATGAGGTGACAGATTGCTTAGGAGAAAGGCAGCTCCCAGCCACAAGATTGAGACAGAGATGCAGGCCACCAGGCAAGCAGTGGCCTCTGTTCCAGAAGGGAAGGATTCACTGACCTGGGAGCATAATCATTAGTATGTGGCACAACAAAGAAAGTGGTGAGAGGTCAAAAAACTAAAACGAGGTGGCACCCCAGTGGCCTAGTGGTTAAGTCTGCTGCCTCAGGCATGCACAGACCACACACATTCCAAGAACCTGAGTTTGTGACCTGGGGCAGGGGCGAGGGTGAAGGAGGGGAGAGCAACCAGATGAACAACTAAATAAAATAAATAAACACTTCTTCCTCCTCTTTCTGCCTGTCTGTGTCTGCTTGTCTTTTTTATTCCTGCCTACACCTTTGTTTTGAAAACAAAAACAAAAAAACTAAAAATGGGACAGCATCATTATTCCCTTGTAATGGAGTGTTTAGTGATTTATGAAAGAGAAAATACTATTGCACAAGACAGAAAAAAAAGAAGAATGTAACCCTCAGCTTAGCAGATTCTGCATTTGAAAGCTGAAAGCGTTCCTTGCAGGAGAAGCTTCTAAGTTCATCTACTTCCTCGCTGTAACAGGAGGCGCAGAACTTCAGCTGAATCTTGAAATAAAAGCATCACCTGGCAGAGAGGACACGAATGTTCTCCCTATCGCTGATCAGCTAGGCAATGTTTGTGGGCTGTCTGAGCCCCAACATTCTCACCTATCAAGTGGGGATTTTCAGACTCGATTTGATTCGGAAAACTTGCTATGTCCATTGACCTTACTCAAGGGAGGCTGTGAAAGAGACATAAGCGGCAAGACCCTCTCCAGCATGTAAGGGGTTCAGGTCCACATCTGGAAAGTTCACATTCTTTCAGAAGTAAAACCTCACTTATGATCCCATGGTAGAAACACTAAGCATGTCAGCACTTGTCAGATCACATCTACCTGGAGCCTTAAAAACTGGGACTCCGGAGCTAGTGACCAAACCGCCGTCAACCCATGTATTATAGCAACCCACATCCAACAGTAGCAGAGAGCCAAATGACAAATATCTGCCTGCAGAAAACAAGGGAACAGTCCCTTTCCTGCTTCTCTGCCTGAAAGATGAGTGAGTGTTCTGCAAACCCATTCCTCTGTAGCAGCTCAGTCACGGCTCCGGGTCCCAGAGCCCATCAGGCAGTGTTTCCAAAGTTACCAGAAGGTCTATGTACTTACCACTTGGGATAACTGAGCTCACCTATTAAGGTGGAAAGGACTTATTTATTCTTATAACATTGGGGCTTTTTTTCCCGAATATTTAATAAAGCCCATGTACTTTAAAAAAAAAAAAAAAAAAGGAAAGGTACAAGCAAGTAGGCAAACAGGCAGGGAGACAGAGGAGGAATAAGCATTTTAATTTATTTTTATTTAGTCATACATCTTAGTTGCTTCCCCTGGCCCCAGGACTTGAACCCAAATCCTCGGGATGCATGTGGATTACATTAAGCAGGAGGTGATGGACTCAATTGTTACTTCATCAGGGCACATCCTGTGTACTTTTAAACTTCACCCAAAACCTGTAAGCCAAACAATGAAAGGGAAAAATGGTTGTCTAGTTTCAGAGAGCATTGAATAGGCTGAAGTACCTATTTTTGTTCAACTGAAAGTGATGACAGGTGGTCCAGGAGACCTGCTGTCAATCTGCTTTATAGGTCTCTTAAGACTCATCGTAAAATTGATGGGTTTTCCTTTCTAATGAGAGGAAATTGAAATAGTAAATTGTGGCTATTGTACAGTTCTGAAGTACGCCCCACTAAGACCTGTGTCTTTCTCTGAAATATAAACTTCTCATTATCACACTCACTGGAGCACATGTGAAAAAAACTGACCTCGCTCTCAGAGGGCTCAAACCTGTGCAGAACTTGGATTTTATCATTTCAGTTGAGGCGGAAGAGGCAGCAGAGTAACACTTGACTATTTTCTAGGTCTCTTAGTGTAATAGACTGTCTATCTCTGCTTTTAAAAGTAAAAAAGTAAACTCAACCCAGAAGAGTAAGTTGGTACAAACTTTGTCAAGTGTCTGATCCAATAAAACTTGAGTTTCTTTAGTCTGGAATTTCCGAAGTCCTGGGTTGGGATCCCAAGGTTGAGCTTTCTTTGCCCCATCACTATGTCTGCACATAGATGTGTGCTACATTGAGGTTTAGATTGTCAAATAATAGGCAGCAATGGTAAATAGGGTGGGAACCTATAGAGAAAGTAATCATCTCTTATTTACCCAAATTAGAAATGTAATAAAAAGCCAGAGAAGGTGTGTTGTTATAAATGAGGTCGACTCTCCAGCAAGAACCTAAAGTAAGAAGATTGCATGCGTTGTCATGATTTCTGAGAACTATTGACCAGGAGATAATTTATTTCAATTGGAGATTTTGATGGTCCCTGTAAAATTCTTTTCTCAACTGCAGTATTACTAAATGGCCTTAAAGGCATTTTGTAACTCTTGGATTTTATGGTTTTTCAAGGCTTGATAATGTGAAATTTACAGTGATGTTTAATAGAAGTAAATACTTTAAAAAAAACTCATCAAATAAATTATATACTTATTAAAATAAAACTGAGATGGGAGACTTCAACCATATAAACAATGACAGTAAATGCAAATGAAAAAATCAGAAAGTGTCTAATGGATTAAAGAATAAAAGACTCAATTATATGCTGCTTATAAGGAAAACATTTCAATTACTTTTTAAAAGTTGGGAAAAAATGTTATGGAAGCAGTAAGCCTAAGAAAGCTGGTATGATTATATCAATATCATAATTATGCAGACTTTGAGAAAAAGCTGATATAAAGAGACACATTTCCTTTTGTTAAGAGGATCAATTCATCAAGATCAAATGAAACATCTCAGTGAAGCAAGATGACTGTGAATGAAATAAACTCCAAAGCAAAGAGCATTTTTAGCACAAGACAGTAGGATAAAACCATATTCAATTGATTAGTCTTGAAAGTGACATTCTGTGTCTGAAATTCTTAGATGACCAGACAAAATATTGTCTTGGAAACAAGAAACTATCTTCCAATAAAATAATATAAATGAACTCATAACTGCTCTTAGCTCATCCCACTCTGAATGTGACCCATCTGGAAGAAAAGCAAAGAATTAAAATGACTACAGCTCATCTCAGAAAGAAGACTTAAGAATGACTCTGCTATATATCTGTGTGTTTCCTATAGTTCAGAGGTACTGAAAGAAGCAGAAAGGGCTAGAGAGGAAGGAGTCCCTCTCCATGACCCAAATATGAGGGGTAAGAATCAAGAGAGTGGGCTCCAGGGAATTACCCTAAATCCTGTTTTTGTCCAATAATTGACATATTTTCTGGAGGACTGATAAATACTTTTATCCATGAAGAAAGTGAATGAAGTTGTGTACAACGATAACAGCCCAGAGAAGGAAGAATGGAGACTGAGGTGGAGCCCCCAGGCACGTGGGAAAGGGGAGAGCCCAGTGAGAGGGAACACAGCAGCAGGAGAGGTGGGACTCAGGAGCTAAGGAGAAAGAGGACACACAAAGAAGGTAGAAGAGTCTCTAAGAGAGTAAAGGACGAGTTAGGCAGGAGGTATGTGATTGATGAGGGTCAGCTAACCACAAGAGGAAAAAAATTGAAGGCAAGGAAAACAGAAGGGAGGATGGGGAGACAGAACATGCTAGTCAACCTCTAAGGAAAGAATGTAAAGAAAATTGTAGCAACTACGCAGAGAGGAGAGAAGAAAAACAACCATTATGGAAGGTATGCCATGTCCCCTCTAAACAGGAAGTTAAGAAAAACAGCTATGAAGGGAATCATGCTTGGAAGATTCCACCCTTAGGATATCTAAGACCACACCCCAGCCTATAATGGCCACAGCTTTACTGCTCACGGGGACTCCTCTTGTCTCTCTGAGTCTTTCCCTTTAGCAAACTTTCCATGTATGGTCAACATGAGGCTCCGTGAGATTTTTTTCTCAGACGGCAGTCAAGATCCCAAGCATCCCACTTACAATGTGATGACCGTCTGACACACATAGGAGACTCCAAAGCTCAGCCCATTTCCAGAATGACGAGGAGAATGAGGACTATGTCGGATCCACTAGAAAGCAAACCCAGACTGAGGAATAGATGAAATCGCACGTTTCACTGGTGTATTGTCTTCCTGTGGCTACTGACACAAAAGACCACAAGCTTGGTGGCTTAAAACAACAGGAACTTACTTTCTCACAGTTCTGGTAGTCAGACATTGCAAAGCAGGATGCTCAGAGTCCAAGGAGAGGAGTCTTCAGAGGGAGAACCCATTCCTAAACTCTCTCCTCACTTCTGGCCGGTGTCAGCAATCCTTGGCTTGCAGACCCATCCCTCCAATCTCCACCTCCTCTGCACATGGCCTTCTCCCTAGTGTCTCTGAATCTCTCTCTCCTTTTTCTTTTAAGGGCATTAGTCATAGGATTTAGAGTCCATCCCTACATCCAGGATGACCTCATCTCAAATTCCTTCTTTATAGCTGTGAATACCTTTATTCCAAGTAAATTCACATCCAGAGTTCCAGATGGACATGACAATTCAAACCACTACCCCCACGTGACTGGCTGGTAAAGAGGACGCATCCAAATTACTCTCACTCTAGACTAGCATTTGTCAACCTTCAATGTGTGTCTGGTCACGTGAGGATGATTCACTAGGTCTGGGGTGTAACAGACTCTGCACCTGCAAGATGCCACGTGATAGCTCAGTATTGTCTAGACCATCCCGAGGAACAGAACTTCAGGGTGTATTTGGAAATGCATCCATTATTTGGCCATGCTTAACCCGACTCCCAGTAAAGCTGGCACAGCCATGAATTATTTGAAAAAGTAGGCTGGCAAGTGTTTAGGTGTGAAAAGTAAGAATTAAACAAAATCTACGTGTAGGGAAACTTGTTTTCCCAGAGCAAGAAAATAACTAGGGAAGGCTCTGTTAAGTGGGCTGTACCCCTCAATCTCCATCGCACTGACTAGATTAGCAAAAAGAATGAGGCATTATTTTTATTACTACGTATGATATCTGATTTCATTCCAATTTAGCATTAATAGTTTAATTTGTAGATTCCCTAACTGAACAACAAATTTTTTAAATATAGTGTTTTATTATTTCTTTTGTGTAAAAAACATACTCATTTTAAGATATTGAAATCACTTCTCAGTATTACACATCGCACCCACCACCAGAGACCTAGTGTCCTTATGGAACAATCTAAATGCCCGTCAGCAGGTGACTGGATCAGAAGCTGTGGTCTATACTCAATGAATTCTATACAGCTACTAAAAGAAAGTGAAATTGTGCCCTTTGCAACAATCTGGATGGAACTGGAGGGGATCATGTTAAGTGAAATAAGGCAGAAAGAAAGAGAAATATAGGATGGTTTCACTCATATGAGGAACGAGGCTTTTATATGATCGCACAAGCACAGTGCCAGTTCCTTGGATCCAGGTTGGTTTGGGGAGGGACATGAGGCAGAAGTCCCTGATAATTTGCAAAAATTAAGAGACGGGAGCTGTCAGAATTTGTATGAGTTGTGAAACTGAGAGTTTAAAGCAATTAAAATATCTGAGTGGTAGGAAGATCCAGTTGATATCTGGATAATGACTACTGAAGTCCCACATCGTTGGTCTTCAGCGGGACAGGATTCAGGAAACTCACCTTCTAGCTTTGTCATGGGAGAAACTTTTTTCCCCCCTTTGTTTGTTTTGGGTGTTCTTCTTGGCTCTAGATCTTAAACCGGGTCCTTGGACTTTACATGGTCCACACTCCAGCTGCTGCCTTAGTGCCTGAGCCCCCGGAATGCACCCAAAGTTGAGTATTTCATCCAGGGTTAGAAGAAGGGCATTATTAAAATAATTGATTTAAAAATAGTCCATTGACAGAAGTGGTAGATAGGGTGCTCGAGTCTCAATATTTTGAGATCAATACCCTGTCTCAGTTATCAGGCAGGTAGTCCACTGGCTACTTTTAGATTTAGTTCCATAACCGGAATCTTGTGAAATAAATCGTCTTAGAATAAAGACCTTTTCCCAGCAAGGATTGTGAAGTGGGAAACTCAAGGTTGGTGATTGGGAATGATACACGTAAGCTTCATTTCCTCTATCACATGGAAATTACCTGACCCTGTGATCTTAGAGAACAGGAAACCCACCCCCCTCACTCCCTGGTGTTCCAGAACTGGCCGAGTGCAAGGAGTTCCTTCCCAGGGGGCTTCGATAACATTCACAGATGACCCGCCTGCTGACCTAGGATAAGACTGGACAGAGAATCTCCAAGTTTCCATTCTTTGCCTCATAAATGATTTGACAGGCATAACCGTCCATGGTTAATCTGAACAAATGCTTGTTAACCAAATTTGCCAGAGATTCTCTTATTGGCGCAGGCCCCTGTATTTTGCCCTCCTCAGCTGGAGCCATCATATACCTGCATTATAGTCCCTCTAGAGGTTAAAGGAGAGGCTGACCTTAGGATAAAACATCCTCTGATCTGTGGCAATCACACCCGTTATCCCTCTGCCCCTAGGCTTGCTTACACTTCCCCGTAGAAGGAATGCCCTTGGAATATAGATCTCAAGGTCAGAGGATTCTCTTTCTTGCAATAGTCACCTTCTTCCTACTTCCCTCTGATATCATTCTTTCAAATCAAGTCTCTTCCTACCCAAGTCTGGATTTGTTTTTTATTTGACAGCAAGAGGCATGAAGAGAAACTTGTGCCTGGGCCATCATTTATCTAATGACTTCAAGATAGTTAAGTCAGCATAATGTTTCTCCCACAGGAATCTTGAAATGCTCTTTTGGCCCCATTCCATGAGCCATCTTCTGGGAGGGTGGCAGGGTCACATTGGAAGACAGCACTCCTGATCTCCACTTCCACATCTGCCCCTGACAGCAGGAATCCTGTGGCTCTGGGTAAGCCCTGAACCTTCCTAAACCTCAGCAGAAATCAAACCTTAGAAAATCTGGAGTCTTATTTCAGTCTTAACAGCTGCAACTTTATGATCGATTAGACGTTTCCATCCGTGAACATCTTGAATTCTAACAGCACTTTTGTCTGAATCTTTTCACCTACACTCATATCAAGCTCGGCTGCTGCTTCATCTGTGTGTAGATGTGTGTGTGTGTCTGTTCTGTGTGATTTTTTTAGGAGGCTGGGAGTAGCCATGCTGTTCTGATAACACATTAGGTTTTCTTTCTGTCAATGGCTTCAACTAAATTAGACTGTTCTTCTGAAACTCACCCTTTGTGGCGCTGACAGTGTTTGCTATGTGTGGACGTGTGTGGGTCTAATGAACGTAGCTGTGATTTTCTCGTGTGACGAGAGTGACAATCTTTGAAGGGTCCAAGGGCTTCTGCGCTCTTATGTTATCACTCTCTTGGCAATGTTATCTGTGTTTACATGAATTTAGTAAAATGTCTATCAGAGCAAAGCCCCTAGATAAAATGACCAGGCCAACTTGTTTTTAAATGTAGGTTTTTCACATTTAGTTTAATCAAATTATTATTCTTTCTATTTAGCAACGGAAACGTCTGTCACATAAAATCATAGACTGAGACCTGCCTGAATTACAGAAAACAACAGAGTGTCTGTGCCAGGGTGGGACTGTGGGAGCTGGACATCTGCTGTGCCCTTCCTTCCCTCTGACCTCCTCTGTGGATCCAGGGGAGTCAGCAGAGTGTGAACATCACTGATCCAGGCCTGTCACTCATGCAGTGACAAAGATGCCGAGACGCAGACAAAGCACCTGGCCCTGTCCTGGTCTTGGGTCTTCATCTGGGCCAGCTCCCGCCCTCCCTCTCTAGGCCCCGGCTCAGCTCATGCTCTTCACTGAGTGCCAGGCCCCTTGGGAAAGCCCCTCGTGCTCTAGCTGCCCCTGCCTGTGTGGGCCCCCAATCCCACCTACTTTTGTACTGAATTAGTCTGGAAGAAAAAGAGGAAGGCAGGGAGGAGGGAACAAGAACAAACATTTTTAAAAAGTGCTGAAAGCACTAAAATTTCACCTTTCTGTGGCTCTCAAGTGTTTAAAAAATTCTGCTTACAGAAATATGATATGGATGCTTGCTATGTGCTGATTAACCATACACATTCTTTCTCTTAGGATTAAATAGGGTTCAGTCAGTTTTAAAACTGAAATCTTTTGGTTATGTTTTATACATTTTTTGTTGAACAAAACCAAAACCAAACCGAAGCAAACAAAACATACTTAATAAAGGAAGAAGTACAATAAAAAGTAAAATAAAATAATCATTAAACCCCCTCCACCACATGATCCTCCCCTGCCCTGCCGTCCCACCCCCACCTGCTCCTCGTCCCTTCCCTTCTGGCAACCTCAGCCTTGCTCTCAAAGTCAGAAGGCAAGACTGGATTGTTTGTTTTGAAGAAAATTAATCCTATTTCAAAAATATCAGGACTTCTCTGAAAAATACTAGGGCATAAATATGTAAGAATTTGAATAAAAACGTGAGCTCCAAATTACATCTTTAGTTATGCATCCCTGCAGGCGACCATTACTTGGTGGCAAGACATACATCATTGCCAGCAGATTAGGAGGTGAAGATGAGGCAAAACTGTTCTAACCTCATGGATTAAAGAAATCTATCAGGCTGATTTAATGCCGGGCCCAGGAGATACCCAAAACTCTAAATATTTAAGCTTATTGTATTTGAATGGAACGTGACAGTTTTATAAGACGGTCACACAAAAGATCTTCTTCTGCTTCCAAAATCCCAGGATGCAGAAGCAGCGCTGTTCACCACATTTTCCCTGAGCTCCTGGCATTTCCACGTCCTGTGTCATCAGTTTGAGATCATGTGACTACTTTTAGTCAAGAGACCCTAAGAGGGAATGGCAGGTGTCATCCTTAAAAAAATTAAAGGAAAGGTGCTGGCAGATAGGTAAGCAGGCAGGCAGGAAGAGAGAGGAGGAAGAAGAATTCATTTACTTTATTTGTTATTCATCTACTTGTTTCCCTCACACCAGGTCTTGAACCTGGGACTTCGGGAAGTATGTAGATGACATCCAGTGGCCTTATCCGCTAGGCCACCAGAGCATACCAGGTGTCACTTCTAATCTGAAGCAATGAGGAGCAAGGATGAGTTGCCATGCTCTCTCTTCATGGGCAGAGAACTTCAGATGTTCTACATGGGGACAGAGCAGCATGAGATGAAGACCACAAAGCTGAAGCGCCCTTTCACATTCCATCATATCAAGGGGCCATGCTAACAAGATGACATCACTGTTGATAGTGACCTGGCCACCTGGCTGAGGAGGTTTTAATAAATTTCCTCTACTGTAAAGTTACTCTCCCCTTCCCCACCCAACCCTTTCCACACTGTGCTAGAGAAAGAAGTCACTGTGCAGGCCACACTTAGGAGTAAGGAGTTATGTTTTCTAAAGGTAGAGTAACCATGTCAATTACTTTGAATTCCTCTGCCTAGGAGACTTGTCTCTTCCCTCTCATTTATTTACTCAGACATTCATTTATACCAAACAGACTCATGGATATTTCTTGTTTGCATTGGGTTATAATATAATACTTTTTTCTTTGCTCACATTGTTCTATTCTGGCCATTGATAGCTCTTCCAGCTGCCCCTGTGTCCCTAGAACATGCTCCATCACTGTGGATTTTCAGTTTCATGAGATTAATTTTTGATAATGGAAGCTTCACGCTTAGAAGTTTGAAAATCCGTAAATGAAGCTAACCAACTATCAGCTAAAGAAAAAAGTGACTTTGGTTCTATGCGTTCATCCACCAAATTACCCAGAGCATTTTAGTGGGTGTCCTCCTGGGTCTTAATCCAACAATGAGATGGATAAGATAATTCTGCATATTATCTTGAATCAGATATGTGGTCATAGTTTAGCATCCCTTAAAGTGGAGGCTTCCTGTTACTAACTTAGGGATCAGATAGATTTTGCCTTCACATTGTACTTTAAGTATTCTGTCTTCGTTACCAGAATTCTTAACTTGGAAGATTTTATGTGCAACAAAAGTTATATTTCTGACTTTTCTTAACAAGTTGGAACAAGTACACCAACATTTCTCACATGAAAATACTGGGTTGGAACTTACTAGATGCTGCCCCCTATATGAGTGTGCTTCATAACATACTTGGACAGCTGAAACAATAGAAATTAATTGTCTCCATCCTGCCTGCTAGAAGCCTGAGGCCAAGATATCAGTAGTCAGTTCTTCTGTTGGCTGCGATGGAGAATCTAATCCATGCCTCTCTCCAAGCTGCTGGCTGTTCACTGGACATATTTGGTGTTCCTTGCCTTGTCGACCCATCACTCTGCTCTCTGCTTTCATACTCACATGGTGTTCCCTCTGTCCCTCTGTCTGTGTCTAAGTTCCCCTTATTTTATAAGGGCACCGATCATATTAGACTACAGTACACTCTACTCTATTATGAAATCCTCTTATTAAATCTGTAACAGCCCTATTTCCAAATAAAATCACATTATTGGATACTGGAGCTCAGAATTTCAACAGATGAATGCTGGGGGGAGACACAATTCAGTCCAAAACACCTCCTATAGAAGGATATATATTTCTGTTTCCTACCAATGCCACGTGATCCAATATTCATTTCTTTTGTTTACCTGGACCATTTCAGTTTGTGAAATTTGTCCTAAATCCTATGGATTTAGGAAGCTGTACACCTAACACATAGACTTAAAACTTAGAGGATCATGCGCTGTCAGAGCTGGAAGGCACCTCAGAGACTGACTATTCTCACTCGTCATACTGCACAGGGAAAACCTAAGGATGCTCTTTGCTGGGCTGTCTCCCAAATTCTTACTACCCGCCCAAGATTTTTTTAAACTTCCGTTGTATTGAATTGACTTGAGGAAGGAGACAAGTTTGACCAGCCTGTCCCTTCAAGTCTCTTACACAGGAAAGAAATCTTTTCCTCTAACTTATCCCAGAAACAGGTACTGTGAGATTTGGTTCATCCTACGGGGACTAAGTAGTATTTTTGTTTGTTGAAGTATTTGCAATGGATTTACAACTTAGAAAAGAAAAAAAAATTTCCAAGTAAATGGGGCCACTGTGTACAAATTGGAGTTTGGGAAAGGGTGCTTCTCAATGATTCAGCTGTTTCCTAGGCCACTCAGCCTACAGCATGGGTAAACACAAGCTCCCATCTACAAAGCGTTTTTCTAAATTTATAGCTTCCAAGCAGCCATTCATTTTGCTACCAGATGGGTCACAAGAGGCAAGCAGATAAATCTTTCATCCGTAATGGATCATGCTTTCCCTATGCATGTTGATTTTCATAATCCATGTGTATTTCAGCCAGGGGACAATTGATCGCCTGCAAAAATCACACTGGTGCGTGAGGAGGAATCAATAATATCCAGTGCCCATCTGCTCTTGACAAGTCCCGACTCTTACGTTTTCAGGGAATTATTTAAGGAGACCCTGATTCTGCATCTCTATTCTATATAACAAATTATTCTCAAAGTTGGAATGTAATACAGCTTGACCTTAAGCAGCTAACAATTTGCATCCAAGTCAGTTACCAGTGAGCAGGCCATAATAAAAAGCCGTTTATGAAACTCCTGTTTTTCCCTCTGAAGTCTGAAGTTCATCTTTTTCTTCAGAGCTACAATGAAATTGAATCATTTTTTCATTAATACCTCAAATAGCCTGAAAAAGCCTTCACATATTCACTGTCAAGTTAATCTGTTGCACAGTAAAGATTAAACCACATCTTCCCTTACTCAAAACATTCATCACTGACTGTAATTTGCCTGCCATAGCTTGGCCATAATTTCAAATATATGGCACAATCAGTATAACAAGAATTAGATAACAGCTGCATAAAGAACAGCAGATTTCATATATCATGAACTCACTGGTTCCTCCAGGAGTTCCGGCATTTCATTCCTTTATTTTATTAAGAATGAATAAAAAATGTCTCACAATTCAAATAGTCTTTAATGGTTTGCCAAGTGCTTTCCATGACCTTTGTTTCATATTTTTCAAAATGAATAGAGATTTTAAGAAATAGTTGAGGCGATTTCCTTTTCCTAAAGGAAATAAGCTCAAGAAAGCTAATGATACCCACAGTCTCCAAGAGAGGAAGCTCAGGTTTCAGTTTTCCAGGCACACCCCCCCCGCCCCCCCCCCCCCGTTACCCCCAAGTACAAGGTTCTTGCTTCTATACTATGCTGCTTCTCAAAATAATGTGCTCTGCTATTTCTTTTTCTTTGGTTTCTTTAAAGGAAACGTGCAGGCAGGAATGAAGTTGAGCAGAGTCAGGTAGGCAGGACTAGAGAGGAGGGAGAAACACCCTACTTATTTTCATCTGTTTGTACACCTTGGCTGTTCTCTTTGCCTGGGATGCAAACTCAGGTCCTTGGGATGAATATGGCCTGTGCTTCAGCTGAAGGCAGTTGACCAAACCGCTAGTGCACCAAGACACGCCACTTGCAATTTTTTTTTAAAGAAAAGGTACAGGCAGGAATGAAGGTGAGCAGAGGCAGGCAGGCAGGAAGAGAGAGGAGGGAGAAGCACTTTACTTATCTTTATCTAGTTGTTCATCTCGATTGTTCCCACTGGTCCTGGCACATGAACCTGGGACCTTGGGATGCATGTGGACTGCATTCCATCCTTTCTCCACCACGTTGCACCACGGATGCTTCCTTCCCCGTGAGTTTTAACAAGTTCCAGTGCAGACACTCTAAAAACACTGGCAAGCAATGTGCATTGTCATTTGCAGTCACTGTTCTAGTACTTCAAGGCAACCAGTTATGCACTGGAATTTACTTCATGGGAATGAGTCATGTCAACTGAGATCTGATCTCCCAGTGTCTCTGGCCACAATAGACCTATGTGTTCTGTCCTTGGCCAGGGTAAGAGGAGGGTTTGGGACTGAATTAAAAGTCCTTTATCATCAGTGACTCAGAACACGTCGGAGTTGTCTTGTCATCTCTGCACCTTCCCTCGGTAGCTCCTTCAAAAGGACGAATTAAATCCCTATAAGAATATCTTTAAATAAACTATACTTGTGTTGGCTTCCTTGCATTTGCATAGAAATTAAAGGAAGACAGTATTTTTGTTACAAAAATAACTTCTTAATAACTGCTCGATAGACACTAACTGCTCCCATGGCAGAAATTGTTCCATCGGTTGTGCATTTACCTTCAGATCTGGGCACACTTGGAGCGGGCTCAGACCCCAGAGACGACCCGAAAGTTTTCGTCTCTTCAGGTTAATGGATTCTATGCCCACTTTGTGTTGAATATGAGAAAGGTACAGGCCTTTCCTCCAACAAACACAGATTCTGAAGCCAAACTATCTGGATTTGAATCCTTCTTCATCCAACAATTAGGTGTGAACTGAGGTTGAGTTACTTCACCTTGTTATTCCTGTTTTTGCATCTATAAAATGGGAACAACAGCAATACCTACTCCACTTGTTGTGAAGGGGAAGTGAATTATCACGTCAAGTGTTCAGATAAAAGTGGTAGATATTGCCACGGTTGTAATAATAAAGATGAGGTTGATTCCACTCCACACCTGAGTGTTAAACATTTTTACCCTGACTTTACTATTTTATCTTAGCTTCAGGAAAATGAAGGCTTAGATAAAATTTCAATGGCTTGTTTAAGGTCTAATAGCTAATACATTGCTAAGCCAAAAGGAGAACAGATTTATTTGCTCCAGACTATCATTGCATTAACTAGTCAAATCAGCCACTCCACTGGACAAACTGGTCAGTCTGCTGGTAAATGACATGAAGGGAGAGGGAGTTCAATGAGCTGGTTGTTCTCACACGATGGACGTTGGATTTGGAATAGGAAGATCTTATCCTTACCCGGCCTCTCACTAATTCAAGTCAGTTAACATCTCAGAGTTTCAATTCCTTCATCTACAAAATGACCCCTGATCTAACCCACATAATAGGATTGCTCTGAGAATCAAAGAGATAGCATAGGGGAGCATTCTTCAAATTAGAATGTCATAGAATAAATCATACATTAATTTTTGAGAATTCATTTAAGCCTTTTTACTTTTTTCTTTCAGCTGTTGGTTCAACGGACTAAATCACCTGGCTATTTCTCGCCCCATAGAAGGAACTCAATAGTTTCTTTAACCTTTCTGCCACAAGTCAACCTTGAAACAGGATAGAAAAATTCCCAATCCATAAAAATGAGGACATGCTCTCCCCTAGGATATTTGGCCTTTGATTAAAAAATTCATCCCTTTACTTTCTGTTATTCCTTTTAGGTACCACACATCATGCTAGGTTATAGAATGAACAATGTACAACCTTTGCTCTCAGGATGTTAACCAACCTCATAAACAGATTGTTATAATCCACTGTGTTAAATATAGTACTAGTTGATTGAATTGTGCTAAGGACATATTTATCTGGGAAGTGAATTCACGGATAACTTCTTGGAAGAAGTGACAACTTTGCTGAATCTTAAAGAAAAAAACATTATTAGCAGCTAAATATCTGTGTATGCTTAGTGACCCTCCAGTGGTAAATGGCAAGACTTGGTTTATGGACTGACTTCACATGTCCAGCCCTGAAATGGCTAAAGAAGATGGATGACCTGATTGAGAATGTCCTTCAAGAATCTGCTGACTATGTGGATTTCTCTGTTACCAGTGCTTTAAGGCAGATGTTTGCAAACCTACCTATTTAAGGTACAAAGTTTCTACAATGGCCCATATTTGACTCTAAAAAGGAAAATAAGATACTTTTCGCTCGTCAAATAGCCATAAAAAAAACATTCACATTCATGTAATGCTACTCCTTGATTAACTGAAGATAAGAGTATCAGATGAAACTTGCAGGCACTAAAATAAAATGAAGGCAATAAGATATAATCAGGTCAAAATTCATGGAAGTCAGTCAAATAGACATCTCTACCTACAAAGAAATAGTCTCATAACTTTAAAAGATTTTTAGGTTGAAACACCATATGAATATTTTCCCATAAATATCATGTAACAAGCAGTAAAATAATTGTGCTTGCACCAGTTTGAGAGTTCATTGATTTCTCTAAAGGCAAAGACTTTGGGCTATTAATTAGGATGGAGCGAGGGAAGGACAGGATCAAAGAAGAGCCCTGAGGAATGTCAAAGACACAGCCATCTACTACCCAGCTGGGCTAAGCAGAGTCATTTCTGCCTCCCATCTGCTTGCTTAGAACTGGTTAGCAAAGTAGGCTGAAATTTGGGCCAAGAGCTATTTGTTTATGCAACTATGATAGAACCAAAGATGATGGGGTATGGCTGGGGGAAGATGGGGGACCTACTTGGGTCTCAGCTTTAAGTATTGGTCCTGTGGTTATCTGAAATGCAACTGCATTAAGAATTTTCCCTCTGATCAGTATTTATGTGGAATGTGGATAAATGCAATCATCACTAAAAAGATCTTGAATTAGTAAGTGTAGAAATAATACAGTTAAGGGACTTGTGTGCTGTTTGCCGTCTAAATTTAGGTGCGCCATCTAGTGGAGGGAGGAGAGATTTTTCCCGTGATCAAAAGGGTCGCAGAGGGAAATTTACAGACAAGCCTTGGGTGGGATTTGGAAAAGCTTGCTGTCACTGCTAAAGGATTTGCATGGCTTCGAGGAGTCACTGGGGTGAAGAGTGCAGTAGTGGGGCCAAGGCTAATTTGCAGAAAGAGAGCTTGATTTTGCTAGGAGAGGCAGGGGGCTGGCACTTGGGAGATGAGTGTGAAAACAGTCCCGCCTATAGTGGAGGAGGCCGGCATTACAGACTCAAGATGGGAAGGAACAGTGGGGTGGGGGAATGGGGGGTAGGGATATTTGAGATGAGATCTGCAGACTGAGATGACCATTGGGATATGGAAGGAGGCACCAGGAGGCAGATTAGTTAGGTTACCCGCTGTGTCCTGGTATCTGGTGGCAGGAGCCGCAGGCGGGGATAACTTTTATTTTCTTAAGTTGGGGAAGGGGCGAGATTTTGGAAGGGGGAGCTGAGGAGGCGATCAGTTTACACCAAAGCTCCTGCTTGGACCGGACCCCCCGTGGAGCAGTGGGCATCTGTTCAGGTCACTGTGCCATTCTCCCTGGTTACACCAGTCTATCACAGAGGAGGAAGTCTCAGGTTTGCTGGAGGCTGGAGGGGAAAGAAAATACCCTCATCGTTCCCATCTACCCTATCCTTTGCTAAGAAGCCATTAACGGCTGCCTGCTCTGAGGGTGTGGCATCTTTGTGGTTAAGAACTGGTCCACCTTCTGCAGGCAGGCAGTCCTTAGCCTCTTTAAGCTTCTGTGTCCTCATATTCAAAGTGGACATAAGAACCGTCTATCCCATACGCAGGGTGTGATGCTAGGCGATCATTCAAACAGAGTGCTCAGTTCACTGATAGTGCTAAATTGAAAGTAGTTTGTTTTTTTGAGGAATGAGCATCCCTCAGAATGCTCTGTAGATGGGGTATAAAGAACTGGAAACCGCTGCATTATTCTGGAGTTTAACAAGTGCTCCGCTATTTGAATTTCTGGAACAAGGACAACGTTAATGGGTGATGGTTCTACCACTTTTCACTTGTGTTTGGTTTCTGACTCCCATAATGACAAGAAGAGCTCTCTCAGTCTGAATATTTAGACATGCTACATTTACTCTTATCTACGCTCTTTACTCAGTGCTAGATATTTTTGCACTGAGGCAATGTACAAAACCAAAAAATTAAATCCCATCTTGGATAATTTTGTAGCTAATTAAGTAACTTCTTCAGGCTTTACATGGAGCGGGGGGGAAAAAAACCTTTTTGCCTCTTTCTGCATGTGTCCATTCGATGGGGAGAAAGAATTACTGTAATTAACAGTGAATGCTAAAATGTCATCATGGGGAGCGCCCTGGTGGAGTAGCAGTGGGGTCAGTCACCTCCGGGCAGCGTAGTCCAGATACATGCCAAGGACCCGGGTTCACATCCCAGGGGTGGGGGGAACAACGAAGATGAACAACTAAATGATGTAAAGTTCTTCTTCCTCCTCTTCCCGCATTCTTGCTTCTCCTTGCCTTCATTCCTGTCTGTACCTTTCCATATATATATATATTTGTATGAGTATATGTAATTTCCATATATATCATCATCATCACCATCATCACATCATCATCGTGGGCAAATAGGTAACATCTTCCAAACAAGTGGGAGTCAGAGCAAGCCTGCGAGATGATTAGGTGTTTAGAAAATGTGATTTATGAAGAACATGATAAAAGACATTAGAAAAGGCAAAAGTAGGAAAATGAAGCCACACACCAGCAGGAACACTGCCGGCCACACTTCTGAGGTGGAGAGATGGTGTCTGTGGCTGAAGTAAATGTGTAGCTCTTCCCAAGGAAGAGCATGACTTCTGGGCATTGTTTCCATTTCTGCTTCTCTGATTCCAAGAGACTTTTATGGGAGCCATGCTGTGGAAAAAGCTTCTCCTTTAAAGGTCGCCTCCCCATTCTGGTTCCTCTAGTGGCCTGAGGAGAGAAGTAAGAGTTGCAGAGTCTCCCCCATCTCGCAGAGCTCAGGAGACACCTCCCCCAAAAGACAGATAAATCCTTGTGGATTTTTAAAGGCCATTTTTAGATCAAAACAATCAGGAGAAGAAGAAAGAAAGAAACATTGAAAGGGTACAAGCTGAAGAACTAAGTATGAGACAAAATGAAGGATGGAAATAAATCCCAGAAAAGCTCCGATTCATCAGGTTTGAAGTAAGTGCTTTTTTTGCAGGTTCATGGGTCATCAGTTCATGAAACAAGAAGCAAAGACGTGCAATCTGGAATGTCTGCCAGGCGTGAGCGGGGACTTGGGTCCCAGACCTAAGCTGTCCCTTACACGACTTCAACCCAGTGTTGCTCGGCCATTTTTCCATTGTCCCCCTGCCTCCCTTTTAAAGGAATGTCTTGAGGATGTTTAAAGGATGTCTTAAGACATCATTTTCCTACCCACCTTTCCAGGAGATGTCAAGACCACAGATGTACTGCATAACTATTCATGTACTCTGGATATTTCCGGGGCCACAAACTACTGTGAGCTCGAAGATCTGTGCCCCCAGAACCAGTTATCAACCCTTGGGAGAGTGCCCTCTTCCTAGGCATCGACAGTATCCTTGGCCTTGCCATGCATTGTTTTCGTGTAAGCCACTCTTCCCATTTGGCATGAAAGGTTGAGGAAACTTTAGTCACTTGCTCTAGAACATGAAAGGATTGGAAACCCAAGTCCAACCTCCCAGCTGCTCTCCTAACCCGATGTCCTGCTCACATCAGGGTCCCAAACGCACTGAGCACCACCGGCCTCTCTTCTGAGATGTCAGACCATCCCGAATGGAATCAGAAATGAGGTATGTATTGGGTCCAAGAGACCCTTCCCGCTGCCCAGAGGCTCCCCTTAAGCACCTTCCAGAAGCTGAGAACAGAGGCTGTCAGGTGACCCAAACTTTGACACTTGGCTCCTGAGATTCTGTGTTCTACGTGGCAAGAAGTGATGGCGAGTGAGATGGGAAGCCCACAAGGACACTGACACCTGGGAGGATGTAACCAGTGCAGTAAGAGGGAGGACAGACCTGGTGTAGCATCAGAGATCACCTCCTGGGGCTGAGGACCCAGGAAGCTGGCCACACATTTTCCTCACATTTCCCAGAGACTGTATCCTCACCCCATGTCACCCTCCAAACATCTGGATAGTAGAATGTGGCTAAAAGGACATAGAATCTTACCAACATGGTACTGAGATAATTTGTCTGAGGTGAGGACCAGAATTGGTATTGTTATTACCGTCATCATCATTATTTTTAATTGTCAAGGTGATTCTGATGGCCTTCAAGGTGAGGAGTCTCCAAACCAGACCACCATTTTCTCCTTTCCTGAGACATATGACACATTTCTATCTGTAATTTCACCCCATGATGAAAGCAGTAAAGGGCATAGGAGACACTTGGAAAAAAGTGTAACAATCACAAGTGCTTTTGACTACAAATAACAAAATCCTGACCAGAGTGATGAAGACAGATACGGGTGTCTTTGTTCTTTCACATATTGAAGAGTTCACATAGGTGATGGCTGGTTCTGGTTCTAGTCACTCAAAAATGTCATCACCAAAGTCTCTAGAATCTTGGCTTTGATTTCACGGTGGCAAGATGTCTACTATAACTCTAACCAACATGCGTATATATCAGCAGAAAAAAGGAAATGCAAAAAGACTGGATTTGCACCTAGTTGACTATAACTGACCACGCGCCATAAGAGAAGGGGACTGAGATTTCGATTGGCTCATCTTGCTGTCTGGCACAGAAGAGGAGCATGTTTACTTTTTAAAGGAATTCTTGGTGATTCTGGCATGCTCTTCCCCAGCTGCCTCCTATTAATTAGGAGTCTGTGATCTCAACTAAAGGCAGTTTGTACCCCAACCCCAGGGACGTAGCATTTGGCTTGCCCCTTGGAGACATTTTTGATTTTTGACAGAAAAGGAAATACTGGCAACTAACAGTAGAGGACAATAAGACTATAAAGTACAGTCTTATAGTTATACAGCCCTGTATAATGAAGAATTTTTTGTTCCAAATGGGAATCATGCTGAGATTAAGAAATATTGTTCAAGACCATTATAGAAGCTTCCAGGTCAGTCTCTCTCTCTCTCTCCCTCTCCTTCTCTCTCTCCTTTCTCTCTCCCTCTCTCTCCTCTTTCTCTCTGTCTCTCTCTCTGTCTCTCTCTCTCTGTCTGTCTCTCTCTGTCTCTTTCTCTCTCTCTGTCTCTCTCTCTCTGTCCATCTCTCTCTCTCTCTTCCTTCCCTACCGCATTTCAAAATATCCAGCCTTCTACCATTATACCACTCCTCTAGAAGCACTACTCTAATCCAAATGTCCTCCATATATTTTACGAAGGTGAGGAGTCCAGTGAGAATCTTGTAATTTGAATGCCCTAATACAAAGAAATCCTTTTGACATTCCTAATAGTTTTCCATACTCTGCCTCAGCACTTTCAGCTCGAAGAAGCCTGTCCCCTTCTTTCTTCAATTCCCTTCTTCTCCTTCTTTCATTTGAGGTACAACTTACATGAAGTAAGTTACACAGTTCTTAAGTGCACAGCTCTAACTTTAAACAGAAGAAGGAGCCCATCTAACTATGACCCAAATCAAGACATGGAACATTCTCATGACCTCCAGAAAGCTGCCTTGTGTGCCTCTGTCATTGTCATTTCAAAGAGGTGACCATTCTTCTGACTTCAGTAAGTACATGTATACCACTTCTCCATTCTCCTGTTCATGGGTTCTCGAATTGTTTCCAGTTTGGGGCTATTATGAGTATTTGTGTATATTTTATCGTCACTGTGTGTACTCAGTTTAATAGAGTACGCGTCTAGGAGCAGAACAGCTGGCTAGTCAGGTAGACTGTGTTTAACTTCAGCATAAAATGTCAAACAGTTTTCCAAAGTGGTTGGACCAGGTTACAGGGTAATATATGCAGTGTTCAGCTGGTCTCATCTCTTTTTCAACACCTGGTGTTGTCTTTTTAATTTTAACCTTTCTGGTGGGTAGATAGTCCAATCTGGTTGACGGTTTTAATTTGTTTGTCTTAATAAACATGATATTGAGTACCTTCTTACGTGTTCACTAGCCACCTGACACCCTCTTTTATGGAAACATGGTACCGTGGAAGTCTTCTGCCCACTGTCCAGTTGGGTTATTTGTCTTTTTCTTACTCATTTCTAAGAATGTGTGTGTGTATGTAGTTTAATTTGCTATTGGCTTAGAATTTGTGTTTAGAATTACAAGCTGCCGAAATTACTAGTTCTTTCTCCCTTTGGAAATCAGAGTATGTTTGCAAATACAAACTGTCATGCACAGAATTTGAATGTGGCTTCTTGTTGTCAAATGTTCAATTCTCTTGTTGGACTATAAATAAGAAGTTTACCCTTTTGTAGGAAAGCTAAGGCTGATGGTTTATATTAGAATTTTGACACAAGACACTCTGGGTACCTCATAATCACCATGTTTTTGTGATGCTGTCATCCAGACTTCAACAGGCAGGAAACAGAATACGAATTGGGAAAAATGAACAATTCTGTAGTTAGCCCTCGACCAAGAAATGACTCAAGTCATCCATTTTAATATAGCTGACTTTAAATTGGACTTCATAATAAGAGTCCCTGATCACCTCTGTACCAAACCATTAATTACACACATTACATACTTTATTTCATTGAATTTTTGCAAGAGTCCAGCAACATAAAGATGAGGAAACAACTCTAAAAGATGTGTGCACCCCTATATTCATTTCAAGCACTATTACAATGAATGGATAGGGAAGATCTAGTGCATAAATAAATATATACATAGATGCAATGGAATACTACTCAGCCATAAAAGTGCAATTTTGCCATTTGTGACAACATGGAGAGAACCAGAGGGTATTTTGCTGAGTGAATTAAGTCAGAAGGAGAAAGAGAACTATTGGACGGTTTCACCTACAGCTGGAATATGGAGACTCCCCACTAACAAGCTGATATAATAAATCTTTGTACTTTGCCGACAGAACTGAGGTCACCAGAGGGGAAGGAAGTGTGGGGTCAGTCATGTGGTAGAGGGTTTAATTAATTACTCCCCACTTTGGATTTTGCTTTTGTTTAATATATAAAAAAAAAAAATAAGGAATCAGAACCACAGAAAAGTAAGAAACATTCCCAAGTTTGCGAACTCATAAAGAGAGAGCTGGTATTTGAACCCACATCTGACTTTAGAGCCCATGCTTCCCAAAAGAAAAGATATACTTCCACATAGGTGACATTTATAAATTATCTATACCTGAATGTAGTCTTTTAAAAACTATGCCATCCTACCTGTTTCTTGTTTTATAAACTTCCCTTCCAACAGAGGACCTTGGAGTTAATATGCTGTGACTGGCACTTAAGATGTCATTCATTTCCCAGTCATTCCTGAGAATGACAGCTTCATGTGTCTGGTTTGCAAATACTTATTTAAAAGTTCCTCCACAGTGACAGGACTGGAGCCACCTGGCCTCACAGTCAAACAGCTGGGAGGCAGCCTCTCTCCTGCTCCCTGCCAGGTATCAGTGCCCAGTGAAGCTGGCGTGTCTCTCCCTAGGGGCCTGCGCAAAAAGGCATTTCTCTTCAGCAAGCACATGCACATCTTTCGACTCCAGCTGTCATTATGGGCTACAACCTTCCTGCCAATTTGTTCTCACCATTTTCAAGCAAGTTTTGTGCCTCCAGTTCCTTTCCCTGGGGGAAACGAAATTCAAATGAAAGTCCTGGATATCACAATTTCTGGTTTGCTCTAAACCATGCTTTCCTCTCTCTTCTGCAACATGGAGGAAGAATGATTTAGACCAGCAATGCACAGGGAAGAAGAGAGAAGCTCCCAATAACACTATTCTAATGCCTGATGGAGAAACCTAAAAAGATTTCCTGTTTGCCTTACGATTTAAACTGATGTTTCACGATTGGGGAAAATATGACTTTAAGTCATGCTGATTAGAAGCTACCCAGATGTGGCTAGTGCTGTATCCACAGTACAGAGATTGATTTAACCTGATGCTGAATGGAAATACTTTGACTTGAAATGGCTTCCTGACTTTCTCATGTGGCTGACCCAGGATAAAGCTTGGATTTCATCTTCTTTAATGGTAATAACTACATTGTAAGGTATTGAGCTTCTGATATCTTCTGAGTTATACAGTAAAAATAGTTCTGGACTTGCAGTCAGAGACCTGGTGTATCAGCCTTTCTGTGCTCACCACCACTCTACACCCCTCCAGCATTGTCTGCTGAGCCCTCGCCCTGTCTCTCTGCTCCAGCCACTGGCCTCCTCCCTACTGAATGCGGCAGCCTGCTCCTGTCCCCAGCTCTTTGCTGCACCCATCCCCTCTACTGGAAATTCCTCCTTTAGATATTTAAGATTTTGTCTCAGTATTACTTTCCTTCTCGCACAGGACCTAAAATGCCTGTTACCTCCTTCATGTTAGACACACCCTGTCTCTTTACATCCCCTCAATCCCCTGTGCTGGGACTTTCCTCACATAACGTCAGATGATGAATCTGCAAGTACCTACTTACCTGTCTCTATTTTGTCTTTGACTCACCCAGGATATTATCTGTGCTTCTAAATCTCTCCACCTATAGGGTTGGGTCTTTTCTGATCACCAGCAGTCAGCCAATTGTGCTTTCTGTGAGATCTGATGTATTTCTGCACCCCGGAGTATTTGGCAATGTAGGAGCCATGCAAAGGGGGGAAATGCATAATGAAGAATGGTCTCCTCAGCCATAGCAACTTCCTCCCTTGTCTCCTCTTATGCTGTCAAATACCACCCATGGCATTTCTATTCTCCCCACCCCCATTTTGAAATCGGAGTCCATAGTTTTCCATGAACATGGCCAGTGTCCGCAACTCGCACGAACCCAGAAGACAGCCCCGAGACTCATTCTGGCCCCTCTTGGCAGCCCCCTGGAGCCTGGCAGCAGGTTGCAGCCTGTGCTGGCAGAGTAATCTCCCCGAGAGACACCCATCTTTTAAGGACAGCTGACAGGCGCTGCCACTGGAAAAGATGTGTGCTCTGCTGAGGTCAGGAGGACCTCACCAGCTAATTGTTTCCACCTTCTGGGGCATGAATAAAGGCAGCAGCAGCAGACCCTGAATGACAGTGTGAAGGCACTCAAATATCTGGGGCAGAAAGGAGCGTGTCTGGAGAGGCCCTGACAAGCTTAAGTCAGCAACACCGGAAGATACTTCCCAGGAAGAGAGAACATTCTTTTTCCTTATTCAAAATATGACAGACACACGTCTAACATACATGTCAGAAGAGCTTCAGAGATTTCTTTACTGTCTCTATTTTCAGGTAAACAAACCGAACAGTATTGACCTCCTAATACCAGTGCACATCTCACGACCTGGCACAGCCTTGTACAGAACAGGTATCCAGTTGAATGATGAGTTGAGAAGTTTGAAGAAACCTATTCTGCTCAATATCCTGTCAAGATTCAGTCCTATCCAAGTACTGTCCCCCCAACAAAAAAAATGCATGGGTTTCCAGAAATTTGACCATTATTTTTGTAAGAAAACCCAAAACATCAATTCAGGGCCTAATTATGATCCTTCAAGACAGCAGTCATTAACTGATGTTAACCAAATTGACCAAAGGTATAAAGATGATTCCAAGTCTGCCTACCCGTCACTCTTCCCCAGAGTGCTATGGTAAGCATTCTCCTTTGTGATTCCTGAAATTATTGTTTGGAGGCTGGTGACACCAATGAGCTCTCCTGGAGTACAAAGTACCTTTCCAGGGGAAGTCCAGCCACTGAATGGATCTCAGTGGTTTAACCAACTATAAGAAGAAGCTGATAACAATGAAGGAAATAACTGCTGAGACAGCAATAATTCCTCTCTAATAAATCTCTGACAGAAAAGGACCACGTGACATTTCTGTGCTGTGAGCCTACAAATTAAATCGGAGATGTCTTGTTGATTGATACTGCAGGTAATCAGATAATTGACCAGGCATGGGCTGATAATGAGATACTTTAGGCTAATTAGAGAAGGGCCGATGAATTGAATTCAGATGGAAATCTGTGTCTAAAAGCCATTATTGAGAAAAGGGCAAATAACCAGAGAGATGGAAGGAAATAATAGTGCAGAATAGAGGTTGCATTGTTGTAGTTAATGAATCATCTGCTTATTCAATGAGCCAGACACAGAAACACCGAAAGCATGGAAACTTCCCAAGGATGGTTTGTAATCCAAAAGCTAATAGTCCAGAAGAGTGTTCAGCTGTGGCTGGGGTGTGGAGAGGGATGGCGGGGAGTGGAAACAACATCCCAAGATTGTCTTTGTATTTTGCACTCACTGATTCAAAGTGTAATTGAGGATGAGATATTCAGAATTGCTTTGGGAACCATAGAGTATAAGAACTTAAATTGAGCATTTCAAGGAGTCCACGACTTTCAGAAATTAGGTCCCAGAGGGGACTTGTTTGATAAAAGGACACAGCCATGTTCTATGTGTGCTTGCTCTCACTCTTACCCTTTACTCTTCATTCCACCTCCCTTTCCCCACCCAAACGCATTCTATCTGCTGGTTCTTTTTTTTTTTTTAAAGGAAAGGTGCAGGCAGGAAGAATGGTGAGTAGGCAAGAAGTAGGAAGAGAGGAAGAAGCATGGTTCTTTTTATTTAGTTGTTCAGGCCTTAGCCCCACCCAGGAGCTCAGGGGTCTATGTCCTGTGTTCCTTTGGAGGAAATTGACCTGACGGCTACTCCACCAGGGCGTGTCTGTCTGTTGGTTCTTAAACTGGCCGCCATACATGGAGAGCAAGGAGAGACCGAAGAAAGAGGCAGGCCACTCCAGGGTGGTAGGTGGCAGTTTTAATAAGCAGCAGAACTTATATACAAGGGTTGTTTGAGGTGCTCACAAGATGAAAGGATCGATACACCCGCCCAGAAGAATGTTAAACATTTATATAGAGGCCTTAACTGGGTTTAGTCGTGTATTCTGTGCAGGTGGTCTCAACAACACATTACTGTCTCAAGTTGTGACCTGGCATCAGAGCCTAATTCTGAGAAAGTCAGCAAAGCCTGCATTCCAAGGACAGGGGAGGAGGGCAGGAGGAAAGGAGCCTCTGATCGCCTGGGTTCAGCTTGTAGGTCAACTGGCGGTCACACCCTCTGGTTGACTTCTTCCAGCTCCCTCCCCGTTCTTTCCTTCTCCACCAACAGGACCAACAGAGGAAGAGGTCCACCAGGACATGGAGTGGGCAAGAACATTTAAGATCTACTCTCTAAACAAATTTCAAGTATATAATACAATATTATTAACTATAATCCCTAAGCTGTACATAAGATCTCCATTAATCTTCTAACTGGAAGTTTGTAACTTTTGACCACCATCTCTGCCTTTTCCCACTCTCCAGAAAATGACGACCACCATTTTACTGTTTCTATGATTTCAACTTTCTTAGATTCCAAATATAAATAAGAGCGTGCAGTCTTTGTCTTTCTCTGTCTGGCTTATTTCATTTAACATAATGCCCTCAAGGTCCATCCATATTTTAACAAATCGCAGGATTTCTTTATTTTATGACTGAATAACATTCCATTGTCTGAACATACCACATTTTCTTTCTCCATTCATTCTTCTGATAGACACATAATTGTTTCCATGTCTGGTTATTGTGAATAATACTGCGACGAATATGGAGGTGCTGATATCTCTGTGAAATTGATTTCATTTCCCTAAGATACATACCCAGAAATGTGATTATTGGATCATTGCTAGTTCCATTTCTAATTTTTTGAGGAAATTCTGTACAGTAGTCTTTAATAGTTGTACCAATTTACATTCTCACTGACAATTTCCCTAAGATATATACCCAGAAATGGGATTATTGGATCAATGCTAGTTCTATTTCTAATTTTTTTAGGAAATTCTGTACAGTAGTCTTTAATAATTGTACCAATTTACATTCCCACTGACAATGCACAAGGGTGCCAGACTTGAATCCTGTGGTCTGGGCTGAACGAAGTGGGCTGTGAAAGACTGACAAAGAACAAGAAACAAAGAGTGAAAGGGGCGTCAGGGATTGAAGCTTCTGAAGACTGTCACTCCAAGCATCTGACTCCTTGCGTATTTATTGTCATTACACAAAGAAGGTGTTTGCAATCATTGTTTACATGGCAGAGGTCACACCCAAAATGTCTTATCTGTTTGACCTTTACCTTCTTCCTAGATCTCAGCAGGTCACCAGAAACCCCTCCAGCCAAGGTTTTCCTCACTGGGTGGGCACCTGGCATTCCAGTTACCAAGGTTTCTGTTTCACTGCCAAAGGCATTTATTATCTAGACTAAGCTTTCTCCTTATTGTTCCCCACACAAGGGTTCTCTTTTCTCCACATCCTAGTTAACACGTATATATCATGATTTTGATAATAGCCTTTCTAATAACGTGAGGCGAAATTTTATGATTTTGATTTACATGCCCCTAATAATTAGTGAGGCTAAGCACATTTTCATGCACCTGTTGGCCATTTGTGTATCTTTTTAAGGAAAGTATCTAATCAGTTCTTTGTGCATTTCTTAATCAAATTATTGTTTATCATCATCATCATCATTATTTATTGCTATTATGTTGCAAGGGTTCCTTATGACTTGAATATTTACCCCTTACTTTATGTATATATACACATATATATATATATGACTTTTAAATATTTTCTCCTATCCTATGGGTTTCCTTTTCATTTTGTTGGTCATTTCTTTTGCTGTGCAGAAAGTGTTGGTTCGATGAAGGCCCACTTCTTTATTTTTGCTTTTGTTACTAGTGCTTTGGTGTCACAGCCAAGAAAATCATTGCCAAGACCATTACCAGGGTGTCTTTGTTCTGTTTTCTTCTAAGAATCTTGTAGTTTCAGGTCTAATATTAAGTCTTTAATCCATTTGGAGTTAAATTTCATGAGTAGTTAAAATTAGGATTTCAATTGATTACTTAATTTTCATTTATTCGTGAATGAAGATTTTCCTCTTCTTATTCATTTAGTGTCTTATTACTGTGATTGGGAAAGATACTTGGTATAATTTCAATCTTACTGAATTTTTAAGATGCATTTTTTGCCTAACATGATTTTTCCTGGAGAGTCTTACATGTACGTTATAGAAGAATATGCTGCTTTTGTTATATGAAATGTTCTGTAGTTAAGTCTGTTGTGTCCTTTTGGTCTACAGCCATGTTTAAGACTATCGTTTCTCTATTGATTTTCTGTCTGAATGATCCATTCAATGTTGAGAGTGGAATATTAAGGTCCTGTATCACTATTGCATTACTGTTTATTTCTCCTTTCTGCTAGTATTAGCTATATTTGGGTAATCCAAATATAGCATGCATAAATATTTACAATTGTTACATGTTTGTGATGAATTGACCCTTTTTTCATTCTTCCATTTTATAATGACCTTCTTTGGCTCTTGTGACTATTTTTATTTTCAAGTGTATGTTTCTGGCAGAAGTCTAGTCATCCCTGCTCTCTTTTGGTTGCCATTCTCTTGGAATATCTTTTGCCATCTCCTCACTTTCAGCATATCTGTGTTCTTAAAGCTAAAATGAGTTTTTTTTGTAAGCAGCATATCACTGGAGCTTGTTCTTTATCCATTCAACTTCTGAATGTCTTTTTACTGGAGAACTTAATATATTTATATTTAAAGTAATTGTCAATAAATAAAATCTTACTATTGCCATTTTACTTTTCTTTTCTATTTTATAGTTCCTTTGTTTCTTTTCTTGCTATCTTCTTTTATGATTTGATGACTTCTTAATGTGTAGTGTGTTTTTTCTCCTTTATATGACTCATTTGTGTGTCTACTGCAGATTTTACTTTTGTGGTGACCATGAAGCCTTCACAAAGTATCTTGTAGTTATAAAATTTATTTTAAGATGATAACAACTTAACCTCTGTAACATACAAAAACTCTAAACTTTTATTTTTCACCTCCTTTGTATTTTGGTTATTGATGTTATTATGTGATGTAATTTATATCTTTTGTATGGGAACTCTTTTAGTTAGAGTTATTTCTAAAATGTTTGAATTTTGACTCTTAAACTACAATTAAAAGTGATTCATGCACCATCATTATAATGTTGGAAAATCTGTTTTTTTGACTGTATATTTACCTTTACTGGTAAGTTTTACAAACACATATATTACTACATTTTTAATTAGTGTCCTTTCATTTTATCTTGAAGAACTCCCTTTAGCATTTCATGTAAGGCAGCTCTTGTGGTGATGAACTTCCTTAACTTTCCTTCATTTGGGAAAGTCTTTATCCCTCATTTCTGAAGGGGAGCTCTGCCAAGTATAGTATTCTTGGTTGACAGTTTTTTAAATTTTAATATTTCAAATATATTATCCCACTGTCTCCTAAGCTGGATGGCTTCTACTGAGAAATATGCTTATAGTCTTAATCTGGAGTCCCCTGTACATGAGTTGCTTTATTCTTGCTGTTTTCAAGTCTACTTGACTTTTGATTATTTAAATATATCTCAGTATAGTCCTTTTCGGATTCAACCTTTTGAGGCCCTTTGGATCTCATGAATCTATCTGTGTTTCCATTTCTCTCCTGAAATTGGAAAAGTTTTCAGACATTAGTTCAATGTATTCTTTTATTAATTTCAATTACACTGGTAGGTATTTTCCTCTTTTCAATCTGTCATTTGTTTATTTTCTTCCTCTCTCTTTTATGCTGTATTAATTTATCCAGAAATTTGCCTATCTTATGAGTCTTTGAAGAATGAACTTTGTTGATTATCTAAATTGTTTTGATTTCTACCCTTATCTTCAGTTTTGGTCCTTATTGTTTCTTTGTATTGACTTTGTTACTTTATACATACACACAGATAATAGAATTGAATACTAAACTTACTTGCTGTGATCTTTTTAACAAATTCTCTGTTACATGCAATCAAAGGTTTAAATTTCCCTCTAAATATCACTTTAGTTTCTGTTAGGCTGGCCCAGAAGGACAAAATGGCGGCCATACCCGGGAAAAAGGAAGCTGACGAAACCACACCTGGAATCACAGGACCAATCCCCAATCGCCACGTATGAAGCCCGCGAAATTCTTTTGCATAAAGATCGCGCTTCCCTTTTGTTGGGGGCGATTTCCCTGGCCCTCGTTCTGCGGACCAGAGAACCTCGCCCGGATGCGCAAACCCCAATAAAGCCCTGGCTATTCGACTTTTTGTCTAATTGACTTTCTTTCCTCGCGGAGCTCAGAAAAAAACCTTTCAGTTTCATCTCATACAGTTAAGATGTGGTAACTTAATTATGACTCAACTCCAATTTAATGCAATTTGTCTTAGAGTTTCCTGTTGAACTCATGGCTGTTTAATAATACAGTTTTCCCCTCCCTCTGACATACAGCACATATTTCAGTTAAAATTTTTCCGTTAACATTTTTTTAGTTTTTACTTTTGTTACTAGTTTCTAATATGCTTACATTTTTAGTACAAGCCATAATGTGATTCTTCTGCTATTCAATTGGCTTTCAGAATTGATTTTGAGTCTTTGGAATATATTAAGTCTTTTTGTGACTCATTACCTGTTGCTATTTGCCAGTGTTCTAAAAGTACTCACAGAGAATGCAGAGGTTTATGTAAATTCCAGATTAATGATCTGATTATTCAAATGTTTAATCTCTGTGCTTACATTTTCTGTTGCTCTAGCAGTTATTGAGAAGTTTGTCTTATAATTTTCAGCTATATTTGCTGATTTAATCTATTGCTCTCTTCAATTGTTGTTTAATGACATGTTAGAGTGCGTTTTTGGCCATAATCAAATTATCACTGGACTTCTATTATAATATAGAACTTTCCTTTTTAATTCATCTGATGTGTTCCTTTAAAATAAATTTTGCTGAGGTGAAAATTGCAATATAAGAATTAGTTGTTAATATTTGCACTCTGAATTTTTATTTTTGTTTTTTCCTGTACCTTTTTACATTTCATATGTCTGTTTCAGGCAGCACGTTTCTCAATCTTATTTTTAAAATCTAATATTACTTAAGCAATTGCTTTCTTCCTTTCCTTGCCTTTCAATGGATAAATCAAATGTTATTCTTGACTGAAAGTTAGTTTTTATTTGTATTCATTTAATGGCTTTCCTGCTTGCTAATGAAATTACGGTTCAGTTTATACAATTTGAATTATTATTTATATTTTATAATTTTTAATTCTGTTTTTTTTTATTTATTTTATTTCTGTTGATACTTTCCCTTTAGAACATTCACACATTTTCATCCATCTCATAATGGTCTCATCCATGGTATTTGTTTTGGTTTGATTGTTACAGCTATGTTTTGTTTTTTGTAAGGGAGATATAACAGAATAATAAGTTATAGTAATTTTATATCTAAAAAATATTAAGTGTGCTCATTCCTTAACTCACCCATGCTTCCGATACCTCATTTCTCTTTCCTGAATTAATTTCTCTTCTTTGAAAGTGTCCATTCAGGCATTCCACTAATCTGTTGAGTTTTTCGTGGCTACACTTAGATTTTTCTTGTCCAAGATCCTTCATTGTTTTTGACTCATAAATGCTTCATGTTTCAGATATCCCTCTTTCCCGCCTTAAGAAATTATTAGGATTATTTTGAATTTTTCCAGTAGAGGTTTCTCACCATATTGTCTTTTAGGGTGTGTCTGCTCTGCAGAGGTGTCATTATTTTCCCCCTCCCTGTGCATGTTCCCTTGGGAATTTTAGTTGATGAAGAGAGGAATTCAAACCTGACTGACATACAGAACATTCTTCACTTGGACATTCTCTAGCATTGCAATTAGAAATGAATGACTCCCAGTGTGCTTTTATCTCCAGCCCCACCACACCCCAGTGCCAATCCCCACCTGAAGATGCTGACCTTCAGCACTCCTGAAGGCATGCTCCTTTCCAAGGTCTATCACTATCACTCTCTACTCTGGGTTTGGGGAATGTGAGAGGGAAAGCATGATAACCGACTAGCCTTTCTACGTGTTTAGTCACCCCAGAGGGTCTCCAGCTCTGCCTTGATGTCATGTAGCTGAGTGATGGACTGGGGAGGTACTTTGTCACTGAAGCAACAAGGGTCAACAGTCCCCTGAAGTCAAAGGGGGAGAAGAATAGGCACAGTCAGCCAGCCCACCCAGCTCATCTCCCATGTGGGTAGGGCCCTGGACTTTTCTGATATAAGTTATCATTTTCCCATCACACAGGAACTCAAACATTTTCTGTCTTCCCAAGATTCATTCATGGTTTTGATGTCAAGTACTGAGATTCGTCTACGTATCTTTTGCTTTTTTCTCTAAAATCTCTAAAGATATGAGGAAAGAAGGCAACAGATGTTATGATAATTTGCCATGTTATCCAGAATTGAAATTTCTTCTGAAGATTATAAGTACCCGTGACTATAGGACCTATAAAGCTTCCATGCCCATTAAATGCTGTGTCCAGCACACAGTAGATTCTCCGTAAACATTTCTTCAATGACCTGATAGATCCATTCGAACATATCTTAGATGACATGTTTTTTATTTTAATTTTTATCTTGAAGCTTTGCTTGAGGAAGATGTTATTACTTCAAATGGACTGAAAAGGTAGAGTTATGGCATGTTAATAACCTAATCCCAAGGAAAACCCAAACAGTAAATAGTGCATGCAAATACAAGGCTGGGAGAGATTTCCAATGAAATTCACATTTTTCTTTCTGATACCTACGCTTCTCTGGCTCTGGGATCCATTTCCAGGCAGCATATCATTATGTTAATACTATAAGATGTTCAACAATTATTCGTGCTATTATTTCCCTTTACATAACTCCTTCACAAAATCTCATCATGTTTTGCAAAATCCTGCAGAAAGGACATCAATTCTTTAAGTCTCACAAGAAAGTAGAAAACACGGAAAAAGAAACTGTTAAGAACGCTTTCTATTGTGTGTTATCCCTTAAGGAGAAAGAAGGAAAGAAATAGTGGTGGGGTGAGGGGAGGACGAAAAGACAAAAGAAGGGAAGTAAAGACAGACTTCCTCACCTTCGCCGAATTACCTTCTCGTCGTCGTTGATCTTATGCTTTGTCCTAACCTGCCCCTCTGGCCTGGAGTTTCCTTTTTACTTTGAATGGACTCAGGTCTACTCTCGAATTGCCTTGCTCACCTCTTGTGGCACCTTAGTACATATTTCATGATGTCAGTACTGGACCCTTTCCTTTTTCTCCTAATCATCCCCTTCCTGCCATTGTCTTATAGAAAACCACACCTTCATGGAGGACGTAGGAGATGTCTGTTAGGAACCTCCCCTCCTTTGCTCCTGTAGTGAACACTGGAACCAAAAAGTGAAACGTGGAGACTATACTGCAATTAGAAAAACAAGATGAAAGACTTCAGGCTGACAAGAGCCTGGTGGTAGTTCATCCAAGGAGGTGAGAGCTTTCGCTGAGTCATGTCTGCACCAACTGATTAGGTTCCCCTCACCAGCCCAGAACATCACACCACAGCTTCTGGCTACTGACAACCATGCATCTGCTACCGATAGACTAGCTAAGTTGACTAAAAAATGATCATAAAAGCTGCAGCAAAATGTGTGGGGTCAGTTGCACAGACTCCTATGACGCTACACACACGACTCACGTAGGCTGGCATCTGTGGGAACTTTCGCTGAGACTCTGTGCTGGAGAGCAGGCTGGGCACTCCAAGCTAGCTTCCCTGTCTCTTGGAGATCACACCCTGGACTGCTAAATGAACTTGCTTTGTTCTGCTTTTGGTACATTTAGAAACGTGCCTGATCACCACTCATGACCACAGTCACAAGTCTGTGTATGTCATGTGGTATGTGAATGTGTGATGTGTGAAAAAACTGAACATTCAAAAGACAACATAACTTGTAATCACTGACCACTCACCATTGATAATGACACTCCTTTGCCAGACAGCATCTCTCTTTACACATTCATCTGTCCTTTTCCCATCGGATGCAGAGGGACCTTTCCCTCTTCTCCAATCTCCCATCCTTCTCCCCATTTTACCTCTTCAGTGGCTCATTGGCCCCTTTTTCTTTCTCTATCAGCATTTTATTTACTGATTATTAATGGGTGCCAAGCACTATATGGAGCTAAGCATTTCATGAATTACCTCTTTAGTTGCGAAATATATAGTATCATTACCTTTATTTTACAGAAGAAGATTTTAGGGCTCAGAGAAATCAGGTAACCTGTCCAAGTTTGCAAAGTTTTAAGCTGGTGGATCCAATTAACTCCTTCCACTTAGTATAGACACATGGGCTTGTTTGGGATTTAATCAACTAAGAAAATAGAAGCATTCCCTCATTTGAGACACTGTTCTATTCTCCTTTTATCACTAATGTATCTTGAGAGCAGATGGGTTTCTCTTCTCCCATTTCCTCAATGTCCAAACCCACCTTCAGTCCTTGCATTCTGACTTCACTTTGCCATTATGTCTCTAAAGTCCCAAGTGGCCACCTTTACCACTAAACAAATGGTCTTTTTAACCTTTCTCCTTGACCCTTTTGTCTTCGTTGATGCTGTCAATGATCTTGTCTTAGAAATTGCAGCTGTGTGCCAATGTGGCTATGAAGCCTACTTGCACATTCATTCAGGTGTCCTATTCAGGGAGACCCTGGACAGATGGGTAACTCTGCTGCATGCATCCCACACCCCTGGCCAGAAATTTCAATTTCCTTTGAGGCTCAAGAGATGTAAGTTATTTTCAGAATGGGAAGAGCATTTTGTACAGTTTTGGTTAAGGTTATTTTGCAGGAAAATTAGCTATATACATTTCTGATTGACACCTAATCATTTGTGCTCATCCTATATATGTAAATATGAAACCACTGCAATCAAACTTGATAATATTACAAGGATTTTTTTTCTTCAGGGAATGAGGTGGGGAGAGAGTACACACAGAAAAGTGATTCTCATCTTTATGTAATGCTTCAGTGGAAAAATGAATCTCTTGAGTATATTTTATGTGTAACTTTGCCTATCAGATTCTCCTAATTACTCTCAAAGGAGTATAGTTGTGGTATCATAGAATATTTATTTTCTCTGAAGATTTCACAGTTTCTAAAATGAAAGAGTAGTTCGAACAAATAATGATCGGTTTTGTTCCTCTGCCACATGGCTCAGAGAATGTAGGTCTCTAGTTCAATAGAAACATGGATATTTACATTTTAATACACCCAAGAGATATAACTTGAAAGATTTTTAAGTGGAAAATGCACTTAAAATTTTCGAAGAACTTTGCAATGTACAAAGTGTGTCCTAGTCATTACCCCATTTGAGTGGGTAAGATGGAAATTCTGATTCTAGTTTATAGATTAGGAAATAGATGTCGAGACCGTTGATGCTATTTGCCCAGTCTCTGTTAACAATAAAGGCAGCTGTTGGGTCAACACCTAGGCCCCTGGCCCCCAATCAAAGTCTAAATTGCATCCATCTTCCTCCAGTCTGTTGCATGCAGCTGAGTAATTCATTGGAGGAACAGACTGTGGCAAAGATGACTTGGCACAGGCACACATAGGCATCTGGCTCATAATTATTACTCAAACTGCATGGAGGGAGAAAATTTACTTCCCAAAGAGGTAAAACAAAACAAAAAACACTTATAAAGCTGGGGTCAGAGGGCAGCATTATTCTGCTAAAAGGACGTATTTGGAGCATGATTCATTCCTGGCAGCTCCATGACAAAGGGCAGTAGGTATTTCCAAGTGGAACCTGTCATGCTGGCCAGCTGAGTTTTCCACTAGACAGGCTCCCCAGGTGTGGGAGGAAGTATTACAGGAATGTGCTGTGAATGTTCAAAGGGACCTTCAGAATCACCTATGCAGACTCCACCTAGGACACCAAAATCCTGAGAGAGGCGGTGACTAGGAACAATAATATTAAAATATAAGAAGAAAGGTCATTTCTTTCCCTCTGCTACAGAAGTGTGTGTGGAGAAGTCACGTGGGGGTGTCTGTTCAGTTGCCGATCCCTGAGAATCACCCATCACTAAGCTCCTGTCCATCTACTAAATATGTCTACACACACATGCACACATATACGTGCGCGCACACACGCACACGTGAATACATACACACACATACACATATGCACACATACACATACACACACATGGGTTCCCAGTCACCGTGTTTCTCTAAGGACACCTGCTCTCCTGGCCATAGGTGATGAGAGCAGATGTGTACACCTGACCCTCCCATGACCATTAAGCTCCTCACTCTCTCTCCAGAATTAAAATGGAAAGGCAACACAAACGGAAGAAGGTTGCTGAGTGAAGATGGTGCTGTCAGGGCTCCGGAAGGAGGGGCTCTCCCTCTTTCCTCCCCTCCCTGAACTATGGTCACTGGTCTTGTCTTTGACTTCAGTGGACACCACCTCAGCATCTTTCAATAAACCCTCTCTGCCTTAAGCTAATTTGAAGTGGGTTTCTGACATCTGCCACCAAAAGAATCTAAAGGAAACGGCAAAAGCACCTCGGGCAAATGACCAACACCGGTCCTTAAGCTGCCTCCTCAGGCCGACGCTCACGCTGACTAAGTGCAGGCTGATGCCCAGGAATCCACTGCTAAAAAATGACCAATTTAGGCAAGGCATTCTCCTAAGTTGAAATACTTATGAAAAGGTGCTATGTCTTCATGGTAATTTGATATTTTTAATATTTTTAAGTAGTGTATGTGTGTGTACGTGTGGCTTAGCTTCAAACACAAAGACACAGGCTCCAAATACTGGGAACATAGTTGGATTGTCAACTGTGAAATAAGAAGACATTTTAATCTCAAGTTTGATTTTATTTTTGTCTATAATTATAAAATACTGTTTGCTCATTGTAGAAAATTTGCAATTATGTAACTAGTATGTGCCAGGCATTATGCTAGAGAGCTTGACCTATATTTTCTCCTGCCCTAATCATAATATGTAAGGTAATTATTACTCCCTGTTTAAAGGTGAGAAACCGTGTGTGTCTCCAAACCATTAACCCAAACAAAAGTATGTAGTATGAACTAAGCCTTAAAAAAAATGGAAAACCATAATGGTTACAATATACTATTTCATAACACACAGTTATCTGAAGCAAATGTGTGCAGAAAGAGAAAGTTTACTTTAGAGAAACTATTCAGATTCATGCTTTGCGGCTGATCTAAATAGGAAAAAGATTCTAAACACTTCTGCTTTTGGCAGAAAGGAATAAGAGAGGCTTTTAATACACTTGCATTATACTCGCTATCAAGCAGGCAGGAAGAAGCATGGATGGTGTCACAGAAAATAAAAACTCACAGGCAGCTTTGATGTGAACGTGGTTTGCATACTTTAAGCAGCTATGCTCTTGTCAACAACTCCTTAGCTGCAGTGTCAAAGATAGGTCTTTTGCAAACATATCAAGCCTGTATTTATCTCCTCTAAGATGTGATTGGACACTGTTTTACATGCCCTTGCAAAAGTCAGCAGGGAAATTCTCAGGGCTTCTTTAGATACTAAATAACCTATTGTGAGTCATGGTTTTTTGTTTTTTTGTTTTTTTAATTTAAGAAAAAAAAACTAATTTGACAAGTAATCCATGTTCACTAGAAAAGTGTGAACTTCTAACTAATGAAATATAATATTGAAAACTCTCTGCTATCTGGATGAATGTTCTTCCATTCTTCTCTAGAGAGCTACAAAGACAAATTAAAATATTTTCCAAAATGAGGTTATACAGTTCTGCTTGTTGCTTCATTTCATTAAACATTCTTGGTCAGTATTTTAGCATTGTCACCCCAGAGCACTTGATGGAAAAGGGGAGATAGGAAGAGGGGTTCAATCAAAGTCAGAGATCACTGGGCCGTTTTGGGTCTTGAGTGGCAGAGCCCAGGACTGGGGCGGGACTGAATGTGGATGCAGAGCTCAAGTTTGAAGAAGGATCAGGGCATGAAAGTTACATCAGATGCTTTGGTGCCCATCCTGATGTCCCCATCCTCTTCCCTGTCTCTGGATGACCCCCTTTTAGCCCTTATCATGTGGTCCCTTCAGCCAGGGTCCTCCCGCTGCTTCCATTCTGCTGGACCAGACCCTGGTCTGTGCTGCGTCCTGAACTCAGTGTCACCTGGAGGCAGACAGGGCTTGGCTGAGCCAGGTCAGAGTCCCAAGGTTATCTGCAAACACACACCATCCTTCACAAAAGCGAAATGGCCCCTGTGATGGGATATGACACAAGAGCTGACATTTTGCTTGAAATTCCTCTCCTACTATGGCAGCAGGACTTTTCTCTGACTGTCAAGGGGACCGCTGGCCCAGGGCTTCCCACCAGCACTCCACTGGTTGGTGGGCAGGTGGGCGGAGGACAATAAATTGGGAAAACTTTTCCTCTGCTTGCTGCCACAATGACTTCCCCTTCTCCCTGTCCCCCAGCCCCCAGCAGCCATGCCTCACGTGCCTCATCCGGGTGGGTGTCTTCCATGTCAAAGATTGCACAGGAGCCCTGGAGTTGGGCAGACAGGGTGAGGAACCTTGGCTCTGCTCCTCTGCAGCAGCTTTTGTAACCTGGGCAAGTGACTTAGCCTCCTGGAGCCTCCATGTCATCATGGAGAAATGGGAGTAATGAGGGCCTCTGTCCAGGGGGCGAGGGGACAGATTTAATGTACAGTTGACACAAAGTGAGGTTATTAGCATATGGGACAGAGCAGGAAATCATCGCTGCTGCTCTTATAACCGCCATTGAAGCTGTGCTCCACGCAAAGTCCAGACAGAGCTGTGACAGAGCAGTAATAAAGAGAACCTCATGTATTCGTTCTGATGTTTTCAACATCGTGTTAAAGGATATGCAAGAGTTTTAGATCTAGGGCCCCAAACTTTAAATGAGCCAAAGCTATGGACCAAAGAATGAGAAAGCTCAGTCTGTAACTGTGACCTCCGGGCTGATGCCCAGACCCCTAGATCTAAGCTCGAAGCATGAACAGAGATGCCGAGCTGCTAGCTAATGACTCTGCAGAGACCTCCCAAAGATAGCGTTCTATAAAGTCACAGCTCGTGCGTTTAGCTGTGGTTTTTAAGGAAGCCCGTGCTGCTTCTAATTCCTACTGTGCCCTCAGCATCATATTGATTTGTTTCTCTCCACTCGCACCCTCATTCCCTGAAACTGTAAGATTCATTGAACTGCTGGAGATGAATGGAGTTATATAGACCAGCTCATTTCCAGTGGTCAGCCTGACCTTTTGTAAAGTGTCTGTTCAGCATTTGAGAGTGTTATATTTTCCAGCATCTTACAATGAAATACATAGCATGAAGTACAGCTTTGCAATGATTTCTTTTTGTGCTGACAAACTGAGAATAGGAGATGTTCATTTGTCCCAGAGTCAGAAAAAGCACAACCAATTATGAAGTCTAAGAGTATCAAAACTGACTTATAACAGCAAATCGTCATGCCTATATAATTCCATTTCACTGATTACTCAACTCTTTTCGAAAGGCGTTATTAAGCTTGTTAGAGAATCTCAGAGGGAGCCGGTTTTTGTTAAGTCACTTAAAAATTAGCCTTTGAGTATTTAAAAAGATTACAGGCAGATGAATAGTACTAGAAAGAGGCCCTGAAATGCATTTGAGACCTCAATAGACAGAAATAAAGGTATGTGAAAATTCTTTTTCAGATTGTATTCTTTTCCCAATTATCATGAATTGGTTATTTTGCCTGTGTCAGACATTTATTGTGTGTGTGTATACACACACGCATAGATATGTGCAGATATATACATTTTATGTATATTTATATATATTTTAGCACATGATTATAGATAAAAGGAGAAAATGAATCATTTTAACAAATAACCACTGTTGAGAGCTTGCTTTAAGCTTTCCAGAGGTTTAAACAGTAATACTGCCTAGTGGCTAAGACTATGGGGACTGAGAGAGAGAAGCTGGATTTACAGTGTAGATCCATGACACATTGACTCTGAACCAGAGAATTCACTTGAACTTTGATCAAATTTTCTCATCTGTATAATTTGGGATAAAAAAATGGCATCTTCATAGTGTTTTAGTATGATTAAATGAGATCATCTGTATAGTCTTAAATCAGTCACTGTTTCAGAAACATTGACTGTGCTGTAGATCCTTTATAGACACATGCAATTAGAATGGAATTTTATTGTATGTACTGTTTCATAACCGGCTTTTCACTGGAAGACACTGTAAAATCCTCTGCGTAAATACATGTGCAGTTCTTCACATTTTCATGGTTGTATAATATTCCATCTCAGTTTGATAAGTTGCCAGGTAAGAGTTAAGCTTGGTGGCATTATCTGCCGACCCCGGCTGAGTTTGTGTACTTAGTCAATTCACTGAATATTAAAATTACTATGTAAGCATTAGTGGAAATGAAAAACTAAAGTTCTGATATTAATGGCAATAATTATTATACTTATAAATGCATTATACTTGAAGCAAGGGAAGCAAATATATTTGACTTTAAAGGACATGTACAAAATGGAGTAAAAATACTGTCAATTTTCTTTGCCTGAAAGGCAAGTCTGGAGAGAAATTTCATAGAATATCTTTATATCTCAGGAAGCAAAATCTTCTTCCAAAATGTATTATTTTCTGCTTTTATGCATTTGACTGACGTCTAAAAAGAAATTCCTGACAGCATCTCTTGACATCTGTCGAAGAAAACGTGAGTCAAGTACAAAGGACATGGCTTAAAAGAGATGGATGGAAAGTTGAACTCTGCAGGCCAAGCTGATGTTGAGATTCTGTAATCTGAATACCTCAAATCTCTGTTGTCACAAAGCACCAAAGAACTGTCCCCTGGCGTCTGACAGACCAGGCACAGGGTGAGGCGTGGGTGGGGATGTGGTGTGAGGTCTGGGAAACGCCACAAACTAAGGCCTCTTAAAGCCAATAACAGGCTCTTGCATGGAAATAGCATTTGCTTTCATTCTGGAGTCAGGACACAGGACAAAAGGGTGTCGAGAACTGTGCCTTTCAGAAAGGAGACAGAAAGACCTGTTGCAAGTCTAGAAATCCAGGCACATAGTAAGTGTTTATTGAATGTTGAGTGGGCGAATGAATGAGCTCCCCTTTGTCAAGTGAAGGAAGCATATGAGTATCACTGTTTTGATACTTGTGCTGGTGTAGTGATAAAGTTGCCTTGACTGTTCTCTGTAATATTTTCACTTTATCTTTTAGTTACTTAAGAGGAAAGAGAATGCAGAGAGTGGACGTCTGGCAGTGGGGTTGCTGCAAATGGAGACAAAGGTTATGTGGAGACTTTGTGAAGGACACCCTGACCTTGCACAGTACACAATCTGTGTAACTGTGCATGAAAGGACTGGCTGTTGAGTGCCTCTTATGTTTGCAGTACTGGGCTAGAAATCATCACATAATGCTGCTACACCTAACCATCCTAAGACCCCTGTGATATTTTGCAACTAACGAAGTACTGACTCCAAAAGTTGAAGAATGTTTCAAGATGGTACAACCACAAAGGAAGTAGTGGAACTGAAATGGGAACTCAGATGACTCAGCTCAACTTCCCGCTGAGCTCTTTCAATAATCCCACAGAGTATGGAGTTGAATACGTTTAAATCCAAACCTACCATCCTTCTCCCCCAGATTACAAAACATGCAGCACACAAAAGTCTGCATTTCCTCGTGGAACAATGTTTTTTGAGCCCCATGTTGGTGACTAGAACCTGGTGTTCCTGAAGTTTGGGGAAGAATTATAACTTTGTTAGGAGGCTGAGGTTTACAAGCTAGAATTTGTGCACTAAATAATCATGCGCTCTCATTTAAATTTTATTTAGAATCTTGTCCTTCCTTCTTCTTCCCTAGTGGCACTTTTAAGATCAGGAGGTGTTTCTCCTCTTGGGAACAAGCAAATCTCAATGCTAATAATCATAGCTATAGTAATAGACACACAGGTTGTTGACATGGCCTGTACTTGAACTACACCAGGCACTATTTTAAACACGTTACACACATAACTCATGTGTTCCCCACAGCAGCCCTTCCAGAGAGGTACATTAGTCCCACTGCTGGGATGAGGAAACTGAGGCACATAGTAGGGATCCCAAATCCTCACCTAGCCCTCTCCTTTCCTTTCTCATTCACAGAGTGAGTTTTTTTATTTAAAAACAAATAAGGCCTGTCCTGGTGGCCTAGCGGATAAGGCCACCGGACGCAACCCACATACTTCCCAAGGACCCAGCTTTGAGACCCAGGGTCGGGGGAAACAAGCAAGATGAACAACTAAATAAAATGAAATACATGTTTAAACAAACAAGCCAAAGGGGCAAATGAATGGTTAACATCTATAATATCAGGAAAGGCCTGTGCTATGCTGCTGTCTAAAAGACATTCACGCACAGTGACCCAGGAGGGAAGGAGGGTCTTTGAGCTCCACCTGGAGAAGGAGGCAGAACCTCAGGAGAGGAGCTGGAACTCACTCTTCCTGACAGAAGGAGCAGCCTTCCCCAGGGTCCCTACCCATGCTGGGAATGTGGGCCTCTTCAGCACTGCTCCCCAAGGGTGATGTCTGCACCAGGCAGCAGCTGCGGCCAGTACCCTGGAGGGCATCTGGACATCCAGCACAGGCAGATGTCACAAATATGCATGGTGGGGTATCAAGAGCACAAAGAACTCAGGAGAAAAAGTGTCTCTTCCCAATAAAGACGCTAATGCGGCTGGGGATGGAGTGTGTCTCCCACTCTTCTCCTGTGGCTCCTCTCTCACCTTCGAGTTCAAGACAGTCACTTCCCACTCCTCACCCCCTGCATCTTAGGGACTGTGTGGTGGGTTTGGGGTATAAGTAGGAAAAGAGAAACTACTGGAAGGAGTTGACGGGTGGGTGGGGGGCTTTGAAGACTAGTCGTGGGGGCCTTAATGCATTTGCACTATGGGCAGCCAGAGAGTTTTGACAGGGTGAGACGTGAGCAGAGTTGCACCTCTGGAGGCTGCTCCTGGTGAAGAATGCAAGCAGGATGATGTGCGGGGAGGAGTGGGAGTTAGAGAAGACTGTTTAACAGTCAGATAAGGAAAATCTGTCCCTGATTTCAGGTGATTATCACTGTGAATTCAGGAAAGTAAGATCAAGATACCCAGTCAGAATCCTGTTGAGGGTGCAAGCCATGAGGGAGAAAGAAAAAACAAATATGAACTCCCAGGCCCTGGTTAGAAATGAAACATCTCGGGGACTGGGAAGTCACCCAAGTAATGCAACTAGTGGGTCTGTGGCCAGATAGAAACTTCATGGGGATTGTCCCTCTGCAAGTTCAGCCAGGGGTGGCTGGGACCTGTGTATCGGGACAGATGTTTCACAAAAACCTAAAATGACATGGGTTTTTAAAAATCAGTTGTATTGAAGAAGTACTGCATTTACTATACAGGTTCAAGGTGGGCATTGTGATGCGTACATTCACATCTGTAGAGAATGCATTAGTTCACCATCTCCATTTCAATACCTGCTTCCTCTGAATCAAGTTGTCTGTCCCTTTGCTCTTTCCTTCCCACTAATTTGTTTTTATTGACTAAAAGTCTGTTTTTGTTTGCTTTAGTTTGTTTGCTTGGTTTTTTCCATAAACCACATATGAGCGAAATCATACAATATCTTTCTCCTTCTGGCTTATTTCACTGGCTATAATTCCCTCTAGGTCCATCCTTGTTCCTGCAATTGGCAGGATTTCATCTTTTTTTGAGAGCTGAGTAAGTATTCCATTGTGTACACATATCACATCTTCCTTATCCACTCATCTGTCTGTGGGCACTTATGCTGTTTCTAGCTCAGGGCTGTTGTCGATAATGCTGCAAGAAGCATGAGGTGTGTGCATCCTGTGAATTAGTGCTGCTGTGATTTGAGGGTGAATATCAGCCATGGGGTAGCTGGATCATATGAGATTTTAAAGTGTAATCATCATAATGAGCTCACATTTGTCATGCACTGAGGCCTCAGGCAGAGTCTTGAAGATCTCTAAAGGGAAGGGAAGAGAAAGGGAAGGAGGGCGCGGGGAGCCTCTGCAGAAGGTGGGGTCGCAGGGGGCGGGGGGGGGGGCGGGGGGAGGCTGTGGCATTTGATGCAGGACATTATTAGTGACTTTCAGGGAGTAATTCAGTAGAACAGAAATCAGAGCAAGAAGAGTGAAAAGTGAGTGACAGGTGGTCAAGCGGATGCAGCAGTTTGCAAAGGATTCTTTGTAAAGGTTTGGCCAAACTTGGAATTCAGAGACTCATAATCCATCCACATTTGGTGTCATTAGTTTCAGTGGGTGCTTTTAATTAGCCCCACACTCAGACGTCCACAGCCTCTTCCTTCCCTCTGTTCAAGGCTATTACCAGGAGGATAAAAGGAAGCAGCTCTGTTGGCTTCCTTTTAAATTTTCATCAAGGAGAGAAAATCAGTGAAACTGCTGAGTCTAATCCAAGTACTGCTGCAAACCACAAAATCCACACAAGTCCAACCGCAAAAATGAGTTCCCTGTGTCTCTGGTGGGTGAGGGAGAGATGAGACATTGTCTTCCTGGCAGATTGTGAGGAGCTGGGGAAAGTTATGAATTGTCTCTGACTATAAGAGACATTCCTCTCTCTTCTGTGTCATCACTTTCTCCAGCGCCTCTCCTGGATAGAGAGACGTGGGGACACGCTGTCTCACTCAGAGGTAGAATGTAATAGGCTTGAGAAGGCTTCTTGGGTCTCCTGGAAGGATATTTGTGGAGAGCCTCAGCTCCAGTCCTGAATGTCCCCCTCCCCGCCAGCTTCGAAGCCACACGTCACCTCCTCCTGCATGATGAGCATGTCGGAACACTAAGGCAAGTCTGTGCCTACAAGAGGGAGACATCCCCTCACACGTGGCTTTAGCTGGAGGTCTCCTCACTGGTCTTGATGACATCTAGGAGCTTCAGTGTATTCAGAGACTTGGTCACCCTCCTTTCTTCCTGTGCTCTCTCTTTCACAGGTATCAGAGAGGTACACAGTGCCAAGATGGCTTCCCCACCACCCCCTTAAAGGTTTGCCCCTAATAAGCCCCTCGCACAGTTAATCTCATCTTGGCATCTGTTTTTGGAGGAACTAAACTAAGCCCTCTAGTCAGCAGAAGTAAAGGATTCACCACGAGACCTTGGGTTGATTATTTCAATAGGAAGAGAAGAATGTTTCGAGTCACACTAAAGAACATGTTTGCTTTGTAACCCTGAGCCTATAAAATGGAGATGAAAACAGCAAGACTAATAGGCACTAATATTACAACCTCACGGTATTGTGGGCATTGATAAATTTGTTTGTTTAGATATACTTTGTAAACGACAAAAAACCTTACCATGCTATTTATTAATAATGATACATAATCATGATGACAAAAATACTTCGTTATTAGAAACTCTAAAATTTTTACTCAATCCTTCTGATGCTAAATGTGTTGTTTATTCCCACTCCAAACAATTCTTCTATAGCTGGGTATCCTACAGTGGAACTCATTTCTGACACTGACGACTCTGGGTTAGCTCAGACCTCACAGGTTAACTGTTCAGTTCTAGAAGACTTCACTCACCGAGGTCCAGACACCAGGCTCCAGGCCTTCCATGCTTCTGTCCAACCAGCTATAAACCTGGGGTTCCCACAATCTCCTCTTAAGTTCAGTAATTTCCTGGAATCGCTCACTGAATTTAGGAAAACAGTTTGCTAAGTAGTGCTGGTTTATTATCAAGGATATAACTCAAGAACTGCCAAATGGAGGAAACACGTAGGCCACATATGAATGGACTTCTAGCTTCCAAGGTATCTCTAGGTTGTCACCCTCCCAGACTCCAACTCAGAATCTCTCCAAACCCCACCACCATGTAGGGGTTTTTATGGAGGTCCCATTATGTGTGATTATTAAATCATTGGTCATTGGTTGATTGAACTCAATCTCCATCCTGTCTACTCACCCCAGAATTTGTGGGGTAGGGCTATGAGTTCCAACTCTAATCATATGGCTGGTTCCTCTGACAACCAGTCCCATCCTGAAACTATCCAGGGGTCCTCAGAATCACCTCATCAATATAAACTCAAGTATGTTTGATAGGTGTTTATTATGAATAGCACCTGTCATTCATGGAATTCCAAAGATTTTAGAACTCTGCAGTAGAAACTAGAGACAAAGGCTAATTATCCAAGAAACCTGGTTGAACTAACACGGTGACTATGAGAATAGATTCTATACATGAATTCTCCCCTTCCTGTTGTAAAATAAAATGGAGACACTTATTTCTATCAATTCAGGAGTTGAAGAAGACAGGCTTAGAACAGTAACAGAGGGTGTGCAACTGATTTTTAGTGCTATTTTCTTCTTACAGCTTCATTCTAAATCTCTTGCTCTCACTCTCATTCTCCTGCATGATTAACAGACAAAATAGTCTGATCGAGGTGAAATACTTTCCAGCTTCAAGATTTTATTATACCGTATAGGAATCTGGACTGAGTTCCTCTGCTCATTCCATAGATTTCTATTTTCCTTCAGTTATATCTTTGCATCAACATGTAATTGTGAAACTGATAATGTGGCAGAGTTGGAAACATTGACTCTAGAGCGAAGTTCTTCTAATCAACTGTGTCCACAGGGCACTTTCCTATGATCCAGGAATGGACAGTTTGTCGACCATCCTGAGGAACTGGTGGCTTTGTCAAGGTGACACTACCAAGCCAGCTAATGCTTAACAGCTCCTGTTGATCTAGAGGATGTCCTCGTTTAGCCTTACTTATGTATTTTTTTTTTTTTTAAGAAAGAGTGCTAGCCAGGTATGTGCTGCTACTATCATTACGACACACTCTTTTTCATTCCTCTAAACATTTATGTATCCCCAGAATATTTGCTAACCACCTACCATGTCCCCAGCATTGGGGTAGCCCCAGGGATAGAAGAAGGAATGAAGTCAATACACTAAACTGGCTTTCACAGAACTCTCGATTAATTCTGGAAAGAAAGCCAGACACACAAGAACAGAAAAGCTGCTGACTGTGCCTGTAGGAGATGTTGGACATGGAGCTAAGAGGGTCTATAGCAGAGGGAACCATCCTAACATATAGGCATGAGGCAGCAAGACCCAGAGAGTTTAGCAATTTGCTCAAGGTCATGTATTCACTTCCTAAATCTACCTCAACAAATTACCACTCTCTGAGAGCTTACCACAATAGTAATGGACTCCACATCTTTGAGAAGGCCCAAGGTCTGAAATCAAAGTGTCTTCAGGGCCATGCTCACTCTGAAGGCTCTAGGGGAGGGTCCTTCCCTGCCTCTTCAAGGCTGTTTGTGGTTGTCAGCAATCTACTTCAATCTCTGTCTCCACCAACACATGGCTTTCTTTCCTGTCTGCGCCCCTGTGTCCAAACTGCCCTCTCCTTCTAAGGACTCCAGCCACTGGATTTAGAAGCCATACCAATCAGCATGACCTAACCTTGACTTGATTCCCTCTGTAATGACACCCTCTTCAAACAAAGTCATAGTAACAGGTCACAGGGGATAAAGACATATACATAACTCAGAGGGATAAAATTCAATCTACAACAGGTCACATAGTCAACTACTACAGAGCCAGGTTTGCCTCCAAAGACTCATGACTCAACCACAAAAGCAAAAGTGAGCCACTACCAGTGATGTGACTTTAAAAGATTCATCCAATTTCCTCCTGCCCCTTTTAAGGGAAGCTATTGCTCTTCACATTGAATATTTTGATGGAATAATGCTACATGCATCTGAGCTCTTGTCACATAATTATGCTGAGATGTACAGTGCCCTTAAGGGGATTCGGGTGTATTACATGAATGGAGTCTAATATTTAGCTGACTACTTACTCAAGTACAAAAAATAATGCAAAGGAGATGTCTGTCCTTCTTTTCATGGGACTCCAGTCTCAGTACACATTGATCATTCCTTTTCTTTCAGGCCTCCTTCTCCTGTCTCACCACCATGATCACCCAAGGTCTCTTCTCACCCGAGTCTTCTGGCTGCATCCTGGAAGTGCATGCTGGTCCTCAGGGTCTGAGTTTCACCTTAGTTCAGCACTTAGCTAAGGAAGTTTTGGCTGATTTTGATAGTCAGACTGGAGCTTTCAGAGAATAAATAAATTTGCCTGCTTAACTCTATAATATGATTTGATGCTATCTGCCCTACCACAATAAAAGTTTTCCATCTTTTTATTAATCTTGCCAACAACTCCCAGGAGCTCTGGCAGGGCTGGTAGGCAGAAAGGGGACAGAGAGGGAAGCAAGCCCATCTCGTCACATGTAAAAAGCTCTGTGCATTGATAGATAATGAACTAAAGTTATGGCATTTATTTTAAACATGCTTCCATCTGAGAAAGAATTTAAAATCCCCTAGAGTCTTCTCTGAGCTATGCAGAAGGGGTTGGGGAAAAAAAGTTGTTCTGATTTAATCCCTATAATATAATGAAAGCAATTGTTCTGTGGGTGTCATTATTTTTCCATTATCTTAATGCTTCGGTTAATGAAGATTTTCAAGCCCATTCATACAGCCACAGGAGCTGTGCAGATATTGTCTCCTCCGCCCTGTGGGTCCAGCGATGTCTTCACCGCAGCCATGGTGGTGGAGGAGGTCTCATTGTAGCCTTTCACTGGGCTGCAGGCTGCGGGCCTCAGGGCGTGAAGTCGTTTCCATTCCATCCATGTGAGCACCTCTCCCTCAGAGGCAGCCCATTTGGAGGTGCCCATTGTGCTGATGATGGCAGACTGATGGCTCTTGGCCACCACAGGCTTTCAGAGATGTTAAGCAGTTGCTGGGGACAATATCTCCCTTTGTGTGAGAGGCCACACCATCTTTGGTCAGTAGGGACTTCTGGAGTTTATCTTTTCTTTATATACAGCAATTTCAGAATTGCCAGCTTGGTTTCTTCAGTTCTCACTCCCTCTCCCTGATTTCCAAGAGCTGAAAAGACAAAAGCTATGGAAAACCTTCTGAGAAAAGAGATCAGATGGCAGATGGAAGCTACTCCCCAGGTAGCTTCGTGGAGAAGGCGAAGGGGAGGACGTAGCTGGTTAAGTGGATCCTGACAGGGAGGCAGAGACTGGGATGGCAGGGACAGCACTAGATGGGGAAGGGAGAGGGTGCCTATGACATAGGAAGATAAGATCACTCTCAAGACTTGGGGTGCAGAGAAGAGAGCAAGAGACGTTATAAAGAGTTGCTAAGGACTGTGCCCTTGGAGCCCCAGAGATGGTTGAGAGACTTAAATAAAATCAAATCCCCTGTATGTGTTGCATTTCCTTAAATGTGAGGCTGCCCTGCAGCTTGTCCATGTGGGTTCCAGCTTTATGAGCAGGATATTGAGTTGGTGGGACACTCTGTGCCCATTCACCACCTCAACTTCAGGACTGATAAGCAGGGGTGAGACAGAATTCTAGGCTTTCAAAGAATGAAGACACATTTGTTATAATAGAGTACAACCTCCCATGAAATAGGAAAAGTACTATTGGCCCTAGACAAACTCTGCTGGAAGGGATAGAAATATGCAAAAACCCAGGTCCAATTTAGAGCCAGTCTAAGGACCCAACAGCACATGCTGTGACTTCCAGACATTTATGATTGTTGAACTCCTGCTCCCTCTCTTGGCTCCTCATCTGGAAAAAAGCCACAGCAGTAGTTGATTCCTGTGAGGGGCCTAAATGACATCACGCACTCTGGAAATAAGCATGCAGATTCCAGTTCCGAGTACAACCCCGGGCACCTGGAATGAGTCTTCTCGTTGCCTAAACACCCAGTCAGCTCAGGAGGAAAAAGGCACAGGCTGGAAACAAATAAAATAAGTGTTCTGACAGAGCCTGAATTTTAAAGTAAGCTCTGCTGGCATGTTAATACTCAACTCTACTCAATTCATTTGGGGAAAGCATTTTCAAAAGACTTCTACACCAGGTAGAGAGAGAACCTGGGGAATTCAATAGTATTCCATGTATAGCACTTGTAGGTAGCAACTTTAGGTAATCAAAGTAAAAATATATCATAGGAATTGGAAAGCTAAGGGAATCTGACAGTAAAAACAGAAAAAAAGATTGCAAGAATAATATTTCAAAGTAATTATGAGTTAGATGAATTAGAGGTGAGTTTATTTTTTCTTCTTTCTACATTCAAAAGTTTCTTCAGCAGTTCCCATATCTTGGTAACAGCAAACAATTGTGTTATGACAATACTCAGGACAATTTAATGACTAGCTTAGAATGTGCTTTTATGTCAGACATTTTACCTTTCATTGCCTCGCCTTCTTCATTCCCAAAAAAGGCATTTCAAACAGGTGCCCCATAAGGGCCTTTTGTGGAGCAACCCTATTATTCTAATAGGTGAAAATTTCACTTACAAGCCACAGACTATCATTCGAAAAGCTTTTGCTTTCACAGCGAGATGGTTTTCCATAGAAAATAGTACACTGTGTAAAAACAACTATCTGCATCTTGTCTCTGAAATAATACTCAAAAAAGTGACAGATAGATGGCTTGAACTTTGGGAAACTTTTGCTCTTAGAAGAACTAGCTAATTGTGGTTTGACCACAGAAGATGGTGGTTATTTCACAGCACATTTATACCTGGTTTACCAAGGGGAAATTGACAAGCTTTCAGCTGAGTGAGCATCCTGAGCCTGTCCCCTTTCTGGCTTATAGGCCATTCAAGGCACAACCTGGGCACCTGTTTCTTCCAAGGTAGTTGTGATCCCTTGAGCCTGATGCAACAACCCAGTAAATCAGGAAGGAAGCGGAGGTGCAGCCTCGTGCACTGAGTGCTTTTGTCATCTACATCCCTCAATGATACGAAGTTACATCTCACAGATGACAAATAGAACAAAATTTAAAAATCACACAGGTTACGGAAATAGTTCCCAAGAACCACAGCAACGCCCAGGTAAAGCCCAGGGAATTTAGAGCAGTGCCACCATTACCTAAAGGCCCACATACACAGTCTGTTTCTTTCTTTCTTTCTTTTTCTTTTTCTTTTTTTTTTTATCACACCACCAATTCCCATGCTGAGCAATGAAAAGAACAAACAAGAAATTCACGAACAGCAGGTGTTACTGAGTCTAATTTCAAAATCTAATTTCCATAAATTAGAGCATTCACTACATACTTGAAGAATGTAAAGGAAATCATTGTCCTTAGAGTGTTGGATTTTTGTCAGGTGATGTTGTAAAAAAAAAAATGCAGTATTTGGAGCCAGTTAGACCAGCTTACTAGCACTGAAGCTAAGTACTTGCCTTGAGTTTCATCTGCATCATGGACAGGCAATGGGTTCCAGTCTCCTTCCTTGGAAGATCTTAGGAGGTATGTTTCATTTGAAGGCATGGTTTACGAAACCTTGGAAATGTTTTCTCTATTTTACATATTCCTATATTTCCTTTCAAACACTTTCTAGAACACGATATCTGGAAATCTCTATCTTCCACTGGGCACCTTGCCTGATGATGAAAAGACTAAGAAGATACATGAGGGTTTCTCACCACTGTGATTACTCATTTGCTAAGGCATTTAAATTAATGCAGATCCCAGGTCTAATCCTCTGATTCAATAAAGGGATAAAGGCATTTAGATTCTACCACCCAGTTATTTATACTTTTCTCTCATTACTTTTTGGAAAAGGAAGCTTATTCTTCTATGCATACATAACCCACGTTTGGCATGGAATCTTCACACATGCACATGAGGGACTCTGCTGCATGATTTGATATAAATTGTTTTTATTGGGGGAACAGGAAGAAGAAAACATACACATATGCCAAAAAAAACTCCAAACAAACCCCAATTTAGAATATATCTGTCAGAAAGGTCAAAAGCATGGTGCTAGCCCTGGAAATCCCGTAAATGAGTGTCTGAGCTGATGCTGCTGCGGCCTTTCTAGCAGCCACCGCCCACCTCTGTTCCTCACTGGAGGTGCCTATATCGTTGGCAAATAGAAGCTGAAAATGCCAGAAACTCGCTTTCCACACACTCTGGATCCTCAGGCAGCCAGAGGACCGAGTTTGGTGCGGAGACTTTAGGAAAATGCCCAGGAGTCTTTGGGGGAAGAGATCCCCCCTTTAGAGATAGGGGAGCATTCCTCACCCCAGGTTTTAGATTTTTGGACTCAGAAAATAGCAGTCACCAACTCAGCATCCAGACACCACTGAGTTGCTGAACCAATCCCAGTAAGCCACCCCTTTTGGCGTCTTTATTATGTGGAAAAAAAAAAAAAAAAGTAGCCTTTACTGCTAGGATGCTTTTGGTCTGTTTTCAAATTCTTGATTCATTACAGTCATAAAAAGCAGCCACTCCTACACCTCCATGCTTGCTCAGACCATATTGCTTCTCATATCCTTGGTCCTGGTGTAATCTCTGGCCTGTACAAGCACACTGCCAAGACAAATGATAGAACCTTTACCCTTTCTCAGTCCTCTAAATACACAGCTCTCACATGACCTGCCAAGGTCCATGAAGTCCCCACACCAAAGCCCCTTAAATAGCCAGCCTTCTCCGGGAGAGGCGTAGGGAAAAAGGTGCCTGACCAAGGCAGAGGGCTTCCGGGCAAAGCAGGAAGGGATGGCCAGCACAGATGGGTTGATGACAATGTAAAGGTGCCTAGGAGGCTGTGACAGTTCCTGAAAGGTGCTGTGTCCCTTGATGCACAGCAGGAGCTGCAGTCCCTCAGCTGCAGAGGTGAGGTGATCAGACTGAGTTGTCCGGTTGTGTGAACCCTGAAAGAATAATGGAGAGACATGCTACCAGCAACTTCCATATGCACTGGCTGCCAGAAATGGTTGAAGCAGCTGCGGGGAGCCAGCCCTGCAGCAGAATCAAGTCTGCAGCCTTTGCTAAATGAACGATATTCTGTGGAGATGCTAGCAGGGGACACTGGTTGCCAGCACTGTAAGGAGCTGCTGAGTTGCCCGCTGGGAGACAGTGTGGCTCAGATGTGCTGGGTTCCCTGCTTTCCTCTCTCCCTCTTGTCACATAGGTGCAACAGAGAAGAAACTTGTTTCTGTTGTATTCACCCCTCACTATGGAAGGAAAATAGTTTTCCCTTACTGCAAGACTCAGAGAAAGCAAAGTCCCCAAATTTAGAGCTGATTCAATCTTAGCACTAAGATTCCAGTCCAGTCTGCACGTGGCAGAGATGTTGACCCCTCCATCCATCAGCAGGGGGCCACTGGTCAGGGAAATTACTGATTGATTGCTTGTGCCAAGAACTGAAACTCTTCTAACTATGGACGTCTGAGCAGGATGCTTAATTTGTGATCATTAGCAACCTCAAGTTTTCTGAAAGCCTGCAGACATTTAATAAATTTTGTGTGCTTGAGTGTCTCTGCCCAGCACAAAATGAAGTGGAAATAGGGCAAAAGAGGTCAAGTTAATCACAACCAGTTGATTTCGCTAACTTGTTTGTCAGTGATGTTTATATCAAACCATGGCTAAGTTTCCATAGAGAAGTTCCCATATAATCCTTACAGGAACAGTGACGGCAACAGCCAACATTATTAAATGGACCAGACACTAATAGCTGGCATCATTTAACCCTATGCGCTATATACCTGCTATCTATGAGGAGTTCATGAAGTTTCTTAATCCTCCCAAGGGGCTAAGTGACAGAGCCGGGACTCAGGCATGGTCTGTCCAACTCCAGCAGCTAGGTTTGAGGCCACCGTGCTGTGCTGTTATTTTCAACTGACTTTGAGAAACACCACTTTTCCCCTGTTCTTTCTGTCACCTCCACTGTCTGTCTCCCAAGGGATGATTGCTAGACAGACTTCATTATTTTCTGGAAGACTTGAGAGGGGAGTTGCAGACCCATTAAAAGTTAGCACTTTCTCAACAAATGGGACTCCTCCAAGGTCACCAGCAAAGAAGAAATATCGAAGCCTAGCATGGCTGGGCCCCGCACTAGGCACACACTCAGCTGTGCATCCCACTCTCCCTGCTTCTCCAGTGCAAGTCAGGTTGGAATTACATTTGCCAAACAAAATAAGGGCATCCCTAACTGAACGTCTCAGCAGCCTTTTAGTGTGTGTGCACAACAGTGTTATAGTATAAAACTATTTACATAATACAAACGAGGAGAAAGGAAATATCAGTATTCTTATGAAAACAAATTCGTCATGACCCTCCCATCACTGGAGAGATTTATGAGGTCTAAACTACAGCTTCAAAGTCAGTAAAGTCATGCAAATGAAGCCTATTATCACAAGAATTTTTTTTTGGTTTTTGCTGATACCAAGCCCTGTGGCTAGCCATAAATTACAGAAATGGATTCTAGTTAACAGGATGCTTAAAATCCAAGTCAGAGACCTTCCCAGGAAAGAAAATTTGATACAAGAATAAACAACCCTTGGTAAAGATTTTTGCATAAGTAAAACAAGATAGCCAAAGGCACTGTCTTGGTCTTTGTTGGGGTTGGTTTTTCAAGTCAGCAAAAGAACAAGAGAATCTAAAAATAGCCCTGATATCAAACTTAATATCCTAGGCTAATTTTTAGGCTTTTAATTACTTTCAAGAGGAGGTGTGTGTGTGTGTGTGTGTGTGTGTGTGTGTGTGTGTGTGAAGGAAGCAAAAGTGGAGAGTGCAGGCTGCCAGTTCAGAGAAGAGTGAGATGAAATTAATATTTTCTTATGCACTGCCTCAAAATAAAAAATGTCATGGGATTAAACATTTGGAAGATGCAAATTCTTAAATGAAAAAAAGGGAAAGCTTTAACAAGACTACAAGTCCCAAATATGTAACTTAATTATGTAGCTAGGAATGTCTGTCTCCTCTATATTTGAACACCGCAAGTCAAAAAGTTTATTATGAAACTTCCTAGGATATCAGCAATATAAAAGTTGAGAATGCATACTAAAGACACACCAGTGTGCACCCCAAACCTAAAATAATCAAACAAAAAGGCATCACATTATTTTGCTCTTCCATCAGCATGACTTAATTTTACCTAAGATAATAGATATGACAACTCCATTTACTAAGCAAGGGAATGATCTCCTCTCAATCACTAGTCATTATAAAGAGTATACAAATTTCATTATATGAGACTATAAATTCATTTTAGTCCATTCATCAGTGAGAATTATTGGCTAGGCATATTAGTGACTATATTTAATAAATAGTTTACATTTAAGAACTCATTTTTACTTCTCAGAAACATAATGGAAGTGATTGTTTTGTTTATGTTAAAATGTTGATAACTTGTGCCTTCTGCTTTAGACAGACTTGCCAGGCTGAGCTGGCACATGGAACCATGTCTCCTGTGTGCTTGAGGACTCCAGGTTTTTTCCCTATGCCTACACTGAAATGCATGGAATCTCTCTGCTCTGGACTAAAAGAAGTGGAATGGAAAGTGGAACTCAACTTTTAGAGGCTGATTATGCCCTCCCCCATTCCAAATTCACACTTGAAGCCGCGACTCCCAGTATCTCAGTATGTGGTTCCGTTTGGAGACAAGGTAATTAAGTTAAAATGAGGCCCTAATCCAATCCAATTGTTATCTTTATTAGAAGAAGAGTTTAAGACACAGACTTGCACACAAGCAGAGGCAAGACCATCTGCGGACACAGTAGGAAGGTAGCTGTCTACAAGCCAAGACGTCTCGGGAGAAACCAAACCCGCCGACACCTGGTCTTGGACTTCCAGTCTCCAGAAGGATGACAACATTGATTTCTGGAGTTTAGGTCACCCACTCTGTGGTATTCTGTTATGGAAGCCTAGCAAACAAAGACATCAGCTGATGCCTGTAATCCATTGGGTGCAGAGAACAGAGGGTTAAGTTGATGCTTCTTAAAACATGGTGCACCTTGAAGGTCGGTGTCATCTATGCTCCTGTTTAGTAGTGAAGAGACATCTTCTGTGAGTAATGTTTTCACCAAGAGCTTTCCTTAATATTTTGAGAGATAGGTGACCCAGATAATTATAGCACTGGCCAACTCCTTAATTAATAATGATAGCAATAAAAGCATTTATTGGGAACTTACTATGTCTCAGGCTCTGTACCTCACACTGTACCTATAGTCTGATCACTATCACCCTAATTGTACCAGGCAGATTGTACTGTTATTCCAGTTTTACAGACAAGGTCTCTGTCTTTCCCCTGGTTACATAAAAGCCAGGCTTAGACCCTGGTAATTCATTTCAGGAGTGTGTACTCTTAACCTCCAACCTATAGTCTCTGGTGATACAGGTGACATGGACATGCAAGCGTTTTGACACTCCCATTTTCCTTCCAAATAAATGACTGTGATGGTGGGGAGCCCATTTTCTTCTGAATAGGATCAGCCTGTCCTCTCAGCAAGTCTTCCAGGCCCACCCTGTCCCTAAGGGCTCAATTGTGCTTTTCACACCTGCACTACTTACTGATGAATCTCTGCATTTGCAACTTGGTATCAATTGTCTCATCTTGTTGGTTTTTGTTCTCAGGAATATCTGTCAAACTTTTACCAACCTTTATTCAAGACGTGGGTGGTACTGTGAGCCAGAAACCTTCTGTAACTTCTCTTAAAGAGGTTGCTTCTGTGTAGGCTGACCAGATGGTTTGTCTGAAAATGACCGCAGGAGTTCACCTGGAGTTTCCTACATGGTAGCCAGCTGAACCAAAGGGGATGCCCCTTGCCACACTCGAGGACAGAGTGTACGTAGTTTGCAAAGAGCTAGTCCAAACCCAGACTGTCCATGGCCCTTCCAGTGAGCTTCACACTTGCTCTATACAAAGGGCCCACCTTGTGTGTTTGTTGGGCAAATTAGTTTTTTCTTATATGCCAGTTAGATTGCCTGCCTAGAATTTTACAGAGAAATTTACGGGTCTAGTATAGAATGCATGGAAATGTGTCCAGGGTCACCTGTAAGTACTTTATACCAATAAGAGTGTTTAGATCCCCCCTCCCCACCCCACTCCACACTGACTGGACCAGAAACTTCTAGAGAATGTAGTGTTGGAATTGTTCTGTTTTAAAAGCTGCCCAAGTGATTCTAACCTACCAACAGGCGACCAGAAAGAGAACGAGAGGGAACCCTCCCTGCGTCTCACATGTTGGCAGTGCTTGGGGGTGAATGACTTGCCCTGTGAAGCACTAACCGCGTAGCATGCTGTCAAGAATGTCGCTCCTCGCCCCCCTCTTCTTCATATGGCCCCTAGCCTTCTGCCAGACATGTAAGAGGGGCTCAGTAAATACTGGTGGCGATGGACTTGTCAGCTCAAAGAGGCAAGAGCTTTACCATGATGGGTGAAGGAGGGCCCTCATGGAGTAGATTGACCAGCTTACTCTGGTTTTAAAACTGAAATCCCATGTCCCTCAGGCCCAGGGAAACCAGGCTGGTTGGTGACTCCTCTGGGGGAAAAGCAGAGGTTGCACAGCACCTGTACCCCCTACCTAGAGCTCTGAGATTTGAAACCGGCAACCCTTGACCCTCTCTCAACGGCAGTCAGAGCTAGGAGAGGGCTGGGACTTTCCTGGTTGACTGCTCACTGTGACCTTGCATGGATTCCACCCAAGGGGAATGTCTCTAGCAGTGGAGGCCTTCAATACACAACAGCCGCCGCAAGAGGCAGCAAGTCCCAGGAAAAACCCACCACTGAGACTTAAATGCTAGCCTCAACTTGTACCTCAATAGCAGACTATTAAAAATAAATTTAGAAAAACCTCAACTTGTTCCTATGACCGCAAAAGCTACTGCCTGATTATAGCTGTGTCTCATGTGTAGCAATGAGTCTTGTTTTTGTTATTTTGGCAATGAGTTTTTAACTGGAGTCATCCAAGTCTCTTCTGGTGCTCTGCTTGGGGATGTTCCCCAAATACCAGTATGCAGTCCTGATCAGTGTCCTCTCTTGTGGGTGTGAATCTCAAAAGAGAATCTGATCAGCTGCAAAAGACATTTCTAGGACAATGAGGAAATTCAAATATAGGTGGCCCATTAGGGGACATTTATCCTGTCAAATGTGCTCGTAGTGGTATGGTTAGATAAGAAAATGTCCTTATTTTTTAAAGGTATATACAAAAACATTTAGGGGTGATATATCCTATGTCTGTAATTTATAATAATTCAACAAAAATTGATAAAGTAAATATAAAGACAACCATAGTCAAAGCAATAGCAAATGGGGTAATGCGTGTAGAAGAGAGCTCTCCATTTTCTGGCTGATAAAATATGATGGTACAGTTCATGATGATAATCTCAGTTCATGAAGAAATGATTCATGTTTGGCTTATTTACTACTGGGGGTAGTAAAGCAGGTGGTTTTCAATTTTCTAAATCTTCCATGCAAAAATATTAAGTTTTTGCAGTGTTTTGAAGCCTACAGGTTTCTAAAGCTTCACTTGGGAAAGTGGTGGATCTGCATGGAGACCCAGCTCCCCTCTGTGACATGGGTTTGGAATATGCCATCCTCACAGGCTGTGGTGAGGGCACACCCAGTGCTGTGGACATGGAGTTTGACAGAATAGACAGACTCTTGTGAGGAAGGAGGAAGAAAATTTTTACCCACCCAATATAGATGACTCCTAAGTTTATGACTAACCTCCTGAACCCCTGGAACAGACATAGTAAGACACTGAATTAATAGCTATGGAAACCAAAGCTGTCCTAGTAATGTGTCATAGGAAACAGCTCTGTGACACTTACCTAACAAAAATATTTTTAAAGGAAAATCAATAGAAGCAGGTTTCTATTTTTAGTCTAACCTGTAATTGTGTACAAAGAGCATTAAACAATATGAATTGGGATTCATGCTTCTCCCATTTCCAATCTTTAACCTAATAATAATGACTCCATTTATCAAAAAGATAGTATAGACCACCCATCATTAGATGTTATTAATTTTCATCTTCAGCACAACCTAATATAGAAGGTATTATTAGTGAATTATTCTCCATTTAACAGAAGTGATGCATATCAGAGGGGAAGTCTCAGACTTGGAGGTCCCAGCAGTCATTGATGAGAAGCACTGTGACTTTGCTATGGCCTATCTGCCCTCTTCCTGCCTCCTATTGACTACAAGCCATAAATCAGGGATATGGGTTCAAGTGCTGGAGGCCCCAGTGTCTTCCCAGTAATCTGACAGTGATGAGGGAATAAACCCACTGGATCCTGAGGATTAAGTAGACTAATATGCTAATATGTGCAAAGCATTTAGAATAGCTCCTGGCACATTGCCAACATTTGGTGCCAGGAGATTAGCTCATTTACCATGTTCAGCCAGGTCTCCTGACCCTCTATGCTGTCTCACTAGTGAATAAACTCTACTGATGGCTCCTTACATTGCTTACCAGGTGTCATTATCAAAAGATGGCTGGAGATTGGTTTCTCAACTCAAAGACCATCTCTCAGCCCGCCCCACCCTCTGGGTGACTTGAGTGCAAGCTTCCCTCTGCACAGCAGGGTGGTCAAGATGAGCTCTGTCCTTCCACACCTTAGAGCTGCTGTCTGTGTACCTGCTATGGGGCTGTCAAATCCATACACTCATTAGGGCAGGAGTTAAAAACTCCTTCTTTGGAGATTAATGGTGTTTTACGATCCAGAAAGCAGACTTCATCACATGCGAAGAGGGAATTTCTATGGCTGAGAATAACTTGAAAGATCAAATTCAGCCAGAAACTCTAGAGGATAAACTAGCGCTGAAATATTACAGTGTAGGTGCATAAATAAGCATCCATCCCCTCCCACATACATCCCAGTCATCTACGATGGATGGACTTTGCTTGAGCAAGAGTTGGTCTGTTTTCAAAAACATTTTAGTATTTGTGCAGAACAAGGATTTAAGGCTGCATTGGAATAAAGGGTGTGAGGGCAGCTCTGCACTGCAGAGTCACAAAAGGAGAGATTGAGCTGAAAGAAAAAGGAGCTTGTTCTAGCCATGGGCACACATGGTTTATCATTCATTCATTCATTCATTCGCTTGCTCACCTGTTCATTCCACAAAGGGGCTTCTGCTCAAGGTCAAGGGCAGGTAGGTAGGCAAACTTGGGTCCCTGCACTCAGGGAGGGAGGTGATGATATTGATCATGATCTTGCTTGACTTGCTTGGGTAGCCCCTCCATGTCCCGAACCTGCTCTCAGTTCTATGAACTGGCAGTTTTACCCACATTGGAGGGAGGGACATGGTTTGAGACCATTTTGAGGTAGAGACTTATCTGCTTCCACTTCCCAGTCCTGATGCTCTCCTGAGGTCCCACCCGGTACTTCCATGGAGATTGCAAGACAGCAGTCCTCTCTTAGTCATTTGCGCTCTCTCTCTCTCTCTCTCTCTCTCTCTCTCTCTCTCTCTCTCTCTCTCTCTCTCCCCTCCCCCCGTTTCTTCCTTCTTTCCCTCTAAAGAATGAATCATATATCCCATAGACAGATATAATTAAAGAAAGAAAATTCAATTGAACATATCCCCAATCCATCATGTTCGTGTTTATTTACTTTCTGTGCTAATTGCTTGCTAGTAATACTCTTATCGATTATAGCTTATACCATGAAGAGGGCAGAAATACTACTATTGATAAGGGAAATAAGAGCCTTTTACCTAGCATGAAAAGTGATAAGCACTCATACTGCACCTGATGTGTCCTGACTCCATACTACGAAGGACACAGAGCACAGAGAGACTTGTGCTTCTGTCCCGCTCATCAAGTGCCCGGCTAGTATCCACGGCCAAGGGCTAGCCGCACTCAGTCTGAACAAGCCCCCATCCCTCATTCGCCCTTCTGTCCTGGGTCAGTCCCCTGAACCTATCTCATGCTCCACTTTCTAATCGGTCCCTGATTCAAAACAACACTGTGACACAGCTGTGCTGACACACTGTTTTGCTTTGTGGGACATTTTATGACAGTTTTGTCAGTGATGCTGTCAAAATGTAAAATCCATATTATGCACAGCAAACACTTCCGATTTTCTTTATTTCTCTGTCCTCATCCCCCTTCGTCGGGGCCATGAGTCATTCTTTTTTTTCTTCTTTTCCTGTGTTGTCTAAACTGCTTTTGAGTTATGTGCTTTATGTAGTGGTGTTCTCTAAAAATCCATTAGAATGGGATTAGGCTCTATGGTTATGTTCTCTGCTTTGTAAAAGTCATTATGAAGTAGGTGCATGCTATTAAATCTGATTTATGTATAGTAGTGAGTGCTGAGAACCATTGGCTACTGAATGGAAGTTTCTCTCTTAAGTTTGGAGAAAACAATGTTCATCAGACAAAACTGAAGGATGGGTGACAGGCCTGACAGGTGAGTGGAGGCTACCTGCTCCTGTCCAGTGGGAGGGGTTGGCCCGGGTGGTTTTTATTTTAGGCATTCTGAATTTGTAGGAATGGCAGAAATTTCTGGCACTTACTGAGGTGCGGCCTTGTCCCTTCCTCTTAACTTCCCAGAGCCTTGGTTTTCTTACCTGTAAAGGGGGTGACAACACCACTGAATGAAGGGGACCTTAGGCAAGAGTGGACACCAGGATCTTTAGCACTTTAGTGAGCAGAGCCTGAAAAGAAACGGGCTGAACTGGAATGCCCTGGAAGCTCACAGCTGTCTGCGTTTCCTGGAAGGTCCACGTAAAACCCACAGAACACCAGCGCAGGGGAGGGGAACAACCAGGAGGAACAACCAAATCAGTCAATCAGTTCTTATTCCTGCCTACTTGCCTTCATTCCTGACGGCTTCCTTTAAAAAATTGTTTAAAAAAATTTTTAAAAGAAAGAAGCTGGACTGGATTTGACTCAGCCATCACCCGAGTTAAGAGCATCCCACGTGGGGTGGCATATGAGTCGGGATCACTCAGAATCGAATCTGCATGCGCAGGAATCTTGCGCGTGATAAGAGCTATAAAACAGCAAGACGGAGGGAGCCTACGGGCGTGGTATACTCACGCATGCGCAGAGCCTCCACGCTGAGACGAAACTAAGCTTGACCAGTCAGTGCTCGATTAAGTAGCTCTCATCCAGCAGAACTGATTTGAAGTCCTGATTTTCATGGCAAACCTGAGGGTGAACTACTTGCCTTTCCCCAGCTCTGAGCAACTCAGAGATAGGATGTCTCAAGTACTTCTTGGGCCTGTGTTCCCAGGCTGCGGTCCCCAAACCCCCAATAAATGTCCTTTCTTTGTTCCAGGTAGTCCAGTCTTAGGTTTCTTTGCTACCACATGGGTCTCTGGGGGAGGACAGAGCATGGATACTTACCCCTTTGGTGCCATTGAGGTCCCACTGCCAGTCATCTTAACAGGCTTCTCTGGGAAAGACTCGGGAGAGGACTCTTACACAAAGCTGAAAAAGAGAAATAAGAGCAAACTTTCCATCTCCATGGATCCAGGGTCACTTGGGGACATCTAGCAGGTAACATGTGGTCAAGGGGCTGAGGAATGCTCTAGAGAAGCAAGCTGAATGGTTATTCTTTGAGTTGTCATCCTTTCCCATTTCCCCCATCCTTCAGGACATCTCTTACCAGGTTCATTTGAGGAATCTAATTGTGAAAGAGGAAAACACTTGTCCCCAGTGACTATCCTGTGGGGCCTCATTGAGCCCCCCTTCCTGCTTTATAATGACATCCTAATTATTGGCCACCATGATTAACAGCCTCATCTGGGTAATTGACTCAGTCCTGACAGTTTTTGAAGGTCAGTCTCGTAAGGTCATCCACCCAGTTCTGGGAGGAGGGAGGAATGGTGGGTTACTTACCTGTGTACCACATTCCCTCTTGCCATCTTTGGGGTGGGAGTGGGGTGACAGAGTTGAGGACTGGAGAAAAGGCCAATATCAAGTTACTAACAGGGTGACACTGAGTTGGGAGGAGGATGGGGACAATGGACTTTGGGAGTTGGTAAAAAGAAGACCCAAGACACCACTGGCTGGAACCCAGTTTCTTGAACATGCACAAGGTACCCCCTGGGAACCTCTAGGGAAGAGCTGGGCACTCTCTGAGGCATCATTTTCCAAATAAGTCACCTAGCACTGTGCCAAATGGTGTCCTTTCTTTGATCCAATTCTAAAATGTAGTCACTGATTTAGGTAGCAAAGCCACACTGTCTCTGAGCAGCTCTTTCACAGTAACTCTTAGGGGTTCTTATATGGGGTCACGTAAAAAGCCTTTCTAGTCTCTGCTGTCTCTGACAACCATTTCCAAAGAGGAGCACTGACTATATGAAATGGTTTGTTATAGCTGAAGTATGACTTTCTCTTGAGACTATATAGTAAGGAAAATGACAAACCCATGCTGCATAAAGAGTACTTGCAGTGCTACGATAACAGTTTGGAGGGAAATAAAACAAGCATGCAATTTGAAAGTGTATCTGGTTTTTAATATTCATACCTGTGAAGTCCAATATGGTAACCACTCATCCCATGTGGGCTATTTAGCATTTGAAATGTGACCTGAACAAGCTGAGAGCTACTGGAATGGAAAATACATAGTGGGTTTTCAGCATTTAGTCAGAAAATGCATGGAACAAGTTGGCACGTTCTGGTGGAGTAACTGGTAAGTCCACTGCCTCCAGATGGCACAGTCCACATGCATCCCAAGGACCTGAGTTGCAACCCAGGACCAAAGAGAACAACCAAGATGAACAACTACATAAAATAAATAAATGCTTCTTCTCCCTTTCTCTTCCTCCTTGCCTGCCTACTTGCCTTCATTCCTGTTTGCACTATTCCTTTAAAATATGTCAATAGTTTTTTAAATAAATATATATGGAAGAAATATTTTGGATAATTAGCTTAAATAAAAACATTAAAACCCAATTTTACTTGCTTCTTTTTACTTTTTAATTTCTATTTTAAAGTTTAAATTTTAGATTGCATTTAATTTCTATTAGACAGCTTTGGTCTATAAGACATTATCAGACACACTTTCATAAGTTCCAATAATAGGAGCTAACATTTATTACTCTTACTGTATGTTCAAAACCAAGTAAAGCTATTTGCATATATACTTTCACTTAATACTTACAAAAACTTAAAATAAGACTTTTTTAAATCCCTCTGTATACAAAAGAAAACTGAAGTTCAGAGAAGTAACTTCTCCAAAGTCACACAGTCTGAATGCAAATGAATATTTTGGCTCAAAAGTCTGTGTTATTTTCCTTTCTGCTAAAGGAAATGAAGGATTTCCTAATCTCCAGTAGAAATTTAGGTTAATAGGAAGGTTAATCTGCTATTTGTTTTGATAACTTTTACACTGCTGTAATTTCAAACTTAGAGAAAAGTTGTAAGAATAATACAAGAAATGCTCCTGTACTTTGCCTAGATTCATCAATTATCTGTGGGGGTACAGAGAAGCACAGAGGAGAGTAAGGGAATAAGTACTTCTCTGAACCATTTGGGAGTAACTCCATTTACCCCAACATTTTCATGTGGGGTTTCCTAAGAACAGAGACATTCTCTTACAAACCAACAATCAAAATCAGGAAATTGAATAGTGATACGGTATCATTATGTACTCATTGTCAACATTCGGATTTCATCAACTGTCCCCTTAAACATCCTTTTTAGCGCCTCTTCCCTTTGGTTTAGAATTCAAGTCCAAGATAACACATCATACCAATTATGTCTCTTACTGTCTTTCATCTACAACCTCAGCTACAGTTTCTCAGTAAAACACTTTTCTTGATGATTATGTTTTTAAAGACAAATCCCTATTATTTTCTAGAATGTTCCTCAATATAGTCAAGTATTCCCTCCAGATGAGATTCGGGTTATGCGTTTCCAGTAGGAATACCACATAAGTCTCCTTATATTTCAGATCAGCTAGCTGCTTGGGAAAACAGTCTAGTTAGAGACTTTGGCACATATTTGCAGATTTTATAAGTAAGAAGTAAGTCTTTTAAAAGCATTTCTCGACTGCAAATTGACCCCAATATTCATTGTGCGAGACCAGTATAAACCTTAAGTGCCCAAATAAGAGAAAAACAGATATTACTTGAATTTTCATATTTTTGACTGTCGAGAAACGTTCTGATTCAGTCTAGCAATTTGAAGGATGATCATGTACACGTGAGTGATTGACAGGGAATGAGAGTGGGTATGTAAGGTCATTCTCCAGCTAAAGGCTGTTTCATTTTCAGGCACCTATTGTTTAGAGCAGAATTATTACTTCATTGTTTTTTCATCTCATGCTCTTGGTAAGTGCTTAGTGAGCATCATCAAACTGCTATTGCTAAGTTCTTTGAGATGCTGCAAGATGATGGTGTTTGTTCAAAATGAGTAGCAGCTATAATCTCATTTCATTCAAATGAGGTTATTACTGCAATATGGAGCATCAGATATTCGAACTATCTGACAGTCTCATATTTCTCTTGTTTAAGAAACAGCTGTTGAAAAGATCTAGATGAGCTGAGCAACTGACAAATTATGGGGAAATTATACTTTTAATCAATCACTGGCCTAAAGTTATGGAAGCTAATATTTGCCTCATAGTTTACCCAGACATAATACCATTAAGAAACTCTTCTTTCATCACAAGGCATCTTTTAATATTTGTGGTATTTCTTTTATACTATGACAAAAAAAAGTCTAAAAAATAATATACTTTAAATACATAGGCTGAACGAAATGGTTGGGAAAAGATATACCTTATTGTTTGCATAAGAAAATGATTGTGATTATATTAATACCAGTCAAACTACATGTTAGTGTGCCTTTGGGGAGTTGCAGTTTGGTCAGCTGCCTCCAAAGGAGTGCAATCCACACACATCCCAAGGACTGGGGTTCATGTACGAATCTGGGGAGAACACTGATGTGAATACCTAAATAAGAATAAAATAAAATGCTTCTCTTCTTGTCTGCCTGCCTGCCTATTTGCCTTCATTCCTGCCTGTATATTTCCTTTAAATTAAAAAAAAAAAAATCAAGGCAGAGAGTATGAGCAGAGAGAAAGAGAGCATTTCATAATGATAATGGGACAAATTCATCAAGAAACATAGTAAAACAAAATACATTTGATCTCAAAATCAATACAAAAATATATACAAATATTTATTTTAACATATATATCAAAAGCCATGAAAAAATAATGCAGATTTTAACACTTCTTTCTTAGAAATTGACAGAATTAAGCCAAAAATAATCCAGTGATAGTAAGTAGGATGTGATTAACACTATCAACAAGACTGACCTAATTTTGGTGCTTACTGAAGAATGATAGAAAAGATAGTCACTTCTCAAGAACACATGGAACATTCACTGAGACTATATTCTATGATATAAAGTATATCTCGAATTTCAAAATATTAAAATCTCTAAAAGCATATTTTGAGCCACAATAAAATTAAATTTAAGATTAATAACAATAAGATAGCTAGAGGTTTCCAAATACTTTGAATTTAAATTACATACTTCAACATGATGGATGATCAAAGAAGAAATCACATGCAAAAATATATATGTATGGCTTGCACTGAAAAATGATAATAAAAATGCAAGATGCTTAGATATGTTAATTAACTCCTTAGGAAGAATCCTTTCACATTGCGTACATATATCAAATAATCATTTTAAATATCTTACTATTTAATTCATCATTTTCATCTCAGTAAAGCCGGAAAAAAAGCACATATCAAAAAATTAAGGATTCTATTAAAACAACTTCCAAGAAGTTTATAGCTTTAAATCTCAGATAATTGATTTGAAATATTTCTTTCCTTTGTGTATAAATTTCCAAATTCTGAAACTAAAAAAATATGGGTGAATTAAACCCAAAATACCCAAGAAAGGAAAGAAATAAAGATAAGGGTAGAAATTGATGTACTAAAATATATAATAGAGAAAACTAACAAGGACAATAGTCAATTCTTTTAAAAAAAGATTTAACATTAATAATCTCCTAGCAAGAATGATTTTATCAATTAGTGTTTATCAGATAATTTGAGCGAACACGAGTGATACAGAATATGGGGATTTATAGGCATTTGGACTTATGCAGTTGGGCGAGGTGGTTAAGCAGTCTTTGTGATGTTATAGGGCCTCAATCAGGAATGAAAAGGGGACATAAAGTAAGAGAAACAGGACAAATAGGAACAGCTGAATCCAGGAGCACAAACTAGAACCTAGGTTGGTCTTTCCCCACTACGAAGCATCCACCTGCAATGTCTGGTGTGAGCTGCTGGTGCACTTGCCATGAAGCTGCATATGGACCTGACCCAGGATTTGGAAAAACTGAAGGAGGGGGCCCCAGCAGGAGCTGCAGCACCTGCAGGCCTGACTGCTGCCCACATCCCCACCCACCCCCCACAGAGGAGCCTATGTGCTGGAGCTGATCAGCACCTTCTCCTGTGATGGCAGCTGCTTGCTTCTGCCTTTCAAATCTCATGTCAATTGCTCTTGGGCCAACCCTGGCCCATAATCACACAGGGAAGGAAATTTTAGTTTTACTTGGGCAGGTTGGTATAGTCTACATCCTACTGACTGAAAAAAAACAAAAAGAGAAGGTCCGATAGCCAATATCAAGATTGAAGGAAGGACTGGCACTAGAGATTTTATAGACATGTGCTATAAAGTGTCTATAAGCAAGCTCAGGTCTGTTCATTGCTTACCTCAAAATGTCCTAGTTGTTTGAGAGAGAAGTTTACATTAAAAAAAAGATTGGTGCACCCTGGTAGCTCGGCTGCTAAATTGGGTGTTGGGGTATAGACCTTGTAAAAGCCCAGGGACCCAGGTTCAAGACCCAGGGCCAGGGGAACAGCTCAAACCAAAGTGAACAAATAGATAAACAAAGACGCTTCTTCCTCCTCTCTATTCTTGCCTTAACTCTTGCCTGCCTCCCTTCCTCTATGAAAACAAAGGAAAGAAAAAGACATCAAATTATCCATACTTCTCATGTCCTTGCTAAGTAAAATGTTTCAAGGTATTAAAGCTTAAACTCAAACCCTGGCTCAATTAGAGCATCAGGATTTACTTTGCAAAAGAATTCTTCGGGCAGCAGAATATGGGCAGGAGAGTGTTTCATGGTAGATCATTATTTCATTGACAAGCTCCAGGGCAAGAACAGTGAAAGCTGAAATCATTAGCCACTGCACAATAAGGATTAGTGAGGAATGGGGATATCATTTTTGAAATGAAAATTGATATGCCCAGCCTGTCAAGCAGAATTGCACATAGCCTTGAGACCCACTTATTGCCCAAAGTGGGCATCTCTAAACAGGTTCCAGCTCTTCTGTGCCTTACAATACAAGTTCTTTGCCATTTGTATGCAAGACATTCTTCACTGTGCACAGCTTTTTTCAGTAGTGATCGTGAGGAAGGAGCCCAGACACTGCATTTCTGCAACTGCTTTCTCTGACCATACAGCCAGGGAACAGAGCCTGCAGACGGTGGTTTTCCCAGAAGCATAACCGAGACCCACTGTAATACTAGTTATCAGACAACTTAGACCATAATGACAGAGGCAAACAAAGGCTGAGACTTGCTTAATAACCTACTGCTCAAAAATCCTATTTAGCAGTAAGGAACTGTATCTGTAAAAGTCATTCACACCAGGATACTGAAGTGCCATCTCAGAGTCTTCATCTTTTTAGAAAGACACCTGGAGAAATCAACCACAGTATGGATTTGTGGTGGAGGGATTTCAGGCACTGGGGAGACTGGGTTGGGAGAGATTGGGGGAGAGTTTTCAGACTTGAAATCCTTGCTTGAATCCTTGAATCTTTACTTTCTCAATGCAGACTTCCTTCCCTCCACTTCCTTCTCTGCTTAGTAAGTGTATTAAGAGGCAACTATCTCATAGACAGGTGGTTAACGCTGCCCTGACTGGAAGCTTGATATCATCAATTCCTCAGCTGACTATTTTTACTTCTCAATAAAACCAGTGTTTGGTGACCCCAGATAGATCTGGGGTGCTTGTTACCAGTCTGACCATGCCTGCTGCAACATTTCCTATGTCATGGTCAAATTTACGACATGGCATTGTTTAGACACAGAAAGTTAAACACCTCTCCCGAGGAAAGAACTTCTCTGCAGTCAGTGAGTCATAAAGCCATCATTCGGGGAAGACATTTGTCAGAGACCAGAAGACGTCTGTGGGAGTAGCTGGAAGGAGACAGGTGGGTGTGCAAACATCAACCTAGAAGTCAGAGTCATTTGATGAGTCTTCTTCGCCTAGAATTAATTACAATTTTAAAGCCTGACAGCTTGATTCTATATTGCAACTTTCTTCAATTAAATCTACGGGGTTTTACTGGTCTAACTTCATGTCATCTTACTAATTGCTCTCAGCATCTTCTTATGCCACTTGTCACCACCACGCTGTTTAAAAAAACACAACTATTCTACTAGAAGAAAATTAAAAATGTAGATGTAGCCTATCTCATATTGCTTCTTCCCGTTCTGAGGAGATGGGTGCCAGAAGAGAAGGGAAAATCGCTAACAAAATACAGTGATGCCCACACAGGAATGAAGCTTTAGCAGTGTTGGAGAGCTAGGATGCTTCTGAGTACCCTGAGTGCGCTCTTACTCGACTGTGTCCTCAACACCCAGCAGGTGCCACACTCCCATTCTAGACACTTCAGGGTCTAAGCAGGTCCAACCCCCTGTCCATGAGGGCAGTGCCCAGCTTCCCAGAGCAGATGGAGCCATCACTCACACTCAACACTCTCCTTCTGGTGGCTTTTTCTAGTTAAAATCGTGACAATATCAAGTGAATGATTGCTTCCTGACGTTCTTTCAATAAATGCTAATAGACACTGTGTTACCACCTCCTCCACGCTTTTAATTTTGAAAATAATGCTACGTAGAGGAAAAGCACTGAAGGAAAATAAAACAAGACTATTCTCTCTTTAAATGTCATGAAGAAACTCTGGCTAAGAACAGAGGCTGTTCTGAAGACCAAGTTGGCAGGGCAGCACGTCTGCTTCTTGCCATCTTCTAGTGCTGTAAGGGTTTGTCAGCTCACGGTGTGCAAACCAGCACAGCCTTTAAAAGACCTTCAGACAAGAAAGGGATTGGAAATGGCTGTGTCCACCGCTTGTCAGTCTGGATGCAAGATTCCTGGAGGTGCGAGGGGATTCTCCCAGCCACTAGGAGGCACTCTGCAGAGCGGTCTGCCAGGTTCCAGATTGCAGCCGAGACTGACTGATGAAGTATTCCCTTGGAGAACTAAATAGTTTGAAACAGCAAGCATTTTGATGAATTATGAAGTAAGACCTGGAGTGTGCAATGCTATTGTGTTGGTTTCTCTTGTTCTGGAGTCTGGGGATCCTTTTCTGGAGTCTGGGGCGCTATGCAGAGGAAAGCACTCCAGCAACGGAGAAGGTGCAAATTCGACCTCTTCCGCTAATGGGGTGCCCCACTAGACTCGCCCCAAAAGACCCTCAGACACTGAAGTTCAGGTTTCCATGCAGGTCTACGCGATGTAAGCTAAGCTTAGCTTACTCAGAGCTAGACTCCAATGCTTGGAGAGCACGCTGCTTTTATTGCTGCCATAAACCAGGATGCAGCGGATGAGGCCCTTACCCATTATTTTTCTTGCTCGTTCTTCTCAATGAATAAAATAGTAAAGGATATTCTCAGGGAAAAGTTAATAAGAATATGCATTTAATGGGTGTAATAATACGTTTTCTTTGTGGTGATGGATATAGCTATTCTGGAGCAGATGTCTGGGTGTCTGTCAGAATGGAAGGTGCCTGGAACTTAGAGATGTATTAGTCTAGCCCTCCAGTGCAAGCCAAGGCCTATACTTAGAAACTTAGAATTTAGAAACAGAGACAAATAGGTATTAACACGAGCCAGGGCTGCTGTAAATAACATCTCTAATTCTCAAAACAACACTTTATGTTAAGTATTCTTGCTGTATAGATAGGAAGTTGACACTCCATGAAGTTAATGTCAGGTCACCCAGTTTTCAAATCCAGATATTTTTCTGAACTCCACACTAGAATTCTGTTTACATACTCCCTGTGGTAGGGGACCCGCTATTCCCCAAGCAACACATCTGAGTGCTGACCATCACAAACTAGTAAAAACTCTTGTTGTTGAAATGGAGTCCCTTACCTGTAGCATCCACCTGTAGAACCTTGTATCTGCCCTCTGGGGCCACACAAAGTCAGTCAAGGTACGTTTTCACACGCTAGCACTTCAGGATATTTGCAGAAAGATTTTGGAGCCCAGTTTCTCTTGTTGAGGTGAAGCATCCTGAGAGGGCACTGAAGGACTCAGGAGTCACACTTACTTATGCCTCTTAGCCAGAGATTTACTCTATTTTTTCTCCTTTCATAAATGATTGTTTTATTTCAAATTAGGTGAAGGAAAAGAATGACCAAATTAACAGAGTCATTTGGTGGGTATTTAACACACTTTTTATGCAACCAAAGATGGTGACCCTGGTTTGCTTTCTTCATTTCTAGTTCTCAGACCTTAAAAAGGAACATGACTAGAGGCAAACATGTTCTATAGTTAAGATGGATGAAACTGCAGTTTCTACTGATTTTTGTAAGACAACCAGTTAAGAGCATCCTTAATTACCTGATCCCAAGGGTCATGTTTCAATTAATTAGATTTTGGATCCTCTGTATTGGAACACTTTCTCAACTGATTCAATTGATGATATGAGGATCGAAATAAATGTGCTCCTAAGGCATTAATATTGCTTCTTTAGGTGAAAGGAGTCAATAATTTAAGAGAATAAAATATTTTCATTGCCTAGATCATCAATAGCAATGGCACTCAATCAAGGGTGACTTGCCCAGGAATATGTGGTAATGCATGCAGACATTTTTGGTTGTCACGGCTAAGGATGCTACTGGCAACTAGTGGGTAAAGACCAGGAATGTTGCTTAATGTCCTGCAGTGCTGAGGATAGCCCACCATAGCCCACAAGAGAGATCTGCCTCAATATGTTACTAGGGTCAAGGTTGAGAAATACCAATTTACAGTATCAACAAGATATAGCTAGTAAGAAGGGAAAGCATTATTTACCTCACATCCAGAAAATAATTTACAATAATAGTTTCATATCAGTGCCTGATATAATATCAACAATCAGCTAAAAGGAATGGCAATGGGTCATAATTTAGTTAAAGACCACAGCTTCAGCAGAGTTATCAGAGGAAACATTCTTAGTCCTCCTTTTTCTGTAGAAGTTGTTGACTAACAATCATGCTTAATGGTTCTGGGGTGGACTTCACTTAATTCTCAGATTTCTTAAAGACAAATCAGAAGACAAACTAAGGTGCACCCTGGTGGCTTAGCTGTTAAGTCCAAAGCTCTGGATGGTGGCGTCCACATAGAAGCCCAAGGACCCAGATTCGCAGCTCAGAACAGGATGAGCAGCCAGCAGCAATAATTAAATGGATGAATAGACATTTCTTTCTCTTCTGTCCTCCTGCCTGCTTGTCTGCCTCCTTACCTTCATTCCTGCCTGCCTCCTTCCTCTAAATAAACAAGTAATTATTAAAAAGAAATCAGGGATAACATGAAACATACAGTCTTGTCATTAATATAACAAGTTAGACCTGAGGTCAAGTGAAAGACACACCAGATAAGGAGATCCCAACAGTTCATTTAAGCCTCTGCTTTGGTTTCCCCAAACTTCAAATGAAAATAATGGGAAAACATCTGAGTCAAGAAGGTGATTATATGAAATAAAACATACCGAGCCTCTCTTCAGTGTAAAATCCTATCTTACAGAAGGTGTTCTGAGAAAATCCATTATTATAAGTGAAATTAGACGCTTCAAACAATCATAAAAAATTGTCTAATGATATTTAAATTCTTAATAACAAGCCCTAAAATAACTATGCCCTAGTCAATTTAATGCAAGATTTAGTCATTTTTTCTAATCAAACACAATTATGTGATTTAAATGCTCGTAATAATATCCTGAAATTAGATTATAGTGCTGCACCTGGAGCTTTCTCCATTACCAACAGAGCAGCATCTCTCTGAGAAGCAGAAATGGTTGAGTGAGCTCTGAAATGAGACTAGAAAGAATGAAAATAGATATGGGGAAAAAGAAGAATGTGTGAAACAATCTTTCAATGAAGTCAAACCAAATGAAAGAAAAAGACAAATAGGTCAAAAAACTGGGGCACAGAACCCACCCTATGGTTTTCTGACATTAGACAACTGTTTCATGTGTCCAGAATACAGCAACATGACTTTACTAGAAAGAAGCCTGAATTGAATAACTAGCATAGACATGGACAAAAAAAAAAAAAAAGACCCACTAAAATATAAATGAAATAAAAGGCAAGCACAAATTTACCAAAAACTATCTTTGATGAAATAATCTGATTTTTTTCTGAGTTACACAGAAGCAAGATCAGCTGGAACTGCATCCCTCTGTAAAATTAAGCAATACATAAATAAATAATAAATAAATTCGAGAGAGGGAGAGAGATGCCTCAGGAGCAAAGGGGCTCTTTGAATTTGTAAAGAGCTGGAGCTTTAAAAACTGAAATCAATGCTGGTTCCAGATTGATTTTCTGTGTTGAATAAAATGAAATTCAGAGGGAAATTCTACCAAACTAATCTTTTCAAAGTAAACATCTGACTTCCTCACTGCCTATCTCCTAACAAGCCCAAAGCCAGCACAGGAGCCCTAAAAGCAGAAATTCAGATTTTCCCTTCCTCATTTGGGCCTCGTTCCCTTCCCCACTTTTTCCTGCTGCTCCTTAGATGCTCTGATACAAAACTCCCTCACAGACTGTTGGCTCTGCTTAGGCTGTACCCTGTCTCTTGCCATTTCTTTCCTCTAATGGCCCTTCCCCAACCCCCAAGCATGGCCCTCCCCCTACCCCCCATGGCTGACTCATCTGCATCTTTCCACCTGGAGTCTGTCTCCCTTGGGTTTCTATCTTAGCTGGGCTACATCTAAACTTGGGAATGTGGCTTAACCTCTCTGTGCTTAATTTCATCACCTGCACTACACTACTTCATAAAATGATCAGGCTGGCTAAATGAAATAGTGTGTATATTTAGTACAGTAACCTATCATCTTAGAAGTGTTTGGTGAATATGTGCTAACACTGGCGGGAACCTAAGAGGACATTGTCTAGAGACTGAGACAACGAGGCTGTGAGCTGAGACTTCTCCAAGGTTACACAGTCACCCAAAGAGAAGGCGCTGGGACCCGCCTTCCCCTGCTGTTGCTCCAGTTCTGTGAGGCCACATCCCCTCTCGTCTGCTAGGGCACCCCACCAATTCGGGGAGTGTGTCGCTGACTCCAGTCTGCGGGGACACTTTTGGTGCTAATACTAGAAGCGCACATTCCAAGTTGTAGAGTCAGCGTGAGCCAGGGAGGCCAGTTGTTGTAACACCCCTGGCTCACTCCTGAGGCCACTGATCAAAGCCGGACTGCACAGCGGCCACTGCTGGACCCAACCCACCCGCATCCCCTCTCAGAGACGGACTTGCTCACTTTGGACCCAGGTCCTGGGTCCCCACACCAGGCTATGTAACATCTTCCACTAAAAAGAAACAGACAACGTTTTGCCATGTGTTTGACTTCTGAACTCTCTTGGAAATAAAACACTATACTTACAACTAAATACCAAGTATAGCTCTCATTTCTTCCTCCCCACATCCTTCCTTAAAGAGAGCTGCTATTCTGAGACTGATGTGAATTGTTGCCTTGAATTTATTGTACCATTCCTACAATGGTATATATATTACTGTTTCGTGTGCTTTAAACATTTAGATACATTGTATAATACTGCTCATTTATTTTGCTCTGTGCTTTTTCATTCAACACTGTATCTTAGAAGTGCACCACTTTGGTACTATGTTGTTCTAATTCAGATTTCCATTTAATTAATTCCTTTGATTATTTATCCAGCATTCAATTATCCATTATTCAATATTCTACTGTTACTGGGTGCTTTTCCATTGTATATGCCATGAAATAACAGAACTTGAGTTTCTCTGGAGGAGAAGGAGCTAAGAGAAGATCGATTGCTCTCTGGAGTGATTACTTCTAACAATTAGCACTCCCACCAGCAATAATATGCAGCACTGATTTCTACACCAATTCGCCAAGACTTGGTTTGAACCAGTTTATTATTTATCCTAAACTGTATGCATCACGGTAGCTCATTGCTGCTTTATTTTGAGTCTTGGCAACAGATTTCCAGAGAACACCCATCAGCAGTTGGTGGGTGCTAACGAGAAAGAAAAAAACTCTGCAGTGATTTCAAAACTAAGCAATGTGAAGTCAAATATCCACTGATAATCACTCATCAAGTAGGAATAGATAATACAGGTGAACACCTCTGAAAACCACACCATAGTGTGAGTGACTAGGACCCACAATGTCAGATTGGATACCCCTTTACACGTGAATGGGAAGACATGATCACAGTGCCTCAAACTCTGAGGCCGACTTTAGACATGAATTCACTTGTCTGATTGTCTAATCACACTTCTGCCAGGCCTAAGCACTTCAGTTTTTCCATCTGTAAAATAGGTTTCTTGGTTGCCATAGACCAATTGTAGTGTTTTCTTTAAAACTGGGGACACTATCTTTTAGGACTGGGATGTTTACCATTGGACAGTGGAATACAGTGCTGGTAATGGAGGAAAAACTATTTTGGGCAAAATATTTGGAAATCCTAAAAATGTTGCTCTCTATCAACAGACTGCAAATACAAAATATGCTTCTTTAATCAACCGCACCTCAGCTGTGGCCTTATGAAGGAAGAGTGTTTATTTAACAAGAGCAGTTGCTGTGTTTTGTCAAAAGCATACTTTTTTCTGAAATTATTTTCCTACTCCTGGCGTTTTTACATACCCATAATAGTTAGTGGCTTTTATGAAAGAGAGATTATTTTGATTTCTCTGTTAGCTTGATCAGTATCAGAAAACTTGCTTTGAGGGGATTGCTTCAAGATCTTGTCAAATAGCACAAGCATCCTGTGGGAGGCATTTGCATAAGCTTCCTAAAACTTACCTTGTAAACAGAAGCAACTGCTGATCAGGGAGGGGCAAGGAACCCTGATTATCTTCTGATATGGGTTTCTTATTCATTGTTCCATTTCCCCTTTCTTCAGTGTGATCAGCCCTGGACAGACACTTGCATTGAACCACACAGATGTGCTCCAGAAATGATTTAAACATAACCTTTTAAACATACCCTATTCATCATCTTCAATTTATAAGAGAATGGAAGAGTTGTTCTAACTCCCTGAATTGGTAGCAGCTAAAAAACACAGCAGAGATTAGAGCCATTGGATGCAGGGTTTCCTGGGCACAAAAACTCACTCTCAACAGGGGAGGATTTCCCACCCACAGAGAAACTGACCTCAGCTGTAAGTAAGTATCCCACAGGGTCTCTCTGCATCCCAGCATCTCAGACAGACATTCTCCTTACCCCTCCCTTATACTCTTCCTTTCTAAGAGCAGCCCCTCCCACCACGCTCCAGCTTCTGTCATCTCCATCCCTGCTCACATTTGTCCCACAGCCCAACCCTCTCTGTAGCTCACCTCTCCATTACCAGCACTTAGTGATACCTGCCAGGTGTCAAAGTTAAAGGAGTGGTGTTCGTCCAAGGAGCTCAGGAATATCCAAATGTGTCTACCATTGCTCAGTCTTTCCTTTGAGGTTCCTGAGAAACATACAGAAGAAAGTGACCATGCATCGGACACTTTTTGCTACTATTTTGGCATTGTCCCTAGTGAGGGCGACCAACTGTTAAAAATTCGCTTGCGCTGAGAAGGCTGAGGAAGTTTCTGCAACACAGAACTTTTAGGACAAACCAATAAACAGAGAAAATTGGTTACTTGTAGATTCAGTTTTGTCCCCGTATACAACCCTCCACCCATAGTTTATATGCTGAAGCCCTAACTCCCAGCACCTCAGAATATGACCTTATTTAGAAAGAGGATCATGACAGATATAATTAACTGGTAATTGGATTATGTCATCCTGGAGTAGATTGGGACCCTAATCCAATATGACTGGTGTTCTTATAAAAAGGAGAAAGGCATGCACATAGGAGAATGTCATGTGAAGATGAAGGCTGAGATGCAGCCAAAGCCAAGAATACCAGTGAGGGTCAGCCAGCCCCCAGAGCCTAGGAGATAGGCTTGGAACAGCATCTCCCTCACAGCCTGAGAAGGGACCAAAGCTACTGACACCTTGGTCTTTGACAGAAGTCTGGGCTCACAGGACAGGCATGCTAGATGGTCACAGGGCAGACAAGGAAAGGGAGGGGGTAGAGCCTGAGGAGTCAGGAGATGGTGAAACCACAGAAAGGATCAAGGTCACTGAGCGCTTTCCCAGGGAGTTGGAGGCTTTGAGGATTGCACAGGGGGTAGGAGCCATGTCCTGTTCCAGTGCAGCACACTGAGAAGAGGCTGAGGATAAGGCTTTGGCAGAACTCACAGTGGAAATGAAGCAGGAGTGAGCCTCCTGGCCCAGCACAGGTCTTCACGCACAGTCTGTCAAGGAAGGCCTGGGAGCCACCTGCCTTGAAGAGCACTTGGATGTATTCTTTGAATAAGGAACATGAGCCAAACATCAGAGAGCTTTTGATGAATGTTCTGGACTCTGACATACCCCCAAGACCAGGGTAGAATCCAGAGGAGGACGATTCCTTACCCAGGTCCGAAATGAAATTTTCTACCATTCTGGTTGATGGAAATTCAGAGCTGATTACAGTTGATTTAGAAAAATTAAAATACTCTGGCAAAACTTATAGGCACAGAGGTAGGGTAATATTCACGTACACTACACAGTCATTGGTTCAAACAGGATGATGTCCGTGGACACAGGCCTTTCCCCGGCCCAAACGGAAGTCAATTTAAGGGATTTCTGTGGGGCTGTGCTCTGAATCAGAGGAGAGGGTGGCAGGGGGTGGAGGGGAAAGGTGGAACAGGGACAGAGGGGTCCCAGCGAAAAGGAGATAAGCAGCAAGCTGGTTTGTAAGTCAGCCTCCAAAGCCCACCACACCGCCTCCAGTGCAGGGTTTGCATTTCCACCCTGTTTCTGGCCTCCACTCACAGAACCGGGTGTCTATCAAATTAGATGATAGCCCACAGGTCACTGCAATCACATTTACCATCTGCAAACAGAAGGGAGTACAGTTCAGCTGAGAGAGGGGGAGTCACGATCTGCAGCAAGGAAAAATGGGATGCAGTGGAGGAGAAAACTCCATTACCAGCCCTCTGAGGAGCCTGGAACATCCATCTTCCTCTTTTGCTTGTCAGTGAGGTACTCCGCCTCTCCTCCCACCGCCCCCTAAAGGCAACAGCATTGGAGCACACTATTTCCCCCTCCTAATTGCAGGATTAAAGGGATGGGGGATACAGCCCTGCATCAACCTCGCAAGCAATATTTTTACTTTATAGTCTCAAGTCCTGCACACTGGGGTGAGGGAGAGGCCACTTCTCACAAGCCTTCACCCAAATCGTAGCCTCTTTATGGGCCACAAGTGTGTTCTATCCACCGGTCCATCTCAGCACTTCAGACCTCCACTACCCAATATGGACTGGTATCTTCCGAAGACCCCCACACTTTGACCAGGAGATTTGATTTTGAGTTCAAAAGAGCAATCAAGGAAAACCATCCTAAGATAAAAAACAAATTAATGACAGAGTCTTCTTTTATTGCTTATTTTATTGCTGACTTGTGTTCACTTCCCCAGAGGCAGACCATGGTGATGGGGACTCCGCTCTCAAGCCTGGTGCCCAGTACACTGGTGAGTCACCGTCGATTGTGAGATGGGTTGCAGGCAATTACAACTTCTAATTAAAGCCTGTGAATAAATCTCTTTTCTAATAAAAATAGAGTGCACCAAGGTTATCCTTATAATAAGGATTCTGATGTGCTCTCTTGAGTGTCAGAAAGAGGCTGGAGAGCAGACAGGGCATCTAACACCACGGCAGCTCGTCCATGGCTGTGGAAGCACTTACTGATACTCTGCTAATAATTATAGTAGCTAGATTTGGTTGTAGTAAAAATGTTTCTTGGGTTATTCTTGAATGGTGGTTATACCCATGGTGGTGTATTTAGAACGGGACACCAGCTGTCCTGTCTCACGGCATTCATTCTTTGGGCTAAGACTGTCGAGATGCACGGATTCCAGATCTACCAACTTGCTTTGCTACCTGAGACAAGAGCCTCTCTTCTCTGTATTCCTCCTCCTCCTCCTCATCTTCCTCCTTCCTCCTCCTCCTCCTCCTCCTCTTCTTCTTCTTCTGAAAAGGCTCAGGCAGAAATGAAGGTGAGCAGAGACAGACAGGAAGAGAGCGGAGGAAGAAGGAGTTTACTTATTTAGTTGTTCCTCTTGGCTGTTCCCCAGGTTGCAAACCTGGGTCCTTAGCATATTACATGAACTATGACTGGCCAACTCAACCGTTTAGCCAGCAGGGTGCGCTGTTTCCACTTTAAAAAAATGACGGTTAACGCATGACGCCCCTCGCAAGGCTTTTGACTAGATAGAATGGAAGATCGTTGACTTGCCAACATTCAAATGATGAATTTTTTTCAAACACGATGAGAAAATTGGCTGCAGAGCAAAAAGCTTTTCAACCCTGCCTGACACCAACAGGTGGCACTCGTGCAGAGGACAGAGGGGTCCAGGAACAGCCTTTGGGAAGTTAAACTTCTCAGAACTTTCACAAGAAAATGAACCTTTAAGTTAGGAGGGTTTGTAGTCACGACACTGGTCAGCATTTCATCTTGACTGTTGCACTGACTTTTGCCACGAACGACACTAGTCAACATTTCATCTTGACTGTTGCACTTACTTGTGCCACGAGTGTTTTTTTGCCAGTGAACTTGATAGAGGGGGACCATCCATCCTGGTTTATTATTGTGGAATAGCTGTCTCCTTGTATAGTCTGTGTCCTGTTTGTAGGATAAAATAGCACCCTACCCAGTGGACCCCTTGAGAAGCCACTCATTTCAGAGTCAGTGTCTGGTGTCAAAAAGAAAAGGGAGGCAGAGCGAGACCCACCTGGGTCGGCCCCAGCCTGGGTGCGCGGGCCTGACGCTCCCAGGAGCCTGTGCGTGCGAGTCAGCCTCAGACGCTGGAGACCACGCCTCCCGGGCTGGACCCTTCTGGCTCCGATCTAAAGCAGACGGAAAACGTGTTCTCTTAACAGCAGGGCCAACTTAGCTAGTGGACATGGTAGGCCCTGTTCCTGGTCCCTATAGGGCTCACTAAAAGTGTATAATGTGGCCCCACCTAATGGGTAAGTGAAGTGGTCTTAGCAAGGAAACTATACTTTCTCCGGGAAGAAATATGCTTCTTGGGTAGAACAAGGGACCCCTAGGGTAGGTGCCTAAGTCAGAAAATGATAGTTAAGCTTTTCTCAAAGGAGCTGGGGGAGTAATAGACTATAAAGTTGATTCTTCTAGTGCACATGTAAAGTTTTTCTAAAGGCGAGTTGCAGTTAGGAATGAAGGTGAGCAGGCAGACAGGCAGAATGAAAGAGGAGAAAGAAGCATTTTAATTGTGTTTTTATTTGGTTGTTCACACTAGTTGTTCACCCCCACCCCCAGCCGGGGCTTGAACCCAGTGGCATGCGGCCTACACTCCTTCGGAAGTGACTGACCCATCCACTACTCCACCACCAGAGTATGTCACTGTGCAAATGGAATTTAAGTGAAAAAAAAAAAAAAATCAAGCAGGAGTTAAGCTTCCAATTGACCCAAGTGGTCTAGAATCAGCATACTCTAAAGCAGGAGCCTAGTAGTGGGCTGATGTCCCGGGAACTCGGGACCCTCAACCCTCAGCCCATTGTTGATTTGCGTCATTGTGGGAAAGGCTTTGAATTTGGGGATTCAGTGACAATCTTACCTAGACAGTAAAGAGTGACCAGGTCTTATCACCATTACAGTCACATGTCAATCACCCTGTCACTTTGTATCTCTTATTGTCACTTTCTCAGTGGACTGTTCATCCCGAGTTTATATATGACAGAGAAGAGACCTGAATGTGAATTTCTTCAACGTATGTCCACAATTACTTTCACAAGCTCCCAGAGCAAGGATGGAAGCCAGAGAGATGGAGATGACCCTGCGTGAGTAATGGTTCTATTTTAAGTCTGTGGGAACTGAGCACAGATGTGTGGTTACAAAGGGTGGGGGTCTGGGAAGAGAGACCGCTAATGAATTCCTTTGGGGGTAATGAAACTTTTCTGGAGTTGGATAATGATGATGATTGAGCAAGCTTACCAATAAAATAAATATTTAAAAAAATTAACTCCTAAAAAACAAAGTTAGGACAAGCCCAGCACAGACTTTGGGAATGCCAACCGCACAGCCTCAATATTAGGCCCGTCTCTCTCCAGCTCAGCCTGTACTCGGCCTCCCTTTGGCTGGCGACACCTTCTCCACCTGACTCCATAGCTCTTGGCTCACATCCTCCCAGCTTTGAGTGCCGTGCAAAGAGACACTTTCTTAACACTGCTCAGAAATTCTCACCAGGACCTTGTTCATGACCACCTGAAAGAGACACTAGCCAGAGGGCTGGAATATGCAGATTGGCCTTAATCCTGAATTCCTTACACATCCAGCCCTGCCACTCTGGGGAGAGGGTCAGAGGAAGTTGGGAAACTTGAGCAAAGCACAGGCATTGAGGGTTGGGAGTGGTGAGAGGCTTTTTTATCCAAAACAGATGTGGTTATTAACCAGGCAAAACCAATAGAGGTTGAATAACTAGCTGTGGACTGTGAGTATGACTCTGTGTCTTTGCTTCCTCAGCCATAAAGTGAAAATAATAGCAATAGCTGCCTTCTCTGGTGATTGTAAGGATTAAATGAGTTGAATGATTTAAGCCACTTAGAACACAGCAAACACAATGTAATGTTAACTGCCATCACTATAATCTGCAACATCATCTCTTGTTAGATTTCTATAATTAGCTTCAGTTCCTTCCTCACTAGAGTGAGTCTTTCTTTAGTTGTCAGCAATTTTTGAAAGCGCTTTAGCCATAGGCAGCCTTTGTTTTTCTGTATAAAATAACTATAAAGCGGTTTGCAAATTTCTTCCATCAGATTGAAGCGATAATAATAATAATAACCCCTGGACTTGCTGTAAAATTACCAGGATGGAGCTATAATCCCACCCAGCCTTTCTCTTAACTCTAAATTTCAGATGTTCTTAGTTGTAAAGGGTTCCTTCAACCACAATCCAGAACCACAGAGAAGAGAGTGTTTTAGATCAGGAGTCTGGTGGGCATGGTTAGCACCTTCTCAGGTAGATTCTGGGGCCTGGGGCCGAGGTGGCTTCTGGTTTCCTGGGCAATGAAGGAGGAAGCCTGAGAATCTATCCTCCCCAGACCTGCTGTCCCTGGTGGATCAGGGAGGACAGAGAGCAAGTAGTTTCCAATTTGCAAATTTCCCCAGAAGAGTCACCAAGAATGGCAGAAGGGGGCCGATTTTCACATCAGGGCTGAGCGCATTTCTCGGTTGCTGCCTCTGCCCCATTTCACACACAGAGACCTGCCCAGAGAGAGCCCTAACCTGCTGCCTGTCAGCCAGCTCCATCCCTCTCTCACGAGGAGTCTTCTTCAAGTCCTCTCATTTACTGAGCCTCTGTTTCCTCATCCGTAGAGTGGCAGTGCCACCTCCTAGCGTGTTGTCCGGATTAAATGAAATGACAACGTGAACCCTGAGCACAGCGCCTGGCTCCCAGACTGTCTCCTCTCTCCTCCTCTTTAGCATAGAAAAGAGAAGGAATGCTCAATTCTCCTTTAAACAGCGATAGCAAACCATCGTGGACTCCAAATACCTGTTTGCTGTGGGGTTTATAAGAAGCTGAGAAATACAATCCTTTTAAAGAGAACCACACTCGAGTTTTCTTTCCTCTAAGAATTTTTTTTTTCAATCAATGTTTTCTTTATTTGGACTTAGCTATATAAACCAACCAGTCAAACTGGTTCTACTATGATCATGGTGCAGCAAATTAGAAAATAGATTTCTGAAAATATTAGACTAATGAAGAAGGTAGTGGTAATAAGAGCAAAAAAGGCAGAGGAATCGATGAAGCGTGTTAGAGCTGAGTTCTTCACTTTAACAAGTAAGGCTTTACGAAATAAAGCCTCCCAACCCCAGAATATAGGAATAATCCTTCATTACACATCTCTGTACTTTGCTTTCCTAATCCTGAGGTTAGATTCTGGCCACGAAGATATCCAAGCAAATATTATATTGTATCTAGTTATTCATGCTCAAAGAAATCTTTTATCCTGTTGTTTGTACATCCCAGGCTACAGAAACCTCTGGTTAGAATCCAGTCATCCCTTCTCCAGACCCTTTCCTACATTAACACATAGGCATATTGAGAAGCAGGCTATCGGGGCAGAGATACAGAACTAAACAAAGAAAAATTCCAGAAAAAGTAACATAGTCACTGCACAAATTAAGATTGAATAATTCACTCATCTTCCTGCTATAAGCTGTTGGAGTAATTTGGAAATAAATTCACCAGCTGCTGGATACTAAACTACTTAGCTGTCTGCTCTATGCATTATCACCTTCCCCAGTGGCTCCCAGGGTGGGCTTCAAATATCCGAAAGCAGAATTTTGTTAGAATTGGCTGCAAGTATTCCTCTCCATAGTGGTGGATCAGATTATTCCAGGCCCTGTGATTCCATTTTCTAGTGCACCAAGTCTCACTGTTCCAGACTGGCTGGTCCACAGTGAAGCCTCTCAGAAGGCTCCCCAGGCATCCCTGGGGATGGGAACAGGCCGGGGTATGCTGCTGGTGCGGAGACCTGAGTCACACAGGTGATGTTCTTTGATCAGCTGTGCTTCTGCTACCTCGTACATTTCATTTTCCGATTCTGGGACCAGTGTTAAATATGTTTATAGTTAAGGCTCAGTTTGTTGGACAGTTCTTGAGTCTGAGGGAAGCTGGGGTAATTCTGTCTTTGGAATCTGTCAGTGAGTTCACATGGCTGGGTCTGAAAGAAAACAGGTTGACTCTTCTGTTTCTTAACCTGGGCTTTGTCTTCCTTCTTCGCTGTTCTCTTCTCTCCAGGAGTGGGTAGCTGCTTCACCCTGGTGCTGCTGGAAGACTCAGGGCTGTTGTGAATGAGCAGATCCACTGAGGAAGGGAGAGGAGAAACAGTTTCCATGTGGGGCATCTCGGCAGATGGTATTAGCAAGGATGCCTAATTTTCTTCAAGCCCACACATTACAGATGCTGTTGAAGAGTCCCTAGAATTGAGTTCCGGGGCAAGATAGGTTTTGGGGGATAGATGGTTCCCACACTCATGTTGTTGAATCGAGGGAGAGGGAAAATAAATAGAATACCTAGTTTGTAAGAAAGACCCAGGCTTAAGTATCGAGGCAGAAGAGCTTTGAGAGCTATGAAGATCTCCAGGTGCAAAATTATTTGGAAACTAGGCATGAAGTGAGACACTTCCACCAACAGGAGCCAACCAGCCGCTCTGATTTTCTATGTCACTCTCGATAAGCCTCCTGGCTGAACTGATTCCTGGTTTCCTGGACAAGCTTGTCCTCAAGTGACTTCCAGTTGTCTGTAGTTGACTGACTGATTCTCCTACATGGCTGAGGCACTGGAGGGTGAGTATTTCAGGGGTTGTTTGCCTGAAGCCCTTTTTCAGAAACGTCTCCTCCATCTACACAGTTACAGTGTTCCGTATGTTATGATACACCTGGCTGCTGTATTGTCTACATTGAACTATACAAATTCTACACAGAAAAGGAAACATTCAAGAGTGAAAAGGCCGCCTATGTCATGGAAGACTGTTTGCAAACCACATTTCTGCAAAGGGTTGATTTTCAAAATTTATAAGGATCTCCTACAACTCAATAACAAAAACACCAATAACCCATTCTTTTTAATGGGTTGAAAACTTGAATAGATGTGTCTCCAAAGAGCATATGCAAATGAACGAAAGGTAAATGAAAAAGACACTCGACATCATTAATCATCAGGCAACTGCAAATCACACACCTCACAGTGAGGTATCATTTTACACCTGTTCCAATGCTTATAAAAAGCAAAACAAACAAACAAATAAACAAAGCCAGCAGATGTTAGCCAGCATATAGAGGATTTGGGTCCCTTGTACACTGCAGTTGACATGGTTTTTAATAATTTATTAAACCTACTATTAGGCTATCCTGAAATCCAGCTTCTGTTGCTTTCAGGGCAAAGCCAAGAGCTCTTTAGTGGTATATAATCCTAGAGGCCCAACACTCTGTGAGTGTCTGAAAAAGAACATGTCAGGGAGAAAGTCACAACCAGACCTGCTAGTGGAGAGATGGAATTCTCTGGAGCCCCTCAGAATGAATTTATTTCAGTTATGGTCTATGAGTGTGCATCTAACTTTCTGAGATGCATGTATGAATTTTTTCTCTAGCAAGTTTGAAACCATTTTGCAGGGTTAAAAGTGATAACTGGAGTTAAAAAGATCCCAGAAATTATGACATTTAAGAAAAAGTTAATTTTATCGTAATTTTTAGAGCAGAAATCAGGACCAATCAGAGAGGTGCAGGATGGGGGAGGGGCAGGGGGTTGCTTTCAGGCTTGGGATGGGGCGGGTTTCAGGTGCAGAAAGGCAGTTTGACTAGTTTGTTGGGTGTGTGTTTGAATTAACTTTTATCAAACTGTGGTTGAAACCAGGATGGAATTTCAAACTGAGCTGGAAGTCTGGGCAATGTTGCCAAATCCAGACAATCTAGCTATGCCAGGGCCTATGGTAACTCTAAATGTATTAATTAATTCATCTGAGGATTCGAACCCAGCAACAGCCAGATCGTCCCATTAGACTGCCCACCTTCATAGTCCAGAGTGGGCGTCTTATAATCAAGTCCCTTGAGCAGGTGGTCTGAGATGTACTACATTACTAAAGTTACAGAAGAGGTTTCTGCATTATCTGGAGTCCACAGAAGGCAAGCGCAGGGTGATTAAAAATGCTAATGTGGTGTACTCTGGTGGCATAGTGACTAGGTCAGCCGCCTGCAGCTGAAGCACACTTCACATACATCCCAAGGACCAGGGTTCACGTCCCAGGCCGGGGAGAGTTACCAAGATGTACAACTAAATAACAATGAATACAGTGCTTCTTCCTCCTCTCTGTTCCTGCCTGCCTGCTCACTTTCATTCCTACCTATACTTTTCCTTAAAAAAAAACAAAAGTTAATGTAACAGGAGGCTTAGGAAGTACTCAGAAAGGCTTTTCCTGTAGTTTCTCTCCGGCAGATGGAGTGAGAGGTACCTTCTTAAAACCAGTACTTCCTTGCATGTTTCGTCACAGAATTAGACCAGTTTTGTTCTGACTTCCACCTGTGCAAGTTTCTCCTCAACCAGGGAGAGGAGGTCCTAGGGATGATTTAGTCTACAAAAGTCAACAATGACTTCAGCTCTGGAGTCCTGCATCCTCGCACTGCTGGACAGGGCAACTCGGGGCTCAGCTGTTCGAGCAAACTGAATGTTTTACAAAGCGTCAAAGACCCAACATTGCTAAAAAAGAGAAGAAAATAGAAAGAACAAGGAAAAATCCTGCTTCTCAGTGTTTTGTGCTGGTTCTCAACCCATTGATAATAATGGTAGAGGCTAGAAGAGCCTGGAAGTATTTACCTGGGCCCCCAGTCAGTTTCTCGCAGACATTTCTCCTTTTAACATCAATATTAGGACAGAACCAACTTTTTTGGTTCTTATCATGATTGCAAGATGCCCTTCAGCAATAACCATCAGAAACCTTTGGAAAAACAGAGGCGTATTACTCACAAGACCTGGAAATTACACAGCCCACCTGGGCCAAAGTGAAGTTGCAGGAAGGGGATCATGGACCTGGGGACCTGCTTTTATATTAGGGGTTAAAGGGGACCTCTAGGGGACCTCTAGGGTTTTTGAGGGACTTGCTCTTTATTGGTGAATTTACATAACAAGATCCACTATAAAGCAAGAGACAGAAAGAATAAGGAAAAAGACAAGTCACTCTCTATCGACTAGCTGTCTATACCAATCATGATCTGGAACAGAGGAGTCTCTCTGGTGGGAGGCGGGAGGGCTCTTATCTAGTCCTAGTGGCTGGCAAGCTGTTTTTTTGAACAGGTCCCCTTTGAACTGGATTCCTGGGCATCATCAAAGTTCAAGCCAGGCATTTGCACTAAAAACAAAACAAAACAAAGTCAACAGTCAGGATTTACCCCATAACCAGGCAACAGCTCTTCTATTGCTATCTTTTAGCAATCTCTCCACAAATTTATGAAGAATATAAGTGAAGGTGCTTTTCAGGATAGATGCTGCCCTGCTCTGCCTGCTGGGGTGGCAGTGGAGAAATCAAGAATACAGTTGTCAGTAGGAAGGGTCCTTGGCAACCCCGCTTCAGGAATGGAAGAAGTCCTCACAAATATGCCAACAATCTAAAGAGGAAGAGCGTTTAATGCCAGGAGTTGCAGGACTCCAGGAGCATTCCTAATGAGAAACCCACGAGTCGGCCAGCACTTCGGCTTCAGGTTTATAGAAAATTTGGAGTTCAGGAGGTAGGAACTGGGCAGTTACAAGATGGAGTTATCTATCAATAACAGCATTTAGTGAATTAATCTGGTTTGGGTCAGTAAAACACATTGAGGGCCTCCTGTATTACAGGTATAGAGACAGGAGGTCCCAAGATGAATAAGATGTGACTATATGTTCCCGAGAGGTCCAGGAGAGGGAACAGACATATAAAAATACTTTTAAAATAATATGAAAATAATAATATGAATATAATGTTTGGTCTTTAGATGGGACTAATACTAATACTAATACTGATTTCTTTCTCTTTTTTTTTTGTATTTACCAACATTTCAAGGATTCATTTTTTTAATTTATCAGTATTTTATTCATGAACATATTCTATGTATGTAATCAGGAGAACACAGAATCTAATTTTTAAAACAAAATATGTCAACATAAAAGTATTTATTTATTTATAGGAAGGGAGGAAAGAAGGGGAGGGAGAAGCATTTTTAATCATTTGTTTATTTGGGTTTGTATAGCCCCAACCCTGGGTCTTGAAGCTGGGTGCTTGAATTTTGTATGGTCCACACCCTAGTCATCTCAGCTACGTGAACCACAAGGGCATGCCCGCTAAGTGTTAGTATTTAACCTTGAATCTAGAGATTCTAGAAAGACTATCAAAAGGAGACACTAGACATGACTGTGAGCCAAAGAGGGAGAGCCAGTCAAAGGGAAACAGAAGTGTATTCCAGAATGCCCTATAAACAAGGGCTAGCAATGGGAGAAAACAACCATGGGCAACACCACCCGTGCCAGTCTGTCTGCCTTCTTTCCTGCTGTGTTTTCAACAATCAAGAGTGGGCAGATGGACTCCAGCAGGGCTGGCAGCACTAGACCTAACAGGTTCTCTGTGAACATGTGTGGCATTAAATGGGGATGGATGATGCGTGACATTGAATGAGGATGGATGATGTGTGACACTGAATAAGAATGGATGAGTAAGGGCAAAGGGGAGGTCAGTGGTCAAAGAACAGCAGCAGGATGACTGGTTTGATTCAGGGGGGTATTGGGAGCCTTTGAAGTTTTGAGAGCATAAAGGAAACTTTTGCTGCAGTTGGCAATTCTCTGTTTTAGTTCTGTTCAGGGATGGACAATTTCCCCACAGTTTAAAATTGATGTTGTGTTATCATCTCTTCTTTGAATCACTGAAGTTCATATAAGACATCTACTATCTCCTGTTGTAGGTTGATGAGCCTTAATGCAAATTCTGCTTTCTGCTGTACCAATATAACCCTGACATGAAGATATTACCATGTAAAGAACGTTCTATGGCCCAAATAAAGCAGAGAACCAATGGATTCCTCGTTCATAGACATCATTAACGTCTTCAGTGATGGCTGCTCCATTGGCCCGCTCGGGTCTGGCTCTCAGCAGTAACTCACATTCCCCTTCCAGAGCCCCAAGAGAGCCTTCAACTAGGAAAGGCAGAACACCAAGTAAGAACATCTTAATATCGCTGCCATTTTACCAAATGGAAAATTATAGTAGGAACTAAAACATTTGATGCATCTTTTAGTTGTGATTTTTACATACAATTATACATGTATACATCCCATAATCAGAAATAGAAATTTCTGTTTACTGTACTGCTTCTTAATAAAGAGCGGTGCTCGTCAGCTCACCATATTTTACTGAACACCCCTTTCTACAATTAAGCAAGAAACCTAGCGTTTTTCCCTTTTAAAATATTTTAAGAGAAATTAAAGCTTGATTCTTACAGACAATTGACTTTCATAATGACCACATTCTGCCAGGAGGAAGATTAATGACTGTGTTCTTTCTCTATTTCCTATTAAAACCCTTTATGCAAATGAGACAGATGTGAGGAACTTGGCACATAGCAAAGTCAGGTATGACTTTCCTCATTAATTTCTCTGGAAACCCCTGGACATTAACTTCACCCTCCAAAGAGCATCACTTCAATACAGGAGCCAAATTCTCAGCTTGTTTGATCACCACCAGGCCAGGTCTGTCCTGATCCGATCTGCAGGTCTGGCCCAGCTCCCAGGTGGGGAGCTAAGTGACCAGTGACAGAGAAGAGAAGACTCCGGAAGGACTGGAATCTCCCCTCCCGTCAGTGTCCATGTAGACAGTGAGTATAGATTCCGGACCCAGCTCCTCCTGCTCCAGCGCCCCTGTGGGAATTAGAGCAGACCCACAAGAGGAGAAGGTCAGAGGGAGGAGCAGACCCACAAGAGGAGAAGACCAGAGGGAGGAGAGGAGGACGGCTCCCAGGCCTGGCACTGGGTTCACGGCCACATTGAGAGTCTCCTGGAGACTTCAGAAATGGCTCCTCTTGTTTAATTTCTTCCACCAAAATCTGACCTGGAGTCAGAACTACATAAAATGTGTTATCAAATGGTAGCATGGGGGTCAAGGATAAATTCCTCTATTTCTCTAAGTTCTTCAGAGGCTGAATAAACAAATTGACATTAGACACGATTAATAAAAGGAAAACCCAAATTTAATAGCACACATATGGAGCATTGACATGGCAGTAAATTCTGAAGAAACTGGGGCTAACCAAAGACTTTTGTCTATGATGAACCCCGGGAAAGAAGGCATGGTGGGGGTCATGGAGAGAGGAGGGCTTCGCATGGCAAGGGCGGGTGACCTATCTTTACTCGGAAAGTAAAGATGGGTTTACTTCCTAAACGACATTCTTCTAGTGGATAAGGAACAAGAACCACGTCTTAATTAGGGGAAGCGTGGAGGCTTCGGGACTGGTGATGTTTCTTTGATTAAGAGAAAAGTGTTACAGGAGAAAGGTTGAAGCTTATCCTTGGCCCTTAGGTTGACCTTCTTTGTCCTCAGCTCAGGAGATCAATTCTTAAAGACTTGGTGTGATCTGTTCTAGGCCCTTCACAGACAAGCAATGAAAAGCATGCTTTCTGAAGTAATAGTTGCAGGAAGAAAAGGGCAAGGGAATGGACAAGTTAGGGACAGAGGATTGATTGTATTGAGAAGGAAGGACGGAAATGCTGGTGAGGTGACTTTATTATATACAGGTGTAGATTCACAGTGATACACACCTTAGACCTATGTAATGGTAGGATGCAGTGTTCCTCCAATAAATTAATTTGAAAAAAATAGAGAAAAGAAAAACATGCTTTTATTCTATGAAGACAGCATACAATGGGTAGTGCATTTTATTTCTTTAAAATGTTTCATTTCAAAAAATAAAAATAAAGGGCAAATTAAATTAGAAAATATTTGCAAGTGATTGCACTGGATTATTGAGTGGAAAAGAGGAAAGTAAAAATAGTCCTTATAGTATGACCTCAAATTTATAAAAGATTAAAACATATGCATTTTCTAAAGGAAGAACTTAGTCACTTAAAAGAAGTACCAATGATAATACAATGAAATTTTTTTTTGCTATTTACATTTTTCTGAAACTTCCATGTTTTCTACAAAAATCATTTATTTTCTAATTTAAAAGTTTCTAATAGTAAAAAAGAGATTGACACTCATTCCTGCAAATTATCTTAAGGAAATAATTTGTTAGAATTAAAACCAACAATTAGATGAAGATATTTACTGTAGGTTTATCTTTGTTATTTTAAAAAATGGCATTAACTATTAGGCAATAGTGGAATAGCTACATAAGTTACTGTAAACCCACTGGACTATTGTGAAATAATTCAAATGATAATTATGATGACTATATTCATATTATAAATAAGATAATGATAAAATGCTTGAAGAGAAAGGATAACAAGATAGAGGTATATTATGCCACGATATAAAATGTATCTTCTTTTGGAAAAGAACTGAGAGAAAATGTATTCAAATAAAATAATTATATTAGCAAATGAAGACTTTGGATAAACTTTTCTTTTTTAGAATATGCGCTGTTAGAACAAATAATTTTTTTCTTTTTAGGAAAAAACAGTGATATTGTCCTTTAGATTTGAAAAGTCTGCAATGAGATGATCCTAAGGCCAATATTTGGGTATCAACCAGGGCACTGAGTCCCTTTCTTTGTCTTGTGCTGGCAGCTGCTCTCTTGATTTAGTCTGTCCAGACACTGACTTTGTTGCAGGACACATGGTCATGACAAGACAGTCATCTGAGCAGCAGCGGCTAATTAGCATTTATTATTTATTTATTTTAAAAGAAAGGCTCAGGCAGGAATGAAGACCAGTAGGCATACAGGCAGAAAGAGAGAGGAAGAAGAAGCATTTTATGTTTAGTTTGTTTTTGACATTGGCTGTTTCCTCCCAGACTCAGGGGCATGTGACCTGCGTTCCTTCAGAGGCGATTGATGTAACTGCTGCTCCACCAGGGTGTGTCATTACTTTATTTTATTTAGTTGCTCATCTATGCTGGTCTGCGCTTCCCCGCATCCCAGGATGTGAACCCGGGTCCTTGAGGTGTATGTGTAATACGATTAGTGTGTGGCAGTATACTCATCCGCTAGACCATCAGGGCATGCCCAGCATTTAGTTTTAGTTGCAACAATTGGAGGGATCTGTGAAAGATCAGAAAACGTGATGCAATCCTTAACCTAATAGATCGCCTATTTCCACCAAGTCTGGGCTTGCTAAGAGTGAGAACTCAGACATGGCCTGGTGGCTTAGCAGTCAAGTCTGCAGCTCCAGATGGCATAGTCCAAGGACCTGGGTTCACACAGGACCAGGGGGAACAGCCAACACGAACAACTGAATGAATGAATACTTCCTCCCCACCTCTGTCTGTTTGCCTCCCTGCCTGCCTACTTGCCTTCATTCCTGACTGCTTCCTTCCTCCAAATAAATAATTATTTTTTTAAAAGGAGAGAAATCAGTGGAATCAGTCCCCAAACCTACCCCCTCAAGTCAACCTTGTTAGATTAATTTATGAAATGCTTTTCCATGAGTAAAGGATTAGGACATTGTTTATTTGAACTAAAACATTCTGATAAATTAACTAAGAAAAACTTCTAGCTTATTTTGTCTTTAAAAACAGTCATTAATTAGAAAACAACACAGAGTGAGTCTAGGGGGCACACACTCCCCCTGAGTGGGGTAGTTATGTGGACCAGCTAGGAAGAGAGAAAAGGCCAGGATGGATGAGAGGTGAAGACACTGGCCTGACTCCTCATTCTGGATATCATCCAGAACAATGATGATGTTGGAGAATCTGACCTTCCATAGTTTCATCCCTTAAACTTGCCAATGTCTTGCAGGACAGGTGGTAGAGCCAGAGGAGGAATCCTGCCTGTCTGTGTAACTGTGAAGCATCTGCTGCTTCTCTTTACGCTAAGTGTGTTAGAGAATCACGTTACACAGCCTGCTTGGGATACATCCATTTCATCATGATGGCTTTTTTTCAGGAACATCCTTTAGTCTAATGAACCTCAATTACCATGTCACCAAGTGCAGCGACTAATCCATTGTGTTGTAATGATTACGCATTTTATGTAGAGACATAAAAAGAGATCGATAATGAGAGTAGCCAAATAATAAATTGAACTAATGATCATCCACACGAGGTAAGGATGAATAGCAAGGTATTGAAGCAAAAAACATGAGGAAAGCTAAGTAGATGCCAAGTGAGGCTGTCGGTCCAGCACTCCATCTCCCTCGCCAGCAAGTCCCCCGACTCCATTGCCCACTTCATCTCCCATGTTACTAGATGTCTTTCCTTTCAAATGTTTTGAATGCAGAGGTGTGCTTTTCTTACCTCCCATTTCACCTCTATGTGAATTTCCTACCCATCCTAACTTACATGAGAGCTGTCCTGTATAGTCCTTGCTTTGGGGGCGAGAAAACCTGGCTGAGGGTCACCTCTGTCACTGGCTGGAAGTGACCTTGGAGAAGTCTCCTAACCTTTCTGAAGTTGTGTTCCTTCATCTAAAACATGCAGTTGGCAATGCTATCCACCACTGATAAAATAAGATTGGTCTGGAATGCAAATACTTTCATTTAAATAATAAAGGATTGACCATTTAAAATAGCAATGTCATAAGAAAAATGATGTAGCAAATGCAGTAAATATCTTGACACAGGTTGATGCTGGAGTTGGTGGAGGCAGAGGGACCAAATACCAGGAGAAGGTTCTGAGTGAAGACACAGCCTATAGGCCCAGGGGACCCAAGACAGGAAGAGATGTGAGACAATCTCATACAGAAAGGAACACAAGCCTCAGCTCTTCTCCTTTAAAATCAAAGCCCTTTACCCACTGTTGAAGGACCCTGTCGCATCTGTGAAGGAAGATGGGTGTGATTTATAAGAACCCAACCCCCCAGACTGGGCCTTGCCTTGCAGTCTGCCATTAAAAAAAAACAACCTTTAAAGCATCATGCACACGACCAGTGTATGGATTCCTCAGACCTGTTCATGTGAAGCTTTGGTGCCAGAAGACATTTGGACAATGTGAAGGTCAGGAACTGAGTAGGACTATCAATCGTGTGCTTGAAGTTGCTCATTATCCTGCCACTTCAAAAATAAAAGTGAAAATATAAATGCTATGCAAATAGTGAAAATATAAAAATAAAACAAGAGAAAATAAAGCCAGTCCATAAGATTTCCCTTTGGCTATTTTCATTATTCTTGAGAGTATACCCCTGTCCTTATTCACAATGTTTCTGCCTCAGAATGTTCCTTTCCCTTTCCACAATCAGGCTGTGACTACCTCTCTTGGTTTTAGAGATAACCAAAGTCCTTGACCTTACTGGGTGATTTTATTAGTTCAGCCAAGCAACTCCAAGTCCATGCTGCCACCTACAGAATGGGATCATTGTGGGGTGTTTTTGTTTGCTTTTTTTTAGAAGGACACAGACAGGAATGAAGGTAAGTAGGCAGACAGGCAAGGAGAGAGAGAGGAGGAAGAAGCATTTATTTATATTTTCAGTTGTTCATTTAGGTTGTTTCTCCCACCCCCCCGACCCTGGTCCTGGGTCCAAACTCAGTTCTCGGGCTTTCTGTGGACTCCTCTGGCCAGAGCTGCAGGCTTAACACCTAAGCCAGCAGGGCCTGCCAATATTTTTTTAATCTCATGTTGGACTTGTGTTTAGAGTATATAAAGGACTCATATAACTCAACAGCAAAAAGACAAGCCCAAATGAGCAAAGGATCTGAAGAGACATTTCTCCAAAAACATATAAAGAGCCAATAAGAACATGAAAAAATGCCCAGCTTCATTAGCCACCAGTGAATGCAAACCCACATCAATAACCACTTCATGTGTGCTAGGATGGTTTCAAATAAAAAAGTTAGAGAAGAACAAATGCTGATGAAGATGTGAGGAATATACCACTGATGGGAATGTAAAGGGGTTTAGTCTCTTTGGAAAAGTCTTGTAGTTCTTCAAAAAACTAAACAGAGTTAACATATGAGCCAGCAATTGCAATCCTAATGATATAACCAAGTAAAATGAAAAGAAAAATGTACACAGGAATGTTCATAGCAGTATTATTTATAATAGCTGGAAAACAGAAATAAAAACAAATGTCTATCAACTGATGAATGAATAAATAAAAAGGTAGTATATCTATACAGTAAGATATTATTCAGTAATAAAAAGGAAATGAGTGGTGATGTCTTAAGACATGGATAAATGTCTTGAAAATATTATGCTAAGTAGAAGAAGCCAGGTCCAAAAGACCACATATTATATGATTCCATATATAGAATATATAGAGTAGAAACTAGTTATCCAAGGATGGGGAGGGGAGAAGAGATAGTGAGTGACTGTCAGTGGGCAGAGTTTCTTGTTGAAGTAATGAAAATATTCTAAAGTTAATTGCAGTAATGGTTGTAAAATATAGTGAATATAGTGAAATATAGTAAAACCCACCTCATAGTGCTTATTAAATAGATCAATTGTAGGGTATATGAATTATATCTCAGTAAAACTGGTTTGAATGTGTGTGTGTTTAATTCTATGCTTCCTAAGCACGTGGAGTGGACTGTGACATGGAGGCCATGTGATGCTGTCAGTAGTTAAAAGCATGAGTTTGGGAATCAGACTCACCAGGGTTCCAACACGGCCTCTGTCCCCTGTTAGCTATGTAACTTCAGGAAACTCTGAGAGTCTTAATTTCTCATCTACAGGATACTTATAATAAGACAATCTTGTTTCTTTGAGTAGGTTAAATAGATGATACAGGCAGAGGACTTATCATAGTACCTGATACTTTATGGATGCTCATTGATATGCTAGCGATTTTATCGTTTTCATCCTTCACATCTCCATCCATGCTCAAATATTTTCTCTGATGGGACCTTGCAAAATTTATTTACAAAGTAAATGATTGATTCAGTTATATATTATTTTGGTCTCATCACTTCCCTCTGCTTTCCCTTACCCTCAAAAAGAGCAAGGACCAGAAGTATCACTATTAAACTCTTACCTTCACAAATTTTTAAAGAGGAAAATAAGGTGTCCTAGTTTAAGGATGCAAATGATGTAGCAATGGGTGATGCTGTGAGCCCACATTACCAGGCTTTGCAATAGATGTTTTCAGACAAGGGGTGAAATGGCAGATTTTCAGCCATAGAAGAAGAACATAGGCTCTGTCTTATTAAAGAGATGCTTTGTCCAGTGCGTTCGATATTCTGTCTCACACAATCACCAAGACAGATGCTTCAGAGAAGGCCATAAAGTCTATTAACATACTTAATTCACACTCTTGTGCAATGGGAGGCATATTTCTGTCCCAGTCCAGCTGGTCATCAGTATTTACTCTAAATATTCAACATCCATGTCCTCAAGACAATTTGTAGATTTAAACTAATTAATCCCACTTTCTCCAAGAGGGTTACCTGCTGTACTTGCCCATCTGTGAGCTGCTACACTGACTCCACATAGTCATCTCCGGCCTGATTGACCTAATGTTTATGATCTGACATCATCAGTCACTTATGGAGGACCAACCATAGAGCAGGAAGGGTGCTCGATGTTGGGGAGAAAGTAATACTGGGTTTTGGTTTCTTTCTGAAATAAGTTCTAAGCCTGCTGAGGTATATATATTTTCCTATTTTACAGTCATTTAAAACTGTGTTTCCCATCTGCAAATAGCAATAATATAGGACATAAATAATAAAATAGTACAAAATTACAACACAGATGAGTGATTTCTCAGAGAATACTTTGACTTACTTCTCATTGGCCAGAATTTGGTCTCATGACCTGACCCTGTATTAAGAGAAACTGGGATATATATTCAGTTAATATAGTGACAATGTACCCAGCTATAGTGTGGTTATATTCCTGTGAAAGAAGAGGAGAATGAATATTGGGAGACAATTAGCAACCTCTGTCACCGGAGGCATCGAAGATTTTTGTTAATGTTATGATAAATTTAAACCTGTAGTAAAGGATATCTCTGGTGGCTTCAAAAACATCATTAGAGAAAGATGTGGGGCAGGAAAAGTAAGACAGCCGGGAAAGGGAAGACAAGGAAAGAAGCATCAGTATGAGGTTGTTACCAAACCCAAGTTTGGATGCTCACCACCCAAAAGCCAATAACCAAGGAGAGTGTTGGGTAAAAGTAAATAGTTTCATCAAGAAGATAGCTGAGGTGTTTTTAAAGAGGGAATGTGCATATAAGTAGGTTATGTCCTGGAGCTGCTTTGAATCATTCATTGGCTCTGGTGGTCTAATTGGTGTCATCTGTCTGGAGGTTGTAGTTTCCTTGATTAGATGAGGTCAGTTTATTCTATCATCTTGGTTCCCAGGCACTTGAACAGTCAGTTATTTGGGAAAAGAGTTTGTGTTAGCACAGTGGATCTATTTTAACTCTTAACTAACTTAGTGAGAGGTGTGTGGGCTTGTAATGTTGTTACAAGAAAACAATTAAGAGCCAGAGCACATACATTGTTTTTAAGGACTAGAGGACATTGGAGATGGTAGTTGAAAAAGCAGTTTTGTAAGAGTAATAGTGGCCACAAGACTCATGATGACAAAATTACCAATATTTTGTCCCTTTGGTTGATCAAGGAACTAACAATCTACTGGGAGAGAATCAAACATCTGCGAAAATCATTACTGGAAAAGAATATTGTGACAAGTGCTGTAGTAACGGGTGTACACAAAATGCTGAGTACAGAGGAGGAAGGGACTGAGACAGGAGAGCAGCAGAGAAGAACAGACAAAAGTGCAAGCTACCTCAACAGTGAGTCTCTGGAGTAGTGATTTTTATGCTGTTATGGCAGAGCCTCCAGATTGCGAGAAGACTGACAGCCAGGCACTCAAAGATATAGAAAACAGCACTTTATTGCAAGCACTGGTGCTGGCTAAGGAGTATTGTTACCCAAAGATGAGCAAGGGGGCGTGTGTGTGTGTGTGTGTGTGTGTGTGTGTGTGTGTGTGTGTGTGTGTGTCTAGGGGAGCTCCTTTTATACTCCGAGGTAATGATTCATCTCCTTAGCTACTTGCGGTTTCTACTGGCAGCACTTATCAGTTATATACAACTGCGGAGTAGGGAGGCGATGCTTGCTTGTCCTTAGTCACGATAACTGGTCGTAGTTACAGCCTCCGTGGAAAATTCCTGGCAGACTAACTTTTGCACTGAGGTCAAGGAAAAGGTCTTCTACCACAATGCATCAAGTATTCCCAATACCAGACATGAAGTGTTCTTTATTTAAGAGAATATATATTCAGACCGTTCATCCTCTTCTCACTCTCCATTTCATGCTATTCGTCGCGTGCATTCACTGATCCTGTAAACTCATCTCTACACTCCTCCCGCAGGCCTACAACAGTGGCTGGCATTGGAATTCGCCCTAATTTAACCGAAAAGAAGCAGAAAGCCTGACTGGGACTTTTAGTTCTCCATTTCATTGCGTGCAGCAAAAGCAGAGCCCTTCGCAGGCTAAACCTAAAAAAACCACGAAAACCACAAAAAAACAAACACTGAAACGACGCGAGGGAGCACAATTTCTTCTACGGCACAGCCGCCGCCTGACGCGCGGAGGCGGAACCCAGAAGCAGGCGGAACCCAGAAGCAGGCGGAACCCAGAAGCAGGCGGAACCCAGAAGCAGGCGGAGCTGACGCTGACGGAAGCGAAGGCGCAGGGATCTGGGAGCGCTGGGACTCTGGGTTCAGCGGAACCCGAGGGCGCCGCGCACGGGGCCACCCGGACTCTGCAGCAGTGGTGCAGCGCCGCCGCTTCCTGGTTGCGGGTCCGCGCGAGGGCTGGGTCGAGCCGCGGTGATGTTACCCTACACCGTGAACTTCAGGGTGTCGGCGCGCACCCTCACCGGGGCCCTCAGCGCCCACAACAAGGCGGCGGTGGACTGGTGAGGGCGCGGGCTTGGAGGCCGCCCGGCTCGGCCCGGCTTTTGGAAGGGGAAGGGGAAAGAACAAGCGGTTACACCCCTGCTTAGCTTGGCCTCGTCGGGACCGGGTGCCGCCCTCGCCCTTCAGAGATTGTCTTTCACTTGTTGGGTTTTTTTGTTTTTGTTAGAAAAAGTAGTGAAAGTTCTTGTGGGGAATTCCCCTGTGCAAGTATATTTACTCTCTTTCCCCCATTTTCTGTTTCTCTGTTGTCCCCCACACCCACTTCCTTGCCGTCCCCTTCTCTTCTCCCGTCTCCAGCGTTTTTGCTTCCTCGCTCGTTCTCGTGCCCACACTCTCCTCCCCAGTTTGTCTCTCGGCTCAGTTTCCCACCGCAGTCATTCCGCAGTGGGCCAGCCCCTGCCCTAGGCACCCGTGCTTCATCTCACCTTCTTTGCACTGCAGCCTTGACAGTCAGGCAAATAAAAAGCAAAATTCTGTAGCTGGGAAGGTTGGCAGGGGAACAGAAGCTTCCTGTCCAGTGTTTATCTGGAAGCATGAAAATAGTCACAGATGCAATGGGACACGATCCCAGGCACTTGGTGAATGCTCAGGATTCTAAATTGAGTAAGACAATGGATATACTCTCAAAGACAAATAGCATGAGTTCCTTCAGATGTCAATGTGTGTGTGTAATTTTAGAAACCTTAAAATCCCTTTGGAAAACAGATTTCAAACATTTTTAAGCTTAGATCTTTTACTTAAATAAGAATGTAGGCTACTGTTTTGGGGGGCTTAAATTTATTAATGTTGGTACATGTTAGATTTATCATTTAGGATATCTGGTGGCAAAAGAAGTTAAATTTTGCTTTGTTTTGTACTTAAATTTTTAACACTATTGTTTTGTTAGGGGCTGGCAAGGTTTAATTGCTTATGGATGTCATTCGCTTGTGGTAGTGATTGATTCCAATACTGCTCAGACTCTTCAAGTTTTAGAAAAGCATAAAGCTGATGTTGTCAAGGTAAGTCAGATCCCACTTTGACCCTAAAATATATCATCTATTCTCAAGTTTTAAATATCACTAGACTCTTATGAAGTCGTATATACATATATATTTATATAAATGTTGAATAACTTTTATACATAGCAATCTTTTTGGAGTAGCCTAGCATTTCCATATATGACTTAATGTCAATACAGGATGAGCTAATAAATGCTAGTTTTAAAAACTGATGGAAAACATCAGTTCTGCCATTTACCAGACAACTCATTCTAGTTTTTAGCACTTATCATGTGCTGAGGATGTAGAACTGAAAACCCTCAAGGAGTTCATTGGCCTGGTAAGGAAGAATGAAAATACACAGATTCTCACAGTGTGATAAGTAGGCTTGCTTAATATTCTGTGGAAAGACAAAGGAACTTATTACTTACTTGTAAGGGTCAGGGAAAGATCATAAAAGTTTTGTCATTTTAGAGACTGGTAAGTCATAGTTAGCCCAGTGAAAAAATGGGGGAGGAATACTGCAGGAGAAAAAGAAGATACCCATGTAAGAGGGATGAAAGAGGAGGTGCCAGAGAGATTCATTTATCTTGAAAGTTTTCTGAGATTACAAAGGAATTTGGATTTTTAAGTAGGAGATTGATTCAATTGTATTTGCCTCTTAAAGAAACTTACTCTGGCAGCAGTGGAGGGTTTGGTGGAGAAAGGTGAGATGAAGCGGTGGGGCCGCTTAGGAGACTTTGGCAGTAATTTTGGCAGGAAATTCTAAGAATCTAAAATAAAGCAGAGGTGTGAGGAAGCCGCACAGGCATTTAGGAGTTCCCGGAGAGGTAAACCGATAGCCTTTATAATGCTCTAGCTAGAGTCAGAGTAGAACGAGTCCTTGGTCTCTGTTTAACTATATGGCAGTGGTGCTGTGATAAGCTGAGTATGATGTCAGTGAGTTTAAATTTTCATCATGCAAAGAAAGTCTGAGATGCCTGGGACACTTAAATTATAGTCATCAGAAATTTTGAGAGGTCAGGATTGGAAAGAAAGATTTGGGGTCTTTCCCAAACGACTTGAGAGAGTCATACCATAAAATTTACCCATTTAAAGTGTACAATATCATGGTTTAACTTTATTCACAGAGTTGTGCAGCTGTCACCATGATCAGTTTCCTAACCCCCGTGACAAACCCTGTATCTGCTAGCAGTAATGTCCATTTACCCCCATCCCCTTTATGTCCAGGCAGCCACTAATTACTTTCTATCTCTGTGGATTTGCCTATTCTGGGCATTTCATAGGAGTGAAATGATATGTGGCTTCTTTTACCTAACAATATTTTCAAGATTATTTTTTGTTCTAGCATGTATACTTCCTTTCTGTTGCTAAATTATAACCCAGTGTGTGGAAATTCTATTGCTAGTATCTTGCTAGTATCATTTTCCCTTGAACCTGATTTAATTTTGTGTTTATTTGTTCATCTTGGCCTTTAAGTGTATTAAACCTACTGCTGATGTTGCAAGTAAGAAGCCTGGAATTGAAATTAAAAGTGATTATGATTACAAAAGAAGTGGGAAATTAGTGGTGGCCATTGGTCTCTGGTCAGATATGTCCCATTCTGCAATAGCGACGATCTTGAAGAACAAGAAAAAGTGACAAGTTATTAAAGGACCTAGTCATTAAAAGCAATGAGATTAACAAAATTTGAGAAGGGCCTGTGTCAGATACGATAATTCAGTAATGACCTGAATTGAAGACCAGATGCAGAAGTGTATGCTTCTTAGTACCATGATGATCATCATGATCAAAACAAAAAGATTCTTTGAGATGTTGAAAGAAAAGATGGGACTTGACCATGATGTCTAATTGTGAGCTCTGAGTGGTTTAAACCATTAAGGGATGTTAAATCATTATAAAATGTGAAAATTAATGTCTGATCTGAGAGTGCTTATATAAAGCCGGCTAAAACACTTTTGGAAACTCATGCAGGAAACTTATTTACCAGAGCAAATCTTCGGTATGGGTGAAAACTCTTTAATCTGGAAACAGATGCCTGAAAGGACTTTCATCCACAAGGAGGCCAAGCCCAGTTAGTGCTGGGTTTCAAGGCTTTAAGGACAGGATAACAGTATTGCTTGGAGACAGTGTGGCAGGTGACAAAGTAATACCTTTTGTGATCTGTTACATTGAGAATCCCAGGGCCTTCATGCTTATCAGTCAGGACACACTGCCATTGTACTACAGGAGCAGTTAGAAGTCAGGGGTGACCCAGCTCCTGTTCCAAAATGCCCTTCTGAATGGCTGTGCCATGAAATGAAGTTTTGTTTGAGGAATAACATACTTCTGAAGATTTTGCTATTGTTGATAATGCTCCCAGACAATGACGAAATGATGCATTTCTCAGAACATATTCCTTGTTAAGTGACATGTGATATATGCAAACACACATTTCATTAAAGAAAAAAATATTTTTGCATAAGGATGTATTGCAGTAAAACCCAAAGGGTTATTAACAGTGAACTTCAGAAAACTATGTTTCCATCATTTTTCATGACCAGTACTGGAATTGGTTAGCATACTTTCCTACCTTAGAATTTTGTATGAGTGCGTTATTACATCTATACATATATGGGTGTCTGTATATGTGCTCACATATATGTTTGAAGCTATTATTAAACACATTTGTTGAACTCCAGCTTTGAACAGTGTTAAGGTCAGGTGAACAGGGCCCATATGATCCTGTCCTGTGGAGTTTACTGTTCATGGATTGGTGACACGTAAAAATAAAGTAAATAAAATAGTTAACAGATTATTGTTTGGTAAATGCTTTAAGGAAAACAAGCAACATGCTGAATTAGAGGAGAGGAGAGGTTATGACCAGGGCAGTGGCCAGGGAAAACCTTGACTCTGGATGAAGATGTATGTACTTTATTCCTAATTCTACTGGACACTCAGGGTTAACCTGATTTGCACTGGAAGTCTCGTGTATTTTTGTTTAAAAAGTCTTACGGTGCTGGTAGAGGTGTGAAGAATATATATATATTCTATATAGAATATATAGAATATATATATATTTCTTCTTTTAGAGAAAAAAACTGCTAGTTTTCTCAACTTTTTGTCATACCTTTTTTGAACTATTTTTCCCTGTCCAGGGTTTTTGTAGCTCTTAATTGTTTCCCTCTAGTTGAGAACATAGAATACAGAAAAAACATGCTTAACAGGTTTAGAGTTTGAGATATTCTTCCAGAATTGAATTTTATTATATTATTATATCATACCATTTTATAATATGATATTCTGGAGTTTTTATCTGGAATTTCCAAAATATGAAGTCTGCATCATTTCTCATTTGAAATTCAAGACTATTTTGTTGTTTCAGAACATATTTAACAAAATATAAATGCCTGACTTTGAAAATGAAAACCAGTTTCATGTTTAATTATATGTATTATGCAACATAAATGTAGATTGTAGTTTGGGTTCTAGTTGCTCTTTTATGAGCATTATGTTTATTTTCACCCACTGCATATATTTACTTGATGTGGTTTCTTCTTGCTAATAGGTTCAGTGGGCCAGGGAAAATTATCACCATAACATTGGCTCACCGTATTCCTTGCGCTTAGCTTCTGCTGATATCAATGGAAAGATCATCGTTTGGGATGTAGCAGCAGGAGTAGCTCAGTGTGAGATCCAAGAGCACGCCAAACCTATTCAGGGTGAGAGAAGTCCGCTCTGCCGCGTTTCTGTTCCTCCACTTTTTCTTACAGCTGGATGTTGTTGTTTCCCATTCATTTAATTTTGTCACTTCTCAGCTAAGCCCCCATTGTGTTTAGCTTTTTCTGCTGGTCTGAACCTACCTTTCTTTTCCTTAGCAACTTCTAAGCATATTTCTTCAAATCTCAACTGATTTCCGCTTTGGTTAAATGGGTCCATTTTCAACATCAGCTTCAGTTAAGCATGATGAGAAGAAATAAGCTGCTGCCACAATCTTGTAATAGAAGCTATAAATAAATTTGTCTAAACTACTATCTTGAATTAGCCTTCAGGACTTACTTTCTGTTATGGAGATGATTAAACTATATTTTCACTTTCATATATAGATCATTTGTTTGCTTGTTTGTTGTGCTACTGATTTGAAATCAATACAGTGTTCTTTCCACTCAAGGCTTTAACTGAGTGGCAGTCTTGAATGAGTGACATTTTTAAATGACTATGTAGAAAATTGGCTGTTATTGAGTGCTCACCAATTCTAGCTACTTAACTAAGTCTTTGTTCTGATTATCATTGTGAAAAGTTATGAAACCTTGCAAAGTCCCAGTAGGTAATTCCCCCAAGATATTAGGGGACACAGACATTGTTGATCATATTTAGGACAGTCTTTGCCGTAAAGTTTTAAGCAAATGTTTAGTAAAAGTTCCCTTGTGTTTTCTTAGAAGTAATATTGCAGATTACTTGACAGTTTTGACCTTGAGATTTTTGTGTCCAGATAGCCCATTTTTATATGAAATGTATAAAATTAGCTTTCCTTTGTAATCTTGACACACATCTATACAACATGGGGAGGGCATGAGGAGGTTAAGATTTTTCAGGATTAGGTGAAGTCCTAAATACCAAGGAAATGTTAGGTATTTTGAAGTAAATGATTTCTGAATTTTGCCTTTATTGATCTGTTCTTTACAGATGTTCAGTGGTTGTGGAATCAAGATGCTTCTCGAGATTTACTGCTTGCTATCCACCCACCTAATTATATTGTGCTCTGGAACGCAGACACTGGCACCAGATTGTGGAAGAAAAGCTATGCAGATAACATTCTTTCTTTTTCTTTTGACCCTTTCGATCCTTCACACTTAACTTGTGAGTACGGCATCTTATGGAAAATGACTTGAGGTCTATATAATATAGTAATTCTGTGTACTATATTAAGTTTTATATGCATAAACCATACTGAATTCTGTAAACATAAGACACACAGCACACATACATCTATAATGTTAAAATGGCTGAGCAAGTGGAGACCATACTCTATACATCTAGTTCATATATCTGCATAAATCCTAACCCTGTATCATTTGCAAATATTGTGACAACTCAAAAAATCAGCTACACTTTCACTGTGTTGAATTTTGTGAATAGATTGAGATTAGCTAGGGAGAGTCTTGCTGCACTATTCTAATTTAGACTTAATTAAATTTGTTTTTCTTGGAACATTTAAAGAACCCGAGTCAAGACTTTCACATAGTCTGTAGTTTTCCTTTTTAAAAAAATCACTCTTTTCATGCCATGTGTTTTGATAGCCATGAACTAATAATGTATGCGCAGAGCAGCATAAGGAAATGTTTTCTTGCAGCAATGGTTCTGGCCAATGTGCTTTTACCGAGCTGCTGATCTAAAAATGAGATTTGTTTTTTTAGACAGATATTTTTGTCATTAAATTATTTAGATAATATTTATCTAGATCTTGAGCTATTACTCTATGTCAGGCACATTATGGGAACCAAAAATATATTAGTATACCAAGATGGACATTCCTGCCTTCATGGAGTTTGTATTTTGTCACAGGGATTTTGATCATAAACTCTAAACGTAATAAATTAAGTAAAACGGGATAAAGGGAATTGTGGGATGGGAGTAGAAGCTTTTTATATTAAGTGGTCAGAGTGGGCTTCATTTTGATATTCGACAAACGAAGGCAAACTTAACTGTGGTAAAGAATATTTTCCCAGGATTTGAATAACTCAAGATTCTAACTTCTGTCCACCAACATTTATTGAGAGCTATGTATTAAAGGCAGAAGAGAAAAGCAGACAGATAGAAATCTAATGGAAAACACTACTGTATATAAATAGCTATACCAAATACGTTTGGGCTTTCATTTGTATATGTGTGTGTGCACTTAATGCTGACCCTCACTTGCTCATTTGCAGGAAATAAAGTGCTGTGGGGACACAGGCTGGGTTAGCTAGCAGAGTCAGAGAGGGAAGCCATCACAATAGTAGAGAAATGAGTGGGACCTTGAAGGATGATTGTTGTAATCTGAAAAGGAGCCCAGACTCCAGGCACACTTCCATATCTCTGATTTGGTTGACGAAAGCACTACACATTTCGCAATATCAGTTGACCTAACATCTTGATTTACTCATCCCGAATGTGCTCGGTTGTCATCTCACGAACACTTCTCTGTTCCTGTGCTTAAACCAGACTCACTAACTGGGAAACCAGGGTAGGTAAGATTTTTCTGTCTTAGCCCCATTTTTGAGGGAGATTATTTTTTTAATCACAAAGAGGCATACTTTGTTTTACTAAATGTGCTGCCTCCTTGAATATTTCTGTCTCCTGTACACTTAGTAAACCAGAGTTGGTATCTACTTTTACTTAAGATATAAAGAGAAAAATAACATTCTTTATACATCTAAACTTCAGTCTGAGAAGGTTCAATCTGATACTCAGGAAGAAGGAAATATATTTAGACTGAGTAGCTCATGGTGATCATAAAAAAATTAGTATCACATCAAATATTTGAACTTAGCTAAGCATGATATGCAGAGACTCTTCTATATGGGATTTTCATCTGGGAATTTTCTGAGACGTCTGGAGTTTGAAGTTATGGGATATATAAAGAGGAATGGTTCTTAATGAAAGTTCGTGCACTGAATTGATTTGGAAGAACAAACATTTGTTCTTTCTGTCAGTAACCTTCTGGTATCTTTTTATTATAAAACATTAATTTAGAATGCTGAGCTTGCAGGCCTCTGATGAATTGTAATGGACCACCTGTTTTATTTCAACTTGGAGAACATTCCCATTATATTACGGCTGCATCACACTGCCAGTCCTATATTATTAAAATTATTATTACCTTGCTCTCAAAATTGTATTGGAATAAAACTCTTTGCTAAACTTGATTAAACTTTAACCATTGTTTTGCTTGTCTTAATACAGTACTCACCAGCGAGGGTATTGTGTTCATCTCAGACTTCTCTCCATCCAAGCCTCCCTCAGGCCCTGGGAAAAAAGTTTATATATCTAGCCCGCACTCTAGCCCAGCTCATAACAAGCTGGCCGCAGCTATGGGTGCCAAGAAGGCTCTTAATAAAGTAAAAATCTTAATTACTCAAGAGAAACCGAAGTAAGTTACAAGTATAAAACTCACAACAGTCACCTACTTATTCAACACTTATTTATCATTTAGTTATGAAAACATCATTTTGGGAGATGTACTAAGATAGATTTTTGTCATCACTTCAACCTTTCTTGCTTTAAATTTTGAATTTATTAGAGGAAAAATTTTTTTTGTCTCCTCTCCTAAGACAGCATTTCACACGCTTCCTTTGTTTCTGCTAATTTTGCTAAACTACCCCCATTGATTTTACAGAATGAGATTTTTTCTTTTCTCTTTTTTTTTTTAATTAAAAGAAGGGAACCAGCAGAAATGAACATGAGTTGGCAGGCAGGTAGGAAGAGAGACGGAGAAGAAGCGTTTTATTTTATATTTAGCTGTTCACACTGGTTGTTCCCCCGGACCCAGGACTTGAACCTAGAGGTATGTGGCTTGGACTCCTTTGGAGACTATTCACCTAACCGCTACTCCACCAGGGCACGCCAGATTAAGATTTTTGACTTCTGATATTTGCTTCTGAACACAGGAGATGAAGATTCTAAAGTTGTGACTATTGAATGCATTAAAAATTGGGGGACCAAAGCTGAGTTTTCATTTTAAGTACATTTTCTTGACTTAAATGTGCACCTCATTAGCCAGTAAAATATGAATGTTTTTCTTAGGTAAAGGTATTTTCCATACTGGTTAAGGGTTAGGATTCCAGGGAAAGCCGTAGTCATGTGACATGGAGAAATTGTTTTAATTTTGCTCAAATTTTATTCTCCCCATGTTTAAAGTAGAGTTTTAAAGGATTTCATGCAGTTATTGTAGGAGATTAATAGATGTGATAATTACTCAACATAGTGGCTGATACTTAGTAAGACTGATTTGGTATATGCTAGCTATTGTTTACTTCAGAAATTGTAACTGGATAAAATTTTAAGTACCTAATTCTATGCATTATAAATAGATTTATTTTTCCTACACTTTTGATTATTCTTATATTTTTATTGCTTTTAGTTTTTTGGGCATTAATTTGAAATTTTTTTTTTAATAGCTAAAGTTATTCTGTCTATACTTAGGGGTAATTACCTGAAAGACGTGATAAAATAGAGATTGCTCTACAAATATTCTCTGAATTAATATGCAGATATCATTTTTATATATTAAAACTGTGGCTGGTTAAATTTACTAGATTATTCCCTACCCTATGATGGAATAATTTTAGATTGCTCCTTGAATATCTTAAGAAAACTCTTTATATTTCATTGTATCTATATCATAAATATTTTGTAATATTAATACTTTTATAAATTGAGATTTATATATGATGTATTTTCTCTCATGAATCATGTTTGGCTTGAATTTTGAGGAAATGCATTATTTACCCATTAAAATAGACCTGCTCTGGTGCTTTCACATACATTGTTGCATCTAATCTTACTATAATCCTAGGTAGGAGTACAGTGCACCTTTCACAAATGAAGAGACTGAGTCCTACGTTGTTTCAAATATGTTACCCAATCTCACTCAACTAGGAAATAGTAGAGCCAGGATTTTATTTTAAAACTTGTTTTTGGTGCACCCTGGTGGAGCAGAGATTGAGCACAGTCCACATACATGAGAAGGTCCTGGGTGCACAACCAAGATGAGCAACTAAATAAAATCTATAAAATGCTACTTCCTTGTCTTCCTGTTTGCCTGCTTCTGTTCACCTTCAAACCTGTTTGAGCCTTTTTAAAGTTAAAAAAAAAATTTTTATTAAGAAAGGGAGAGGAAGAAGCATTTTGAAGGAAGAAGAGAAGCACCTTTATTTATTTGTGTGGGTTGTTTTGCGTGACATGGTGTGTGCCCCAGTTACAGGCTTAATGCCTGAGCCACCAGGGCGTGCCAGGGATTTTATTTGAAAGCAGTCCTCATTCCCCTCTCTAGCCCTGTAATCCTAAACTTCATTTAAAATTTTAAAACCTTATTTAATAGAATTATTATGTTCAAAGAAAATAGTATATAATTTGATGTTTATTCTTATTGAAATATATTTAATATAAAACATGATTAAAGATATTCAACAATCAAATTACTAAAATGCATTTTGAGTCTAATAGTCTTAAAAATCATCATATAGTTTTATTTTTTTACACAGAAGAAAAAATGCTGTGATAAGTGAATAAAATATTCTGTTTTGTTTTAAAAGCATGTAAGATAGTTTAAAATTGAATAAAGGCAGGACAGGAAATGACCTGCCTGAGGTCATGCAGGTGGTCCATGGACACCTGGTCCAACTGCCCTGCTTTTTCTGAATGAGCTTGTTTTAATGCCGACTTTTGATTTAAGCTGACTTTTGACTTCTCTAGTACTTCTGTTAGAAAATTTAAAAAACAACTGTCTTAAAAATGCCAAAATAGTATTGTCACTATGTCATATCATAGACTTACCGCTTTAAATTTTCACAACTTTAGAAACACATCTCTACCCCTCCCGTACAGCATAGTGTCTGAATTAGATGTCTGCTCACGGTGGGGGGTCTGTGTTTTAGGCACTAGCCCACATTAGTCATTTTAAGAAACAGTGAGACATTCTCATTACAATTGTTATATATGGAAAGTACAAAAGTCATTGTTTTTTCTGATGTGAGTAAAGTTGTTGACTCATTTCTTGATGCCTAAAGTAACTGTTTACTTTTTTCAGTGCTGAATTCATGACTCTCAATGATTGCCTTCAGTTGGCTTATCTGCCTTCCAAAAGGAATCATATGTTACTACTCTATCCTCGAGAGATTTTAATCCTTGACCTTGAGGTGAATCAGACAGTGGGTGTGATTGCAATTGAACGAACTGGAATTCCATTTCTGCAGGTATCTACAATTTATAGATTACATTCTTCATAGTTGATGGAGTGTTGTATAGAGAAAAACCATAATCTTGCAGAGGTTTTTTGTTCTGTCTTATATTTAAAGATTACTGATATTATTTTTGTAATTTTTGTTTTATTATACTGTAATCTCCCTCTTTTTTATTTTCATTTGTCCCCTGCCCCTGGTATCGAGCACAGGTTCTTGGGCTTCACCTAGCTGACATCCCAGCAGTGTCAGTTGCCTGAGTCACATGAGTGTGCCAGCAATGTCATTTTATATTCTTAATTTTTCTGCACTTTTGATTGGGTTGATTTACCTTAGATATTCTTTGGACTTCTGTAGAGACATTTACTGAATTACTTGTCAGATAAAAAATACACATATTTTAGATTTCTAAAAAAATTTTATTTCTAAAGAGAAGTAGGTTGGCAGAGAAAGAAGCAGCATTTGAAGGAAAGAAATGAGGAGGAAATTTGTTTTATTTTATTTATTTATTGGTCTATTTTTAGTCCACCCTACCATCTTTGGCCCTGGGCCATGAATCCTGGTCTTCTGAGCTTTACAAAGTTTACATTTCAGCTGCCTACTCAGCTGCCGAGCCACCAGGATACACCCCTATAAGTAACTTTAAAAAATTTCTTTTAACTTGATTATTAATTGAATTATTATTTTATTTAATTATGTAAACATTTGTTTTTCTTTTGTTTTCTTTTTTGCCTATTAAACCCACTACATGTTCATGAATTTCAGAGTACATTCATTGTTAAAACATTTGTTTTTAAAAATAAATACGTCATCTGTTTAAAGGTAATACCCTGCTTTCAACGTGATGGTTTATTTTGCCTACATGAAAATGGTTGTATAACCTTACGTGTTAGAAGATCGTATAATAGTGTTTTCACCACTTCAAATGAGGAACCAGGTAAGTTTTATATCTCATGATAAATGTTAAGTATGTTTTTCTTCATAATTATTTTGTAAAACTTCATGTGGCAAATACCAACCAAGGCATATAATTAGAAGATCCTTGCCTTGAGAAAATGGAATATGATAATAATAGAAGAAATGAAAAAGTCCAAACCCCAAGTTGACTTCTTCATGCATCTCCTATTTACAACAAAAAAGTAATACTTTGTAATACCTTCTTGATTGTATCCAGGAGCCCAGCAGATGTTATTTCTGTGAATGTTTTTAGCACAAGTCCAGCCTCATATATATATATATATATATATATATATATATATATATATTTTTTTTTTTTTTTTTTTTTTTTTTTTTATTTTTTTATTTTGCCCTTTTGACTTCTCTGCTCTAGCAGTTTCCTTCTAAAATGATGTAGGTTAGTAAGTCTCCGGAGATTTCAGTTGTCATTTCCAGTCTTATCCTGGAGAATGAAAAAATGATGTTTTTGTGAAATGATGTACTAATAAAGGTGAGAGTGACTTAAACAACTTTTGTAAAGAGCACTTATTTTAAGGCTTTATTGTAGTCCATTGGAAATTATGATGGACTATTCATTTGTCACCAGTGATTCTTTTCCAAACACTTCATTTATTTGAAAAATATATAAAAGCAAGCTATCTTAATTATAGTTGTTATTTTAGAAATTCATCTTGGTATAGCCCATCATTAAAAATTATGTATTTTTTCCCTTGGTCAAATTTGCATTTTATTTCCTAAGAAATAAGTAATGATTATAAAGAGAAGCGATTCACGACAGATTTTGCGTTAATAATGAGATAGTATCCTTTTCAGCAGAGGTTTTATTTAAATAAAAACAAATAGTGGTGTTGAAGTGGTTGTTTTATGATAGTTAAGAGAAAACATTATCCTTTGTTAAGATCCAGATCCCGTCCAGGAGCTTACCTATGATTTACGAAGCCAATGTGATGCAATCAGGGTGACAAAAACTGTCCGTCCCTTCAGTATGGTGTGCTGTCCTGTCAATGAGAATGCAGCTGCTCTCATCGTGAGCGATGGTAGGGTCATGATATGGGAACTCAAGTCTGCTGTTTATAGTCGAAACTCACGGAACAGGTAAAGAAATCAATATGATTGAGTTTATTATTTTTTGTTTCTGTTTGCCCTTTTTGAAAAATTATGAAAATCATGGAAAAATATCAGGGTCTTTTCATACAAAATATTTTTAAAGTAATAACCTAACTTTAGATTATTAGGGAATTAACTCACTAGAGATATTTTTCATGTGGGTAGAATTAATAAATGCTATAGAAGTAGATTGTCATCTGAAACTAACATGTGATGCAATTTTAAATATGTAAAAGCCATCTAATCATTATGTCTTTGCAGTAGTTCCGGTGTGTCACCTTTATATTCACCAGTGTCTTTCTGTGGAATTCCTGTAGGAGTGCTACAAAATAAACTCCCAGACCTCTCCTTAGATAACATGATTGGTAAGCTTCCCCCCACCCCCACTCTTATCTTCATATTAGTGATTCTTTTGAAGGGCAAAATTTAGAATCACTTGTTTGCTTTTATCATAAGATCAAAGTTAGTATTTGAGAAAACTAAAATGTAGTATCCTTTCCTAAAAAAGATCATAAAGTATTAAACATTAAAGTGCTTAAAGTCATATAAGTTAATGTTATAGTTGTTGGAATTAGAAAATGTTTAATTTTGAGAGACTCTGATCTAAGTGAAAGGATATTAGGTATCTGGGTGCCTAATAGAGCCCTTGCAAAATCATGTATATGTCTCCTTACAATCCTTATGCTTGCTAGTCTCTCCTTGCTGAATGAGGAACACACTTCCTTTCTCTTCCTTTCTGCTACTCCTAATTCAGAATTCAACTCCACTGTCTTTAATTGCTCAAGCTTGATTGAAATGTTCTTCCTTTGTGCTACCTAATAGTTGTCAACTATATAGTAATTGTGGCTTTACTTATCTCTTTCCCCCAACAACTTATAAGCTGTTCAAAGGTAGGACAGTGTTTATTACGCAGTTTATTATTTATGCTGGTTTCCCCAGCACTCAGCACAAGGCCTTGCTCATTCTAGATGCTCAATAAAAATTTATTGAAGGAAAAAAAAGCAAGCAATGTTAGAAAAATTATTTTAACTTTTTCACTACATTCCCTTATTTTTACATTGAGTATTCTTACTTTAAACAAATAGTTATTTGCAGGAAGAATATTGCTTCAAATATATTAAAGGCCTGGTATAAAAGGAAGGATGAGAATTTGTAATTTCAAATATTATACAACTAGATATTATAAGAATTTGTAAATATTCCAAGCAGTTTTGATGTCTAATTCTTTTAAGATTACAACTGTGATTTATAAAGGATTTTCTATATCATCTGTTCTTACATGATGTCATTGAAAATTCATTATTTCACAAGCTTTTTCTTTTAAATGCTATGTAGATGCTCATTATCTTAATCAGAGATGACATTTAGTGGGTGCTTAATGCTTATAGTACTGTGATAAATGTTCTTCATGTCACCTCAACAGCCCTGTGAGGTAGGCCTTATTGCTTGCATTTTGTGTGTGTTAGAACTGAGGCTCAGGGACGTTAATAAACTTGCCCCAAAGTCTGCAGCCAGTAAGTGGAAGAGCTGAAGTATCAACCCCGTCACCCCAATCTATAGCCTGTTCCTTGGCCATAGCCCTTAGTTCTGGCTGGTCTACTGTGATCTTAGGCAAGACTGAATCTCTCTAGGCCTTGGCTTTCCCATGATTCCAGTTGTACAGTTCTTTTGCTCAATCACACTAATCACATTAATTTATAAAAATTTACATTTCTTTCTCTCTTTCTCTACCTTCCAGACATTAAATCCATATAAGGAAGTTGAGATACATACTTGTTTTGCAAAATTCATCTGATCAGTAACACAGTTTTTTGAGTTAAATTGACCTTGTCTGTATTTACTATAAAATATTAAAGTGAAAAGAATCATAAACACCCATGCACAGAACTAATCAGTCACGTGAAGCCCATTGGAGGCTGAAAGTTTATACTGTTTAGGTGTCTAAGTAATATAAATTCTATTTGTAGGAGACAAAAATGATACAGATTGTATAGTAGTTTTTGACAATGTAGTTGATTTAAAAGTATTAAATAACTATAACTTTGTTACTTGAAAACATTTTAATTAAAACTTTTAATTAAACCTTTAATTTGAAATTCTCTGTGTACTTAGTGATAATGGAAAGCCATTCAGTTAAATACAGAGGTATGATTTATATTCATTGGGTAAAGGCTGCTGCTTATTAAAGCCTAATCTGCCCTACCTTGTGAATTTCTTCTTACACAAAATGCTTGAAGAAAATGCGGTAGTTCCCAGGAGTCAACAAGCTATTAAGGGATATTAAACATGGTGCCTGCTTTTTGAACTTCTCATTCCTTTAAAGCACATCCTTTTTACCAAAGATTGGTAATTGCATGCTGGGCCTAAGGGATCATTTTCTTTGGATTAAATTAGTGGATATTTTTTCCGTTTAAAAAAAGGATTTCAAAACAACATTATTAAAGCATCTTTATGGCCTCAAAAGATTGTAGTCGGAGTCCCATCACCCACTGATTTTATTTACATGTCTCCCTTTTGCAGTATGTGTGTGTATACATAGATCTGTTTGTACCACAAGTAGTCTTTATTCGGTATTTTTGACAACCTAATCTCAGTATTCAACGTGGTATGTAGGAAGAAAATTTGTATGCCTATTTTAGAGAAAATCTCTCGATTTTGTTAGAATGGCCTTTATTGGAGTCATCTCTTTGGTCTGAGACAAATGCTGTATCTGAAAATGATAGCATTTAATATTTAATTTTCAATAGTGAGTTTATATATTATATAATTAACAAATATGTTTTTATATTTATGTATAAAATACTTAATTATAAAGCTTATATTTTCATAATTAGATTGGCATATTAAGACTTATTAGAAATCTAAATTAATTATTTGAAACTGATATTTATGATTAGTGATTTTATATATACCTTATAAATCCTATCAGATTGAAATAGGACCTTTTAGAATAAGGTGATAAGATGGGAAACTGCTCTCTAATCATTTCTCTTGATTTGTCTTCATTGGTATTCTAACATCAGGAACTTTGACTGAAAAGGTGTCTTTTAGAAGACAAAGATCCCTGAGCCCTAGATAGCAGTACTCCGGAGTCATCTGCCTTTGGCGGTACTGACGCTGCAGGTGAAGCCCAGGCAAGGGCAGTGCTGTGTAACCCCAGCCCCTAGAGCTGGCTGCACCGTCCAGACCAGATTGCACTGTCGGAGGTCTGGAGAGCATGTCCACTGAAACGTTCTTCAGATTTCCCAGATCAGCATGTATTATATTGAAAGAGTGTGTTTTTCATTACAAATCAGGGCAAAGTGCGATTGCTGGGGAAGAATACCCCAAGGGCCTCACTCTGCAGGAAGTGCACCTCAAGTTCCTGCTGACGGGGCTGCTTTCAGGCCTGCCCTCACCGCATTTTGCTGTCCGCATGTGTCCCCCGTTGACCACAAAAAACATCAAGATGTACCAGCCATTGCTGGCTGTTGGTGAGTTGTTTTTTATTTTGTCTTTTAATTCTCCATGCCTGTTTTACATTGTGTGAGACATTTAAGTTTGCTAATTACTAGAAAATCCTTTTTCTTTTTGAGGATGCTTTATAAGGTGGAAGGGACTATGTGAAATCATGTAAAGACTCACAAATGTTTTTCTTTTATATTTTTTTTGTTCTTTTAATCCAGTTGCCTTTTTCTTCATTTATTTTTCATCACAGTAATTTATCTACTTGACCGCAGACAGCAGAGACCTGATTCCAGGAGTAGCTTTCTGAAATGTCAGGGGGTAGTTCCTGTGTGGTGCTGAATTGGACTCTGTTTTTCTCAAACCAGCCCAGGCTCCTTCTGCACATGTCACTTTGTTTTGGATTTTGTTAACTAATAATGTAGTGAACACTGAAAATATCAATGTTCTTCATATGCTAAGGATTATTAAACATTGCCCAAAGTGACTGTGGTCTCTGTAAATTGAAATTTGTCTGTTGGGTTGAAGAGCACTTTTTTATAGATAAGGTAATCTGGTTTTCAAGTTGTCATATTATCTTCATGATAACTTAATTTCTTTTTACACAGAAAACCAAATTTTAATTTGCTATTAAACAGATAAGGTTACAGTGCATTTCTCTAACTTTTGAAAAATAGTATCCTTGTTTGAAATTGTCAGCTTTTATTCTCAGGATGCTTACTGGCTGCTGCCTTCTGGCTTTTTACCCCTAGGTCATGTGATTTGTAATTCATTCTCTCTTTTTATTCTAAAATTAAAACTTTCCTATTTATTTTATGGCTAATATGTCTCAGATTGTTTAATGGCTGACTTGGGAGTACTAAATGTTCATTTGAGTACTACTATTTGGCAGTATTCTTATTTTCTCAATTTTCTTGTTACTCTCTTCTGAAAGTGATTTCAAAGTTAAGGTCTTTGAACATGTATTCAGATTTATATTAATTCCGTTAAATGTTTAAGTTTTGATTTAAAAACTTGATTTATAGAGATTTTAGTTAAGATTTGTCAATGTGCATTGCATTAATATGTATGTACAATGTCAGTATACCAAACTTGTCAGGATTTTGTTAATTTCTTACAGAAAATTACTTCTTGGGGTAGCTAGTTAATAAGGGCTAAGTCATGATCTGAGATTTCCATTGCAAAAAAAACTATTGATCTGTAGTGAATATCAAGTCACTTATTGAACTTAGTATAATAAAGTAGAAGCAAAAAATTTAAGTGCCTGAAGTTTTACAGAGTCATTAGGGAAGAAAAGCAGAGTTCAACTGTGGAATTACTTCCCGTTGTGGAGCCAGAGTACCAGAGTGTCAGACCATACATTCATCATCAAAGCTTGCAGAATGTAGAAATCACTTGATTATTATGAAGTTCTGTTCTTTGAAAAGTTTTTATTTTTTAGATATTTTCACAGTGCTGGAAGGTATTATTGTGGAATAGATGCTAATGTAAACAAGTGTAGTACCGTATTTTTCTACAATAGTTTTGTAAAAAATACCTGAAGCTTTATTCAGCAAAGAAGCTAAAATTGGATTTTGCCTAGCTCTATTTTATTATTATTATTATAGTTATTATTATTTATACATTCTATTGCTTTGTATGACCCCATTTAATCTTTTAAGGCATGTGCAGTGAGAAGCTGATTGTCCAGCCAGTTATACTGTTAACTTTTCTTGCTTAACTTCTAAAAACATTTTAAGGACTGAAACATAACTTTCTCAGTAAGACCATGGCTCTTCTAACTGAATTGTAGCATACTACCCGAGACCTTTAAAAACTTTAGGCATAAGAATAAACATAAACTACAATTATAATGGTAACAGACATAGTAATCATGTACTTAAGGACTTTGTGTCAGCTATAGTATTAATATGTTTTCTCATTTAATCTCTAACAAATAGATCTTCTCTTAATTGTATGGAATGAAAAAAAACAGATTTAATATGGGCAGGTAATTTTTAAGATTATAGCACAGAGCCAGGGCTTGAACTCAGGTTTTTTTAATTTTAAAATCCATTTTACCACTGACTTAGCATCTCTTCATGATTTTTTAAAAATTTTCATTGCAGTAACTTTTACTCTACACATTAAAATAACCTCATATATATATATATATATATATATATATATACACACACATATATATATATGAAACTTCCCAGTATGTGCAGTTTCCCCATTCCTCACATATGTCGTCACACTCTGTCCTCCACCAAATCGCCAATTATTCATTCTTTACCGTTGTCCAGTGAGCTCCACCACCACTTGCCACTGCCCTGTCTCATTCCTTATTGGTAACCTCAGTTCTGTTGCAAGTGTCTAAGGGTGGTTTTGTTTTATCTGCTCCTTTGTTTTGTCTATTCACATTCTACCTATGAGCCAAATCATCTGGTATCTATCTTTTTTCTTTAGACTTATTTCACTTAGCATAATCCCCTCTAGATCCATTCATGTTAACTCAAATGACAGGGTTTCATCTCTTCTAAGGGCTGTGTAGTATTTCACTGTGTATATGTACCACATTTTCTTTATCCACTCATCTGGTGTTGGGCACTTTGGTATCTTCCTGGTTTTTTAATATAAAAGACAAAACAAAAGTAAAATCTTTTAAAGAAAAACTTGATAAATCTTATTAATGAGTTTTCTTTGGTTGCCTTTTTAAAGACCAGTTATACTAGACATTACAAATCTCAAAAAGTATTTTTACAAGCTTTAGGAAAGTGCTTCTTCTAATTTTTGTGTATTGAGTTACGTTTTGAAGTTTTCTGTGAAATTCTATATGTGGATTCAGGTAAGATTTCAGAACATATAAGATGAGGCCCATTTTTTTCTGAGAGGAAAGACAAAAATTGTCTTTTTTTTCATTATAGGAAAGGTGTAAGCAGGAATGAAGGTGAGTACGCAGGAAGGCAGGAAGAGAGAGAAGGAAACATTTTAATTTATTTTATTTAGATGTTCATCTCGTTTGTTTCCACTGGTCCTGGGATATGAACCTGAACTACACTCAGCCAGAGGTGATGGATCAAACTGCTACTCCACTAGGGTGTGCAGGGTGTGCCCACTCCTTTTTTTTTTTTAACCGTATGACTAGATTCTTTTTGTAAAAGATAATTGTTGTAAAGTGATTAAAATCTTGAGAAAAGATTTTTGTTGGAAAGATCTGGAATGCCACTAGATTAATTTTCTTCTGTTCAATCCTTTTGCTAGGTACAAGCAATGGCTCTGTTTTGGTGTACCATCTCACCAGTGGGCTGCTGCACAAGGAGTTAAGCATCCACTCATGTGAAGTCAAGTGAGTGTCGCTGTGACTCAGATCACAGATGTGCCTAATGCCAGACGAGAGTTCACGCAGGCTTTTGTACGTTGAATATGTAGCAGTGGTGATGATTTGACTAAAAACGCTGAATGATAAATACTCATACCCAACTAATGGCTATGTTAATCCAGGATGAGTATTGTTTGCCTTGTGAAGGATATACAGTGGAGAATTTTTTTCTCACTTTGTTACTGCATCTTTTTTTTCCCACCCTGAAGGTTCAGGTTATTTTCTCACTGGAAATTACTGTTCCTTTGTTCTGGTTTGATTTTCATTTCTCCAGCAATAGGACTGCTCATGAAATTTGAATGAAGTCATTTTAATTGCTCATTAATCTCATTTATTTCTTTGTTTAAATACCATAGGAAAGGACCACAATCATATAACATTCATTCTTTCATTCTGAAACATGTTGTGTTTTATGAGTGCTATATATGCACAGATATTTGTGGGATGGCTGAAAAGACAGAATGTCTCTTGCTCTCTGATTTAAAGTGCATATGTATCTGCGCCAAGCATCGTTGTGCTGATTGCATGGCTATTTTGTTTTCTTTTCCCTAATAATGATGGATTGTTAGACATGTATTTTTGATGCTCTTTTAACAAAAGAATAAGGAAGGCCATTCTCTGTCCTCTGTACATTGTATAAGGTTTCTGTACACTGAAATTCTTAGTGAATCCTTAGGGAGTAAAAGCATTTCCAAAATGGGGAAGATTTAGTTCTTTAAGTATTACAACTTGTTATTGTGATGGAAATTGTGGAAAAGTTCATATTACCTTATTCTTTCAAGTGCCTTGTTTTGTGGAGCAGCCCAGGTGACTTTATCACAACCTGAGCTTTGCCTTCTAGTATCTCCAGGTACAGTTACATGGAGGAAGAATGTCTTCATAACACTAGGCTTTTGGAGTGCAGCAACCACGGGTGTCTGCTTGGACCCTGTAAATAGTCCTTGCTGCCACTGCGGTCTTCTCTTCTTTCCAGTCCACATCTGTTAACTTTCCTTTCGCCTGTCATCTGCCTGTACTCTTGCCTTTTATGGCTGACACCCTCCAATCAGAACTCCCATTTCATGAGTACTTGTTCTGAGATGGTGTTAAGTATTAATATTTTGTATGAGTTATTTCACTGGATCGCCATTCAACCCTATGGCCTACTATTATTTCCAGCTTACAGAAGAAGAAACTGAGTGTTGGAATCTGTGGGACGATAGATGGCGTTCATTCTAGGCCTTTCAGACTTCAAAACTGCGTTCTCATGCTTGCAGTACATGTGCTAGATCTGCAGCTAACTTACGCACATAGAAATATTTTGGCAGTAAAATTAAATGTTGACTGAGCCAGGATTCAGGGCAAGGATTCAATAGGTGCTTCTGGAAATCAAATACAATTTCACTTTCTCCACAACACTGAATGAAATCTTTAATAAAGATACACAAGCTAGTTTATCAGTGAGCTATTTATTTGACATAGTGTTTATTATCCTGGATCAGTTAGGTCATGGAAGTCACTAAATAAATAATTTATACACATGCTATGATAATATTTGCTACTGAGTAACCCTTGGTTATTTATAAACGTTACCTGGGACACCAAATAACTTTAAGGGTTGTGCCACACCAGACTGGTACTCGAATGATCGTGCAGACATGCTCCATTTGTTTACATGAATTTTTTCTCCTAATTGGCATTTTGAAGGTAGTTCACATTTTATATCCAAAGATGGTGCTCAAGAGGATGCTCAAATCCTGCCGTCTTTGTATTTCAGTTAATGCAATTATAGTGTTACAATTAAAAGCCATTATGAACATTTCACAGATGTGTCATAAAAATTGCTGAACTTATTAGCAATAAACCCAATGTGTTCTAGATAGTCACATGAAAATTAAAGGCCAGTTTTTAGAAAGTTATTTTTCTGCTTTGTACTAAATATATTTTTCAAAACTGCTTAATCATTTGTACCTGAGTCTTTTGCCTTCACATGGCCAGGGACTGCCTAATTGCAGATAGTTGTATCTGTGTGTTTTTTTTAAAAACCGTGATGTTTTAACCAGTTCTGCTTTTAAATATGTATTGAGCATCCTCTGTATGCCTATAAAAGGCAAAACCTTCAAAACTTAGAGTATTGTGAAAGATGCCTTGAGGTAAACAGAGTAGAGAGGCACATGTTGGTTTTCTTAGGTTACCGAAGTTCTTAGATGATTAGTTCGTGTCTTTTTCTCAGTAAGATAAATTTAAAATTGAACTCAATATTATTTTCAAATCAAAAATCCTAACAGTAGTTTTATGAGCATCAGAATGATGATTGGCTCAGTTACTGCTTGAGTAAATTGAGTGATTTGTGGAAAGTAAAATGATCTCTATTTTGTCTCTAAATTTGTAGAAGTTAATTTCATAGAATCATAGAACCTCAGTGCTTTTCAGAAAGTGTGTCCTTCCACCACCCCCTCCCCTCTCCAGTGTTGAAAAGCAGTCTGTAGTATCTCCAGTGGAGAGCGATAGACCCAGCTTGGCAACCGGTAAGACTCAGAACCCCAGTACCTGCTGATAGGTTCTAATTGTTCAGTAGTTAAGAATCCAATCAAACAAACCTGAATGAAGAGGTCAGAAAAAGAGCTGCTGTTCTTAAGAGTTTTTATAGACTCTGTGTGTACTTAAACCTAGACAGCAGTTTTCTAGTCCTGGGAGCGGTGCTCAGCTGTGTTCGACGAGAGTTTTCATTCTCTTGAGAAATAACCCTCTTTATCTAATCCACCCTGAAGTCTAACTTGATTTTTATTTTTTAGTGTATCAGTAGGAATCAGATTTGCAAGCTGCTGCTGGAATCTGCTCAAAGGCAGCAACATGCTCACAGTGCTAGGTTCCAGGTGGCAGTCACCCCATGTTCTGTTAGATCCTGAATACTGGGGTGTCTTGTAAACAGTGGGGGAAACGCCTCCCTGACTGTGTGTGACATGGGAGGAGTGCTAGCCTTTTCTTGGCATCACTCACCTAATCTAACAGAATTGACTGATGGCTTGTCACATACCGGGGAGACTGACGTGGTATCTCACTTCAGAAATAGCACAGTGCAGTGTTTCTCAGCCAGTTGCACTACTTCTTCACTTGTTCAGCAGAACCCCGCTTGCCCTTTGGTTCTCATCTTTAATTGTCTTCCAAAAGCTCTGCCTGGTTTCTGAGACCAGATTCCAAGCTCCTGTTGAACCTTGCAACTTTCAGAATAAATAATGGAGTGCAGTTGTATGTCTCTTTTCTGATAGATGTTGCCGTCTATAGAAGGTCAGAATTACGTTTGTCTCATTCACAGCTGTTTTCCTACTGCCCCGCATAATCACCAGTATGTACGGGGCACCTAACAGACGCTTCTGAAATAGTAAATGAAGAGTGGGAGGGCCGGGATTTTTAGTGTGCACAGAGTGCCAGCACTTTGCTGGAGCAAGCTAGTTCCGTTTGCCAGCAATAAGACTTGACTAATGTCTTAGGGTTTGGGTGTACTGCTACGAGACTTGCAGAGACAGCAGGGTAAGCTGACAATGATTCCTGCCCCCTTTTTTTCACTCTGCGTAGAAAACTTAATAAATATTGCTACATGTTAGGAAAAGAAAGACAAACAAGAGATAAACGTACTTTTTCAGTGACTAACCAAAATATTTTGTATTCACTACGGGTGTTTTTAGTAAGTGGCTCATGAAGAAAATAGGACTTGAGTTAAAGATAAAAGTGATAGTGATGACATTTGCTAATGCATGTAGTGCTTACTATCTGCCAGGCCTTCCTCATGCAGTCTGTGCTGGTTTTCCTGTGCAGCCGATGACACACGTGGGAGAGCACAGAGCAAGCAAGTCTGAGAAGCGGGACTTGAATTCAAATAGGATTTGAAGAGAGGAAGAGAGGTCATTCCAGATCTGGAAATTCACAAGAGTACTATGTTGAACAACCTAAATCTAAGTGTCTCAACACAACTTCAAGTCTAAAGAGTTATAATCCTCAAAGACTACAGTAGTTCACTGCTTTTGCAAATACACTTTCCATTCTCTTTTCTGAGAATAAACAAGTAGGGGGTTACACAGGGAAGAAAGATGCTCAGTAAAAATAACAGCCAAGGTTCTGATGGTTGAGAGGTAAGTTTATTTAGGTAGGATGAGGCAAATATCCAGAGGACCTTGAAAGTCACATAGAAGAGTTAGGATAAGATGCCACAAGCCAAAAGAGATTTGTTCAAAGTGGTATTTAATGCTGACTCTAGAATTAGCATCGAAATTGGAACAGAAGTGGATAAACTAGATCAGGAGTCCACAAACAAATTCTGTAAAGAACCAGAGAGTACATATTATAGGCTTTGCCGACTACAATTTCTGTCAGCTACTCAGCTCTGCCATTGTATGGTGAAAGTGGCCCTAGACAGCATGTTGTTATAAAAATGGTTGCCCCATAAGTGCCAACGAACAATCGCATATAGAATAAAGGTTTAGACTTCTCTCCCAGCCAGCCTCTATTACCATGTAAGCACTGCAAGGCAACATAGCAGTGTTTCTACCTATTCTGACTAGGATGAGTCTACTTGCCCTGTATTTCTCCTCTTTTTCATTCTCTGCAAGCCGGGATGAAAAACACTCTCCAGTTATATTAGTGGGGAAAACATCAACTCACCTGCTGTCAGTCCTACAGGGAGACCTGGGACTCTGGGAGTTAATAGGCTGCTCTCTGGTTGTGCAAGTTTTTCTCTTCAAGATTTTTCTTTCGTGCTTTTCTCTGAGACACCATTTGGAACTTCTAGCTGTTTCCAAATCGAATAGCTTAGTTTGTATTCTTTACTTCCTAACCAACTAGGAATTTTGAGAAAAATTGATATACTCTAAGTGTATCCGGCTTTAAACATCCTGCTCAAAATATTTCTCTACCACTTTTGAGGTAATGGAATTCTTCAGAACTGCTGCGAAGTGACTCTTTGCTTCGCCAGACTTTCATAGTCATTTTAATGTGCTGCGAATCCTGAAAACCAGACAATCTTGTCATTACATTTGGAAATACAATTTTAATTAGAAATAATTTTTATATGTTGGAAATGTTTCAAATAAAAGTTCATGTTATGACTTCATAAATAACTTGTATAATAAAATTTAAGTCTTAAATAAACTTACTTTTCAAATGAAATTTTCTAACCAAAATGGTATTAAGATAATCTTTGTATAATTTCTTATTCAGGGGTATTGAGTGGACAAGTTTGACTGGTTTTCTGTCTTTTGCTACCTCAACACCAAACAATATGGGACTAGTAAGAAATGAGCTTCAGCTGGTTGATCTTCCAACAGGTTGGTGTGTTACAATCATTAGAAGATTCAAAAGGTTTGTCATATTTATCAAAGATGTTGCTGTTTATAAGACATGTTCCAGAGTACTTTCTTTCACCATGGAGTTTTATCTTGTGTTCTCGGTTTACATATTCTTCTTGTTCTGTAGTGATTGCCCTTGGAAAGAGTTTGTGTGGAGCTGTTTTGTATGAAAATTGAGTCAATACAGTGCCTGGTAAAGTGGAATACCTTTTGCTTGAAGAGACAAATTTGTGGAAAATTTAAATTCTACTTTTAGTACATTCCTATAGATACCCAAAAGTTCAGTTTTAAAACAAATTTTGTAGTTATGGCTTTATTAGATTCTGTTTTAAAATTTTGACCTTCATAGGTAACCCTTAAAAACTTAAAAAAAAAGAATTATTTTCAAGTGCTCAAATTTAAAACTCGAAAAAATAAGAAAAAAATTAACTTTTGATAGTTTCTCATTAACAATAGGGAAATGTAATTTGGGAGATTAAAGACTTTGCAATAGGAAACATTCCAGTAAAGTAACTTCAGAGTTGTTAAAAACCTGCAATCCACTGAGTTCAAAATGAACCTGAAAATAGAATGTGAGGGTTTTAAGTTATATTATAGCACATGCAGTGATTTCAAATAAAAATTTTAAATAAAAAGATGTGGGCTGCGCCCTGCTGGCCTAAGTGGGTTAGTCCACTGCAGTGTAGTTCGCACCCACCCCAGGTCCTTGGTTCAAGACCCAGGGCTGGGGAAACAAGGTGAAGACTAAATGAAGTAAATGAAGTGCTTCTTCCTCGTCTCCTGCCTGCTGCCTGCTGGCCTCCATTCTTGCCTGCACCTTCCCGTAAAAAAAAAAAAAAAAAAAAAAAAAAGATCGATTTTGGTGTATTTCTTTAAAATGGTCCAGCAATATGAATAGGTCTATGTAGGTAGATCATTTTAACCACTAAGTTACTTATATGTGTGCAATAAATCAAATCCGTAATTTCTTCCTTATGTTCTCAGTATTTCCAAGATATATTTATTTTTACTTGTCAGAATACATTACTGCTCTCAAGGACTCAGCCCCATCTTTAGTCTAGTCTCATTGGAAATGAGCAGTTCAGTCACCCATATCCCCAGATTCCTGACCTTGGGTCTCTAGTTCTGTGATAGCCAAAGTGTGAAATGTTGTTCTCTAGTATCATTCACTAAAATAACTGCTTATTCACTTTTTCCAGTAAGCTCAACTTCAGGACTATTAGATCACTTGAAAAATGTCTTTCACAGATTTCTTTTTTAGGAACAGGTTTCTAAGTAATAATTACTTGAAGTGGGGTATTTGAGTTCATGGGGTTTGGACTTGTAGCCTGTCTTCTAAGGAGAGCAGTAGAGTAGAGCAGTAGAGTCATGAAAAGGAAGTGGGGTGTTTGGTGAAAGATGATAATTAGATTCCACTTAATGGCATTTAAGAGCTGGAAGGCATGGCAGCATTCAGTTTTCTTTATATTGAATATATTTGCTCTTTTGTTTAATATAAACATATAGAAAATTATATTAAAATTTATTCAGTCATAAGGTAAGATTTGCTTTTTTTTTTGCAGAAAACATGTGAGCTTGTTTACCAGTTACCTAATTCTTACAATTTCCCAATTTTAATTTTTAAAGACTTTTTGATAGGAATAAGTCAAATATATTTTAGTTGAGCATTTTGCAATGAAACAAGAAGCCTTAAATACCTGTTTAAAGAATATTTTCCTCACTAATGAGTATTTGGAAACATGAGAATGTTTATATTACTTTAATATTTCAGTAATTTTACAATAGACATCGCTTTCAATAGATGCATTGAAACTTTATAAATCAGTATTTCTAAATTTCAAAACTGATTTTTTTAAACAGCAGAAGGAATTCAAGAAATATTATAGAAATAAAAATACCTTTTTATTAAAGATATTTGAATGTAAGTTACTATTTGTCTTATAAATGCTTTTAAGAATACCTTTTGAATTTAGATTATTAGAAATAGCTTAGAGCCAATGGAAGAATCAACAGTAGAAGTTAGTGTTTATTAAATTACATTGGTATAAATTCTTGTTTCTCATATGTTTTATGTGTTGTTTCCATTTTTTTCTTTGATACTTTTAATTAAAGGTAGGAGCATTGCTTTTCGAGGTGAACGAGGCAATGATGAATCACCCATTGAGATGATTAAAGTATCCCATTTGAAGTAAGTGTCCAACTAAAAACATGTTGGTATGAAATAATGAAACCTCAATTTATTTTTTCTTTAAGAAAGTGAAGATGTTTCACATTGTATGTAGAATTTCTAATGGTAGCAAATAGTGAAAGCAGCCATGTCAACAAACATGCTTGGGAAACTAAGTTGCTATTGCTTCTATGTCTCTCCTTCTAAAAAGATGAGGTGAGTTTTGTATGAATTCTAACATTTCATTGGAATGGGAAAACCAGTAACCCTGTTGCGTTCCCCTGGAGCTACATTGATGATACTGCATGGTACCCAGTAAGAAGGTTTTATTTGCTATCTGATGATTCTTCTGTACTTCCACCTCAGCCTGGGCTTACTGAGTAAAGGAACTCTACTTATATTTAGACCCATTCCAATTCCAGTAAGATTTTTGGTTTTTGTTTGAAGGCAAATACATGTAAAGCAGGATAATTGAAAATAGAGGATAAATGAAAACCTAAAGAGCGAAGAAAGGAGTAAACTCTAAAATCGTTTTCAAAATTGCTTTAGCTCTTCTAAGAGCTTTGCTTTTCCATACAAACTTTAGAATCGTCTGGTAGTTTTACTGAAAACGCTTCCTGGGATTGGGAAGCTTTCATTGGGATTGAATTAAATCCATAGATCAGTGTGGGGAAGAGTGATATCTTACAGGCTTTGTAATTCATGAATATGACATGTCTCCACTTAGTTAAAGCTATAATTTCTTTCAGTAAAATTTTGTGATTTTCATTGTAAAGGTCTTGCACATCATATGTTAATTTTTTTCTTTGATGCTGTTATAAATGGTAATTTTTTTCTATTTTAATTTCAGTTTCTAATTATTTATTACTTGTGTACTGAAGTAGTTAATTTTTTAATGTTGATTTTGTGACCATGCTAAACTTATTCGAGTAGCATTTTTGTTGATTTTGGAGGATTTTCTGTATAGACAAATCATATGGTTTGCCAATAAGGACATGTTTTCTTTTCTAGTCTATAGGCCTTATTTTTCTTGCTTTGCTCCACTCAGTACAATGTAGAATAGAAGTGATGAGAACTGACACCTTTGCTTTGTTGCTAGTTCATGTGGAGACAGCATTTAGTCTTTCAGCATTAAGTATAGTGTTAGCTGTAGAGATTTTGTAGATGCCCTTTATCAGGTCCGGAAAATTTACTCTGTCTTGTTTGATGAAACCATTGAATTGAATTTTATAAGATAGTTTTTCTACATTTATGAATATCATAATATATGGTGTATTTTTGTTCTGTAAGTTTGCTAGTCAGGTAAATTACATTTTTTTTTGTGTTTAACCAACTTTACATTCTTGAATAAACTGGTCATGATGTATTACTGGATTTGATTTGTTAATACTTTTATATATTGCTGGATTTGATTTGCTAACATTTTATTAAGGTTTTTGCTTTTATATTTATAAACGATATTGGTCTCGTTTTCATATAGTATCCTTGTCTGGTTTTGGAATGAGGGTAATGTTGACATTGTGAAATAAGTTGTGAAGTATTTTTTCCTCTTCTTTTTTTGGATGAGTTTGTGTGGAAGTGGAATTGGCATTATTTCTCCTTTAACTAGAAAGAATTTGTCATGGAACCAATCAGGGCCTAGAATTTTCTTTGTAGAAAAGTTTTTAAACACAAATTAAACTTCTTTCATAAATTATAAAGCTGTCCATTCATAGAGATTGTTGAATGTATTGATACAAACTTGTTGATAATATTCGTTTAATATCTGTGTGATCTGAATGATGTCTTCATTCCTTGATAACAGTAAACTATGACCATCAATTTTATTTATTTTTTTAAAAGTAGCTCCCTTGATTTTCTTGATTTTTCTCTGATTTTCTGTTTCATTGAATGCCACGTTTTATCTTTTTTCTTATGCTCACTTTGGGTTAATATGTACTTCTTTTTCTACTTCCTAAATGTAGAACTTGAGATGCTTAATTAAGGTCTTTAAAATTTAATAGAAGCATTTAATGTTATATAAATACTACTTGTACTCTATAGTTTTTAATGTCTTTTCATTTTAATTCACTTTATAAGATCTTTACATTTCCATGTAGCTTCTTCCAGTCTTGACTCTACACATAGCTGCTAAATTAGTGCACCTAAAGTAACTCATCACATCATCTCTCCTGCTTCAAAACCTTCAGTGTTCCACTGTTCTCTACAGAAGACATCTGCTCACCCTGGCGTGTTTGTTTTTATCTTTCCATAATATGATCCAAAATTCAGATTTTGGTCTTTTTTTTCATGATGATTGCTGTCAGATACTGTGTGTTTCAGGTCACGTGTTCCAACCGATACCTGGTATCCTTTCCCATCTTTGGCCGTGGGCTGCATTTGTAACTGTCCAGGATACTGTTTCCCTGTTGTCAAAATTAATCTGCTCTTTCATAGTGACTCTTTATGGCACTTACCATATTCTGTGTTCTATTAGTCACATACTTTCTGTATATTAGATATAATTAAAATGTAATATATTGAATTTGTGTAATCTATTTATATGTATTGGATATAAAAATAAGTAGAATAAAACTCAAAAAGCTTGCATGGTTTGTCAGAGGACATATTATCAAGTGGTGGAGCTGGTCCTGAACAGAGAACCTCAGTCCTTTGATAGTGAATGTAGGGATTTTCCTTCTCTGTCACATTTCCTTGATGTCAGCATGATGGAAACCTCGTGTGCTCTTTCATTTTTACCATAACTGCATGCCAGTCCACAGAGGTAGGTGGTGGGGTTCTCACGTTTGTGCAGAAGAAAATTGAGCCTCGGGAGGATTACTTTAAGTTGTTCACTGGATGTGAACGTTTTTCTCATTCTTTCTTCTGAACTGGACTCTTTAACTATAGCTGTTTAGCTCTCAACGGTCATCTAGAGCTTTCTCTTCTCAAGACTATCAATCATGAAGGCTAAATGTTAGCTTAATTGTCTGTTTTGAATATGTTATCTGAGTTTTCTGATTCACTGAGTTTTTATTTTTACTACTCTGTGGTGAAAATCTTAACAAAAAGGGGCTTATTTAGTAATTTTGTTTATTTTAGGCAGTATTTGGCAGTTGTATTCAAAGATAAACCCCTGGAGTTATGGGATGTTAGGACTTGTACCATTCTTAGAGAAATGTCCAAAAACTTCCCTGCAATAACTGCTTTGGTAAGTTACACTTTAAGAGCTAAATAGTTTTTAGGTATGTGTGTATGGGTGGATATTTTTCTTTAACTTGGATTGAAATAATTGCTTCCATGAATTTTCCTGTTAAAAATATATGTTCAGATAAGATGATCTAAACAAATGGAGATAACTCTTAATTTCTTGGATAAGTTAAATTTACATTAGTACCATCCTAATTAATTTTATTTAATTTTGAGGAACATGATACACATGCTAGAAATATGAAAGAATAAAGATTATAATAACTAAATCAACACTGAACAAACAGGAGTAATGTGGGAGGTATGGGTGGAGTTGGTACCCATCCTACCTATATCAGTACATACTACAAAATTCTAGAAATAAAGCAATGTTGTATTGGTCTGGGAATAGAAAATGGACCTACATAGTAAAGAGCTCATTAACAGATCCACGCATATTTAGAACTTAGTATACAGTAATAAGCACACAGATTCAAAGGGAAAGAAGAAACTACTTAGTGATGATACTGGGAAGTGTTCTCACTTAATGGAGAAAAATACTGACTCTACCTAATACCCTATTCGGAGATGGGCTCCAGAAGATTAAAGACCTAAATGTAAAAAAAAGAAAGAAAGAAAAGCTACAAAACTAATATAATCAAGTATAGAAGAACAGTTTTGTGGTCAAGGACAGGAGTAGATATCAGAAGCTCAAACCAAAAGACAAAACAAATTAATTAATTTGAGTACATCAGGATTGAGGCTTTCTGTTCACTGAAGGGCATCAATGTTAAACTTAGCTGTAGAAGTAAAAGGAAATTTTCCAGTGTCTAAAATCAACAAGGGACTAACAGTCCCCTTAGGGAATTAGTATTACAGGAGCTCCTGCAAATAAATAATGAAAAGATGAACCCCAGTGGAAAGATGGGTGAAGTTGTGAGCAGTTAATGGATGACAGGAAAACCCAGAAGGCCTGCAAACATAGGAAGCAGTTCAAACTCATCAGTTGTTAGAGATGTGCGAAGTGAAATAGCCATGACATACCTTTTAACCTAACAAAGGTGGGGAAGCCAGAGCGTCAGATGTGGGTGTAATTCGGGCTTTAGAAGTCTTGTGTGTGGCTGGTAGGGATGTAGAGCAGTGAGAGTCTGTGGAGCAAACGGCAGCTCTTTGGTGACACAGACGTCCTCTGTTCAGCTGTTCAGCTCCTGTCATAAAGGAACTTCCGTGGGCATATTCACTGCAGGGATATTTGTCTTGATGAGAGTTTGGAGGCTATTTGGGTGTCCTCTGCTGAGAAGAGACTGACTATAATTTGGTGGATGCATCCGTGAGTGTTATGTAGCAGGCAGAAACAAAAGTGGGACTTCAGTATGTTGTGCTGAGTGAAACAGGTTGAGATATAGAGCTTAGGTATGTAAGTTACAAATGCATGTATTTAAGAATTTGCATATGAGAGATTGTTAGATTAAATGCATTAGAATAGGTGAAAATAGAAAATAATAAAGAGGTTAGGGGCTAGGCTTTGAATGTTAATGCACCAAAATTGGAGAAGCATCATCATCATCTCACCCTTTGTACCTGAGGGGTAGAGTAGGGAATAGGAGGTTCCAGAATTGATTAAATTCTAGGATTGAATTTATTATGCTCATTTTGTCAAAAAATGTACCAAATAGTTAGACCTTTTGGAAGTCTGACATTACACTCCTGCCTTAAGCTTTGATTAAAGATTTGAGGTAGAGAGCGGAAGATGATTAAAATCTCCTACCTTAAGCTCTAATTAAAATGTGTTCATTCAGCCTGTCTATAAATAGATGAATCCAAAGAACAAATTGTGAGTTCATGGGTAGTATTAATACGTGATGCTGGGCACTGGCATGAATGCCAAGCTGTTCTAGAAAGATTCTTTTACAGAAAGAAATCAAGCACTTCTGGTTTTGTCTGGCTTCACTTCACAGGAATGGTCACCATCTCACAACTTGAAGAGCCTGAGAAAGAAGCAGCTGGCCACCCGTGAGGCTCTGGCCCGGCAGACTGTGGTCTCAGACACAGAACTGAGTATCGCCGAGTCATCTGTGATAAGGTGGGGTGCGCTCTCTGCCACTGTCATTTGTAATACCTTTTGTGGTTGGGAACTTGACAAGTGTCATCCAAAGGCATCTCTAGTCACAGATTAACACTCTGCTTTTGAACATACTGTGGTATTTCAGTACATACCCAGATTACAGAAGAGTTGACTTTATTATTGCATTGCTCAGTGAATTCACTAACACACTGATAGCCACATGTCAGAGTCTATTAATGAATATGATCATTTCACTGCCCTCTCTTGCACAAACTTCACCTTCTTCATATTCAAATGTATGTTGCATGAGTACGCAGATTGATCTCTTCTATATGTACATCAAAGAAAATGTATTGGGAATTCTAAATGTGTACTCTCCCCATCCCCATCCTCATCCATTTTGCAAATAAACTTGAGAGAACAATGGGTTAAGATAAGGTTTCTCTTGAGCTGAGGAATATTTTGCAGCAGAAATAGCAGAGAGATGCTTTTCTTGTGTATAGTCTAGATCCCCATGTTTCTTGATATGAAGTAAACATTCTGTCCTGGTAGGACTATTTGGGAATAATTTGGCTTTTCCTACTATGAGTTGGGCAAAGATTCATTTCAACCATTTTTTATGATTTTTTGTTTTTGTTAATGCATCTATATTTTGGACAAATTACTTAATTATGGGTATCATTCTAAGGGAAAAAATAACTTTTTTTCTATCCCAAAGCTTGTTGCAGGAGGCAGAAAGTAAATCTGAACTCAGTCAGAACATCTCTGCCCGAGAGCATTTTGTGTTTACTGATAATGATGGCCAAATTTATCATCTCATTGTGGAAGGAAACTCAGTGAAGGACAGTGCTCGGATTCCACCAGATGTGAGTCCAACCCTGATCAAATCTTCATTAAGAATTAAAATCTGGCACACTCTTGTGGCTCCAGCAATTGAAATAGCTGGAGTGTGAACCATGGAAAGTCCAAGAACCTGGGTTCATGACCCAGGTCCAGAGGAAAGAAACAAATAGACAAAAATTATTTTGCCTTCCTGCCTTCTTTTCTTCCCTCTCTCTTTAAAAAAAGGTTTTACCTAGTGAAGCCATGGTTAAATTAGAATGCTGTTTTAGCAAAGTTTAATGTAAATAGACTTTACTATTTAAGAATATATTGAACTTGTCTCATACTGCTAAACTCTAGTGTTATAACTATTTGGATTAAATATTTACCAGGTGCTCCTCATTGTAATCCCCATAATAATCCATGAGGAATCATTTTTATTTTATGTCAGAAGTGAGAGAGAACAGTAACTTTCTCAAGAGTTGTTCAGCTTAGTTCCTTGGCAAAGCAGTGTTGTAAACTCGTCTGTCCGCCTGACTCTAGCATCTCTCCTCTTTCCATGTCAGGCATACCCTGAAAGATTTGATTTACAGTCTAGCATTATGTTTACGTAGTAGTAATCAGGTTGTAAATGTAGTGGTGTTATTACTATTTATTAACTTGCATCTATCCTTCTATGACTTTGCAGAATCCTCTGAGGTTCTGTAGTTAATAATTTATGTCAGCATGTGTATCTCACTGGTTGTATTTAGTGGATGGATTAAGAAAGCTTTGTTAATCTTTACTATAATGGTTAAATGGAGACATAAAGTGATTTCTCAAAATATATATATTTACTTCAAATTACCTTCAAAACTGTGATGTGTTACTTGAACGCCAGTCCTGTTTTATGGGTGGCTCAGTGTTTCATGAGGTTACAGTTAGGATGTTGACTGGAGTGAGAGGTTCTCTTCAAAATGGCTCCTCACATGACTTTCAAATTAATATTGGCTATTGGTGAGAGACCTAGTTCTCTCCATGGGACTGCCTGAGTGTCCTCATGACATAGCAGCTGGCTTCCTCCAGAGCAAGAAGTCCAAGAGCGAGCACAAAAGAATTTGCAATGTCTTTTATTGCCTAGTTTCAGAAGTCACACTCCATCATTTCCACATTATACTGTTATTTCATGGGTTAGCCCTCTTTATTTTGGTTGCTGACCTCCAAGGAATATGAATACCAAAAGGCAGGATCAGTGGGGAGGTCTCTTAAGAGACTGGCTACCATAGATCTCCGTTGTCAGCAGCCTGTAGAAGATTGAGAGTGTCCACACAATCTTTACTACTAAAATAGAAACTAACGTGGGAAAATGCTTTTCAACAGTAATTTCATTTTTACTCTTACAGAGACCAAGTTACCCCTGTAATGTTTACTTTGAATTGTCCCTAATATTGTTAGAATTTTCACTAGCTTAAAAGAATGAGAATAATGCAGATGTGAAAGTTTGTATTTATAGTAGGTAATCTACATGTGTAGAAAGAAAAAACGATCAAAAGAGTACACACACACTGTTGCAGTGTAAAGTGACTGTTCTTTCCAAAACCACCGTTTGCTTTTTTATGTAGATGGTTTCTCCTTCAGAACCCAGAGGAGGCCTCCTCTGGCCTCATCAGGTGTCACTTGCAGACATCTTAGTTTCTCTTTTCTAATCTTTGCACATTTAAGATTAGGATTCAGAAACAGTAATTTTTGAGGTGACAGATCATAAATGCCATACAGCTTTTTAAAAATAGTGTATTTGTTACTACTTTTGTTCACAGTGCCATATTCATTTTAGGATATTGAAATTGATTCTCAGTCTATATTTCATGCCACACCTATCACCAACGCTCCAGTCCTTTACCATCACCTTTTCCTCTTTCTTCCGTCCCACCACCTTCCCAGTAACCAGTCCTGTGTCCTGTTAAATTTGTTGGGATGTCTATGTTCATTTGTTTCATTTCAGTGTATTCCATGTATGAGTAAAACCGTTCTTTATTTCTCTTTTTCTTTCTAATTATTTTGCTTGACACTATTCCCTCCAGTTCTGTCCAGATTGTTGCAAAGGGCACAGTGTCATCTTTTTTAACAGCTGCATAGAATCCATTAAATATATACCACAACTTCTTTATCCAGTCATCTGTCATTTAGGTTGTTTTCATGTCTTGGCTGTTGTGAACTGTGCTGCTATGAACATAGGGGTGCTGATGTTTTTTTCTGAGTAGAGATTTTATATCCTCTTCGCTATATGCCCAGGGGTAGGATTGCTGGATCAAATAGTAGATCCTTCTTTAATTTTTTGAGGAATTTCCATGCTGTTTTCCAAAGAGGTTGCACCAATTTACATTCCCACCAACAGTATAGTAGGGTTCTTTTTTCCACATTTTCTCAACACGTGCTATTTCCAGTCTTTTAGAAATAAGCCATTCTTAACTGCTGTGAGGTGGTATCTCTTGCCACATGGCATTTAAGGTGCCATCTCTTGTGGAGTCTGAGGTCAGATATAGTCAGGGTTTCTTTGCCTTCATCGGCTTTGTGTCTACAGCGAGATGCAGATTTTTCAGGGGATAGCCAGCTTCCTGCAGACCCAGCCTCTAGTAAAATTAGCATATGTTTTAGGGCAGATTATTTGTAGGCAAAGAGAATGGGACATCTACTGTGTCACAGAAGGGATTGCTTTGGGCTTGTTATTTTTACTTTCTGTAATTAAAATATTTTCCAATCATTATAATATTTAATTTAAACAGAGGTTTCTGATAGTTATATTTCTCTCCTCCCAAATGTAAAGTATTAAACTTCTGTTTTGAGTTGAAATTTTCTCTCTGGATTTTCGCCCAAGAACGATAGAGCATATAAAAATAGTAAAAAGAAGAGAAGCACTTGGCATGTTTTATGTTATGTGTGCAGGAAGAGTCTATAGTTGTCTGCCTTTGTTCAGGAAATTAGAAAAATGAGAACACAGATATCCTTGTTTTGTTACCAACCTTCCTTCTGATCGCTGGAACAGCACATTTTACACGTGGGAAGCATTGTTGGTGTCATTTACCATCCTCTTGAGTTTTGATCCTCCATCGTTCTCTCAGCATTCTTTGGAAACTGTCACATCCTCAGAAGCACCTTGTGTCCAGGTGCTCGTCTCTCATCAACAGTCGTAGATAGAAAGGTCTGGATGGTTTGTGAAGTTGTATCTTAAATCCTTTGGAGGTCTAAGCTGGTCACACTGATTTCTGGTCTATTTTAAGCTTTAATATTCTAATTTTAAAAGGTAGAAAGTAAGATTATAAGTGTGAAAGTTTTCAATATTAAAAACTAAATTGTTTGAATTGCTTAAAAACCTTCTTTAAACATTCTGTTAATATGGTCAAGAGAACAGAAATAAGATTTTGGAATGTTTCTTCATATTATAAAGAGCTCTATATATTTTAACTTAACTCTCTGAGCTTTTATATTGAATTCATTAAAATTAATTGGTTTTTAATCCAATTTTTTCTTTTGTTTTTGACTGCCACTAGGACCTATACATTATTTCATGTGGGGGCCAGTCTTTTCAAAATCCATTTCGTAATCCATTTCATAATCCATTTCATAATCCATTTGGAGCCTTACTACTTCTTCCATTGAATGTTATGAGAGCTAAACATGTTGATATTGTTCCATAAATGCAAAAATAAGATTTCTGTTAATAAGTAAGAAGTAATTGAGCAATAATATTTAATAGCTAGCCCGTATTAACTGCTATATGACAGACATTGTTTTTAAGGACTTTATAAATTTATTAACACTAATTGGAATTTCTCGGTTTTGTGAACTGACCTTATTTTATTGATGATAAATTCAAGACACAGAAAGATTAAGTAAATGTGCCCCAAATCAAAGAAAAGATTATGTGACAAAGCTCACATTCAAGCCCTAGCATCTGATTCTAGAACCCAGGCCCCTAGCTCTGTCCACGCCACCTCTGTGTTTTCGTTAGAGCTGCAAATTTTTCTTCCCCCAACAGTTATTACAATAATGGTTTATTCTTTTATATTTTTTTTTCTATGTATAACTTCTCTGCAAAGCATTCTGTGAATTCATATGTGCAGATGCTTTTAATGAGCAGTATCTGTCAGCTTCATTATTCCAGAAGCTATCAGTGAAGTTTTGAATCCTCATTTTCAATAGAAAAATTGCTTTACAATTTGTTATGAAACAGCTTTGTGTTTCCCTTTATCCTTTTGCAATGAGAGATAAGCTAAAGATTAGTCCTCTGGCAAGGATTGCCTTTCCTTCTCTCTTTATTTTCTCTAAGGTATTCCTTCTTCAAAAGACATTCCTTCTCTATAAATCTAGTTCAGATAACTTAATACCTATCAGACTGAAATCTCTTATTTCTTCATGGTCGAAATTAATATACTATGTAGTTCTTTTAGTATCTGAACTTCGTTATTCTTAGACAATATTATGCTAAAGCAAATGCTAAAGCGTTTTTTATTTAAGCTTTATTAACATTATTCCATCCTACTTATTAAATAAAGATTTATTGTAACAGCTTATAATAGAAAAATCTGTGTGTTGTTTCTGTTGTTTTCTAGGGAAGTATGGGTAGTATCACCTGCATTGCTTGGAAAGGCGATACATTAGTTCTTGGAGATATGGATGGGAATTTAAATTTCTGGGATTTGAAAGGCAGAGTATCCAGGTATGAGCCAAGAATGCAATCTTATTATTTGGCTTAAAAAAACTAATACTCTTGATACAGTTCCCCTGGAAGCTTGTGATGTGGTAAGCAAGATCAGTAAACATGGCCAGTTGTAGCTTGGATGCTTGGGTTTCTTATCATTGAACTTGGGAGGCAAGGCCTTAAGCCAGGCTTTAAATCATTCATAGAACACCCTTATCTTCAGGTGGCCCATACAGAGGTGCTGGAACATTATTTCAGCTGTTGTTAAAGGACAGGCTCTTTCTGTCAGATGTGGCCCCAGTCCTGTAAGTTAAGTGGTTCTCCCATCACCAGACAGAAATAGAAATGTTGGACTTACTTTCTGGTGACAAGATACTTCTTCCTCATGTTGGTGTTTTGTGATTTCTTTATTTTTTCACAGAGGGATACCTACACACCGAAGTTGGGTGAGGAAGATTCGTTTTGCCCCTGGCAAAGGAAACCAGAAATTAATAGCCATGTACAATGATGGAGTGGAAGTGTGGGATGCAAAGGAGGTAGGTCTGCCTCTGCATGGAGAACTGGTCAAAGGAACTATAAATCTTTTTTTTCTTCTGATTTAGAAATGAAAACTACATAATGGGTTTGTCATGCTTCTGAAAACAGTCATCTGTTTTGAAGTTGACAACTCAATAGATTGTTTTTTAACATCTTTATTTTGGGACCTTTAGCAACAACCTGCAGTGGAAGATAGAGTTCCAAAGATATTCACCTTTAAACTTGCACTGGGCCTTTGCATAGTCACTATGATTCCTCGAGCACTTAATCTAGAACAATAGACATCTTCCTTTTCTTTCTGAAAGTAACAACCAGATTCCATTATTGAAGGTTCAGATGGTGAGCAGTTTAAGAAGCGGGAGAAATGTGACCTTTCGGATATTGGATGTGGACTGGTGTACATCGGACAAGGTGACCTTGGCATCCGATGATGGGTGTATTAGAGTCCTGGAAATGTCTCTGAAGCCCACGTGTCTGAGAATGGACGAACAAGAGCTAGCCGGTAGGGGACCCTAACGCGCGGGCGCCTGGGGACCACCTCTCTGTACGAGCTGCTTGGCCTCTCAGAGCCTGGGCCGAGCAGAACTTATGACCTGAAGCTTCAAGTCTTCATGGCTGGGGTGCTGGTCTGCAAAAGCCAGCCATTATTGGCTCCACTTTGCCCTTCATTGGCCTGGTTCTGACTGCTCTCAAAAGATCAGAGGTGTTTACCTTCATAAAATGGCTAACTAGGTTTTAGGAGGACTCATCAGAGGACATGAACTAGACACAGGTGCTGCTGACTCTTCACTATGGAGTCTTATCTTCTGCAACCATATCTCATTAAGCAGTCACTTTGGAAGGTATTGTGAGTATTGTGAATGTTGATGCCTATCTTATGACTTGTTAAATAACCCATCAAAACAAAATTAGATGGTTGTTCTATCTTACATTTTATGGTTGTATGAGAATGTTTTACCAGAATGAAAAATATCTTAGCAAAAATAGCCCTGTAAGTAATTTTTTAAAAAAGAATAAGAAGATTGTAAATACATCCCTCAATCTGTTTGAAAGGAGCTTTTGTCTGCTCACATAAGCTTTTGACTTATCCTTGGAAGATACTTTTGGAGGGAGATGATTATTCTGATCCTGCTTGGAGCAGAGCAGAAAATTTGCCACATTAAGTGCTCTCAAGCATTCCTTGAGACACACAGGCTGCCTGATCTGTAAAAAACTTCCTAAGAGGCTTGAGTAGTCATTTATTGAGTTTCAGCATAGCGCTGTCCACTCTTGGAATTATCTGCACGTTTATTGAGTCAATATTTGATATCATCAGAAACAGTAGCAGTTTGAAAACCTGCCCCCAACATGGTGTTCATTGCCGCTCCCTTACATGAGCTGCGCTGGGGCTCTGTCACTGCCCTGCCCCTGCCCTGCCATTGGGCACCCCCAGCCCCTGCTGTGCAACGTCCATACGGTGAAGCCAGATGTGGGAACTCTGTTCTAGACACTCACCAGCTCTGTAGGAGGAGCAGGACGCCTCCCAGAGAGAACGAATATTGGGGTTAATTTTAAAATTAAAATTATTAAGAAAGTTGAGGGACAAAGATGATTTTTCTTTTAATCTAGATACGGGTGCTAGATAGTATGTAAATATAATCTAAATGTTTTAGAAAATGTTCTTTCACCTTTAATTTAAAATATGAATCTGAAAAGCTCCAGAGCCAAGGTAATTTGTTCTTAAATTAACCTGTCTATGGAACTGAAATCCATCATTAACCATATGTGACACCATACTTGAACATCTGACCTTCAGCCAGATGTTAGACTGCATTTTTCTTTTTAAGTTTTCATATTATTAAAAAAAAAAAGGTGGTTCAACCTCAGCTAGAAAGGAACAATTTTTACATAGCAATGAGGGAGGTCAATAAAAGTGCCCTGCATTCCACAAATTGGAACTTTAAACTCAGAAAAGCCCTCAATAAATGTTAAAGAATAAAAACTGGTGATAGTATGCATTTGGAGTTAGGAAAATGATATCTGCATGTTTAATTTCAGATACCTGCTGATTTTTATAAAATGTGTTCTTGGGAATTAGAAAAAATTTTATATTTATTGATGGGGCTAAAAATAAAATCACTTTAGGTCATATGTGTTGAGATACCACATTTAATATGGTATCTGCGGTTCTCTTTGATAGAGAATACTATAAAATATTGATTCAATTCTGTCTGTTTTCTTAGAAGAGCTTAGTCTACTTCTCCCACCGCCCCTTTATTTACATTTGTCTGATACCCCATCTCTACCCCCAGTGAAGGGTAGTTGGACAAATGTAGAAGATTGAATCTCTCTTCTTGAGTTGGGGAACCCTTCTTGCCTGCTGCCTTATTTATCAGGGTCATTCACTGACAGTTTTAAAAATCATAATATCTTGTTAGCAGCATCTAAACCAGACTTGTTGAATAACATGCAGTTTCCACACACTCTAAGTATTATCTACTTAAGTGTCAGCTAGAATTCAATCTAACTGCCTCCCCAACTGTTTGGGTGTCTACTGAACACATTTTCCCTAAGTGAACACATATAGACAGAAGCTTTTTAAAATTAGGTTGGTACATAAACCTTTCCTCTTTGTCTGCATCAGCTTTTCACAGTCAATTCTGGTAGTTTCATGGGGGGCATTTGGAAATGCGACATGACATGGATATGGGGAGGTCCAGGCCTGCTGCGATGCACGGAGCAGTTGGGGCAGTTGGGGCACTGAAGAAAACTCACACCTTCACTCTTAGCATTGATTCTAATGGTTCCATAGGTAGACAGGGAAGCCTTATTTCTTACCATTTCTTACCAGGTAGATTCCTTCCTTTATAACTAGGGTATAAAAGAAAAGACAAAATTTGACTACATAGAAAGTTTTTTAAAAAGCAAAAACTTTCATGGTAAAGGAAGCTATAAGCAAAGCAAAATACAAATGATATCCTGGGAGAAAGTCATTAACATTGTCCACAGGAGGAAAAAGATCTATAAATGGCTTTAAAATGTGGGAAAAGATATTTAAGTTTATTCAGAATAAGAAAAATATAAGTTAAAACTATACTAAGGAACCGTTTGTCATCTATTAGATTAACTAAAATTCAAGCGCTGAAAAACGTCTGTTGGCAGACTGTGAGGACGCAGCTCTCAGGTACTGCGCAAGGAGCTACCCCTGTGAAAGGTCCCATCTCCTGACTAAAACGAACCAGGACTCCTGGCAAGCAGGTTATTCGAGAGAAGCAGAAAAGGCACAAGATGAATCTGAGATATTGTGGTTCCAGAAACTAAGGAAGAAATTGAAAAACCAAGAATACCTGTCAAAGGATACAGAAACCACCTCTGAGAGCTTCCTGTCAAACCCCGGGCAATCTGAGTTTTGCAAAGAATGATGATAGATAGTTTTGATAGAAGTGTCAAATAAAGAAATGTTATCATCTGATATCCAGAGAAAGAGAAAAGGGTGAGTGGGCAAGAGGGAAAACTTGTGTTTGTAGAGAATGACAGCTGATACGCGTAAACAGAATGATAGAAAATCACAAGTATCCAATTCCTACTCTGATAATAAGAACAAAGCAAGGATCACTAGTGGATGTCAGATCACTAAGTAAAAGGATGCTCAGGAAGAGGAAGTACAGGCTCACAGCATCTCCCTGACATATTACTGATCCTAAAGGGGAAAGGTTTTTGACCAGGAGAGCGCTGATGTGAGTTCACTGGGATCAGAGTCCATGTCACTTCAAGGACACCAGCTAAGATGCAGTGGGAAGTACATGCATACCCTGTGTGATGGTTTTGCCAGAAGTATTAGATGGAGTCTGATTCTCAGAAGACAGATAAATCAGAACGTAGGCTATTTTCAAAGGCAGCTGGCCAGAATTCTTCAAAAAGGAAAACATGTAAGAGCAAAAACAACTGAGAAGACTGTTCTAGATCTAGAGACAAGGCAAGCCAGTGCAGGCAGGGGCCGCAACTAGACCCTAGATTTTTGAAAAGAACATAGTTCTCAAGATAATTGGGGAAATAGCAAATAACTGTAGAATGAGGACTGCATTTTAATTAGTTATATTAAGTCAATATTTAAAATTCTTGGGTGTGAAAAGAAGTATTAAAATTTTCTTGACTTCTTTCCAACCTTGAAATTGAAAAATCCACATAAAATATTTTATCTGTGACTTCATTCGTACTTAATTACATAGAATAAAGCTTGCTAAAACAGTGCTGTCCAAAAGAACTAAAATGTGAGGCACATATATAAGTATAAAATTTTTAGTACCCAAATTGAAAAGGTAAAAAGAAACAGATGAAATAAATTTTAATAAAAATTTTATTTAGGCCAGTATATTCAAAATTTTATTATTTCAACATATATCAATATTAGCAGTTACTAATGATATCCTTCACATTTTTTAATACTCAGTCTTCAAATTCTGTTGTGCATTTACCATTAGAACATCTCAATTCAGAGGACAAATTTTCAACAGAAATACTTGAGCTATATTTGCTTTTTTTAAATTGTATTTTGTTTTTAAAGGAAAGGTGCAGGTAGGCAGGCAAGGACAATTGAAGAGGGGTGCACTTTATTTTAGTTGTTCATCTTGGTTGTTCCCCTGGCCCTGGGACGTGAACCTGAGACCTTGGGATGTGTGTGGACTGCCCTAGCTGAAGATCAGTGAACAAACCGCTCCTCCACCAGGGTGCTCCAAGCTGTATTAGATTTTCTAAAATTTGCAGATTGAAGAATAGTATATCCATATTCTTCTATACACCCTGAAAAATTATCCAGCAACTAATCAAGTGTTCGTTTTTAGATTAAAATTAAATATGGTCACCTTTTATTTCTTTCATTTGTACTAGCCATGTTTCCAGTCCTCAGTAACCACACATGATTGGTGGCCATGAATTGGACAGCACAGTGTAAAAGTCTGTGTGGGTCACCGGTGTAAAGCAGCATCATTTGTAGACCAGTCATTTCACATAATTGTATTTATTCACGGGGCCCTGGAAGAAGGCGCTGTGAGGTGTTGGAGGGTAGTGAGACTGAGGGCAGGGCCGCCGGATCCCCGAGAACAGGATCCAACTGGAGAGTCTGGAGCAGGACCAGACAGGGAGTCTGTTCAGCTGCCTGGGCTGGGAGCCTGCTGGTCTCTGGAGCGTGCTGAAAACGGGCGAGTGTGGCCCATGCCGCGGCCCAGAGTCTAGGAAGATGGTTGTTCAAGACTTGAGAATGCCATTGTCAGAGGTGGCCTGCTCCCTCCAGTGACAAGATCGGGGTTGATGGGTCATGTTAGTGTCAAAGTCTAAAGAGATCAAAGGCATGAAGGGTCTAAGATGACACATATAAATATTATTCATTTTAACATAATGAGCTTTACTGATACCATTGTATAGCATCTTTTATTCAAGTAGAATTAATATTTTATACCACACAGGACGCTTAAATTTTAAATGGAGGAAAGAAAATCAGATTTGAAGATACTTCCCACTTTTAGCTTTGTGTCTAGTAGTGATTACATTGAATGCACACACTCTGTTGCCACCAGATTTATATATTGTTCTCTGCTGACTTCTCTGCAAATTGTTTGTATTTGAAGCTTGACAGCAGTGTATTTAGTATCTTTTTAAAACGAACTTTTTTTTTGTCTAGAGCCCGTGTGGTGCCCATATCTTCTTGTTCCGAGGGCCTCCCTCACCTTGAAAGCTTTCTTACTGCACCAGCCTTGGAGTGGACAGTATTCTTTAGACATTTCTCATGTGTAAGCTTTTTTTTCCATTTTTGGTTTCTTCATTTCATTGGAGTTGATGGACACCCATGAAAATCTGCAGTGGTCTGTACTCTCGGGTTTAAAAAGATTGACACCCTAACACCAATCTGAGGCAGAGATGGCAGACATCGAAGGAATGGCCTGTCTGCTTCTTGTTTCTGCCTCACTGGTCTGTGGGGAGCTGTGAGCTGGAAGCTGGTCATGCGATCATTTTTAGTCTGAACACGGAGCCTGGAAGAATGAGTATGAAGATGGCCAATTAAAGTAAAGAGGAATTTGAGGCCAGGCTAATTCTCTTAGTTGTAGCATGAACAGACCTGCTTCAGAGGTGTATTTTATCTTAAGAAATCTCAGTACCTGCCTCATTGCAAAAAAAAAACCAACATAAAATTCACTGAAACTATCATTAGCAGTTATTAATTTAACCTGCAAGTGTTACTGAACTTACACCTTCTGGAGTACACAGGGAGGCATGGATTAGGGAATAAAAACATTGTAATGGTACAAGATTTCTATTCTCCAAGAAATGTCTGAGAGAAACAATTGTTCTCTAAGTATCTTAGAGAAATGCACAGAGCAGAATGGACAAATTTGTTTAGTCATGGCTAAGGTCCTTACTGACTTGAATCTAAACTTGATAATTTTTGGAGCTCACCAATGAATTTTCTGGTTTCTTGAAAGTGAGAGACATTCTTAACTCATTTCTTTGGCTTAACTCATTGTTTTGACTAAATAAGATAAAAGCAGGCATTCAAGTTGATTGGTGGGTTCCTGAGTAGAAGGTTGTTAAAATGATCTACAACAAGGCTTTCAGCCAAGGGCTACACAGATGTTGTTTCCATACTGACAGTTTTTTTCTAGTGAAGAAATAATTGTAAGTGAAGAGATAATGAACTCATTCAAAATCTTTTCTGTACAGTGATTATCCAGAAAATGAAGAAATAAAGAATCTCCTCCAAGAACAATTGAATTCATTGTCTAAGTAAGCATTCTATGTTTTATTGGAATATAAGATTATGTGAAACAAAATATAATAGCGAAGGCTTTTTTAAATTAAAATACGTTGTGTTTTAGGAAACATTAGTGGCCCAAGGAGAGAACATTCTCTATTCAGAGAGGTTTATTACCCTTTGGAATCTGTGTCTAGAAGAAGCAGTTATTTACTTAGAGATTCTTTAGCAAGTTCCTAGGTATCAGGTGGCCCTGGTCTTGGCAGGCAGGTAGGATCTGTGCTGTGGGCATCCTGTAACTCAGCCTGTCTCCACCTGTCCCTCTGTGGTACCCCACCTTGGAGGACGAACACAGGGCAATTCTGTGTCAGCTCTGCTCTTCTAAAATAAGTTCTCCTATCAAGTGCTGTGTTTGCACAGTTTGGGCTAAGAAAGTAATGTACTCCCTAGAGCCAGGAGCATTTAAAAATATGTATTGGAATAATATCACAAAGAAGGTAAAAAACAATATGGATCCACTAGGAAGGAGTTCTTGGTAAAACATAAGACATTTTTGCCACCTAGAATCTGTCACTCATGGTCATCATATTTAATAAAATAACCACAGAATGGTTGATGTCAAATTCAAAACAATTACTTTATTGTTTTTTTATTCAAAGATTTAACATTTGTGTTTAAATAGAAAATAATAGCTTTAAAGAATATCTCAATTTATGGATAGTCTATATTGGACTATTTTAGAAATGTCAATTTATAAAAACTAGCCTGCCTTAATATTTTTTGCATAGTTTTAAAAATAAATTCTTAATGTATCTTCTCTAAAGTATATACTACATGATCAGCAAAATTATTTTTATCAAAAATGACACCCATGTCACTGTAGTTAAGCAGCCGTTCATTCATATTGTTACAGTTGTGAGTAGAAATGTTGCAGAATGTGCCCCAGAGTCAGTGTCACAGCCCCTGCAGTGACTGGGGGCCCCACTTCTGCGGGCCTGGCTGCCTCCTCAGCCCTGTTCGGCCTGTGTAATCTCAGGGTCAGGTCGTGGCAAAATAACTTCTTTTGTAAATTCAAAACACACCCTTTGAAACACATCACTATGAGAATGTATGGATTCATCTCCTCGCTTTATTATTTGATTAAAAATTTGCTGCCTTTGTCTGGGTTCCTGTCTGCAGTGACATCAAGAAGCTCCTGCTTGACCCCAGCTTCACTGTCCTGCAGAGATGCCTGCTTGTTTCAAGGTACAGTTGAGAGTGTTCCATGTGAGAGAGAATTTCAGGTTTAGTCCTTTCTTTTATTAAAGTTTTTCGCTAAGACTAAGAATTGACTTACAGTTAATTTTGAAAGTAGTAGTACAAATAAGGAAAAAATTACATTTTAAATATGAGAACATGGCCTTCTCTATTGAAAAGACACCCTCTTATAGACGGTCTTAAAATATTAACAGTCAAAAGGCATGTCCTTAAATGTTCCGATAGTTATTTGGGAAGCAATGACCTCTGCTTCCTCACTGCACAGGAGAGTTTTCATTTATTAAAAAAAGACCTTTCTCTCCACCTACCGCAGAATAAATCACAAATTATTTCCATACCACATCTAGCCAGGTATCCCAGAGGACTTCTTCCTAACGCAAAGCTGCGGTCCAGGTTCCGGTGGGAAAACACGCTGCGGGCAGTAGTGGCCGAGGCTGCAGAACGGCAGTTCTGCTCTGACACGGACTCTGCAGGCGGGCCCGTGTATTGAGACCCAGGAGCAGGGCTGAGAACTTGCTTCATGAATCCTGTCACCCTGCCAGGGAGCATACCACCAGTGTCCCAAATAGGTCTTTCACGTGACATTGTACTCTCTGTGCTTTAGGCTTGGGCGGAAAGTCCCGTCCAGCCCCCATCTGCTGTGTGAGTTCTCTGTGGGCTTGGTTTCCTCCGCAGGCTGTATGGCGATGAGTCGGAGCTGCACTTCTGGACTGTCGCCGCCCACTACCTGCACAGCCTGTCCCCGGAAAAGTGGCCGAACACACCAGCTGCTAGTGAAACCGCTCCTCGGGAGAAAGTGCACAACCCCCTGGATATATGTTATGATGTACTCTGTGAAAATGCCTATTTTCAGGTATTCCTTTTCATGTATTGATATCTTCAACGCTGTCGTCTTCATTCTATGTCTTTATATCTTCAGCATGGGAAACTTTCTAAGTTCAGGTTCACATAATAGATGTGAGTCCCTTAGCACAGTCACATAAAATAGGCCTGACTCAGGACTTGAAAAGCTCATAAACACTGGACTTTTTAATATACATTAACATTTTATTATTAAGTCTATTAATTTTTTTCTCATCTTAAAATTTGTTACTGAAATAATACAGAGCTAGAACATGATATGAGCTTTGGGAGTGTCGCACTGTGATGAGAGTCAGTGTGCTCACTGCTGAGAGCTCAGTGCCACCCTTCACCAGACAGCTGACCCTCTTCATCTTATTTTCTCACTCTTTCCCCCTTTCTTGTAACCTCTCATTTGGCCATACAGTCAATCTTTATTTTTGAATTATAAATATGTATATTTTTACTTATCTCACTAGCACAGCAGCCTCTAGGTTCATCCATCTTGCAAATGGCAGGATTTCATCTTCAGTTGGAGCTAAATATTACACTGTGTACATGTACTACATCTTTAGTCATCTGTTGATGGGTTCTTAGTTTGTTTCCAACTTTTGGCTATTGTAAGTAGCGCTGCAGTGAACCTGGGGCTGCATAGGTCTCTTTCAATCTGTGTTTCTGTATTCTTTGGGTAAATGCCTAGAAGTGGGATGATATGGAACTTGTATTTCAAATTTTTGAGGACTCTCCATACTGTTTTCCGTAATAACTACAACGGGTGACACCCCCAGCAGCATGTAAGGGTTCCCTTCTTCCATATCCTCTCCAACACTTCACTCCAAGATGTCTAGCGTAGCTTGTTTTAATTCTCTTACTTTATTATCTATCCATCAGTAACAAATTTCCTTCACTTGTTTTGAAATTGCTATTCCATATATAGAAAGTAGCTTCATTGGTTTTTTAACCTGCAATAGAATATTTTAATATATGAAGATTTTTTTTTTTTTCATCTAGGTCTTCTAAAATGCCAGAATCTGTAAGCCAGTAAACTGTCACACAAATTATTATAGTTTCAATGTTTTGTCTTTCCAGATTCTTACTAAATTGTTAGATTTCTATAAATTTGATGTTCTGACTTCCTCAGTCAGAGTAATGTTTACTAAAATGGCTTTATTAAGTAGAGCAAATTTAAATAATTCAAAAGTCTTAGAATAATCCAGCCTCAATTTTCCTTTTTTTCTCCTCTGCTCTAGAAATTTCAGCTGGAAAGGGTTAATCTACAGGAAGCAAAACGATCAACTTATGATCATACAAGGAAATGTACAGACCAGTTGCTTCTCTTGGGTCAAGTATGTCAACTTTTTGACTTTTCATGTTCATGAAGTTGTTCAGTTGATTAGAATTCAGAGCATCAGTTACATCACACTGCTCTGTGTGTGTGTGCGCACATGTGCACATGTGCGAGATTATATATATTATATGTGTATATATACATAACATACTGTACATAATATATATGTGTAATCTCATAGTGTTTTCCTGAAAGTGAGAGTGTAAATTTAGATCAATAAACCTTCTGAGAAGGCAAAAGTATACAAGTAGGCAGCTTGTAAATTTAATTTCCATAATGTTAAATGAAGCCTGTTTGTTTTGTTTCTTGTGTCTTAAATTGACTGGTGCAAAGCTAAAATAAGCTATTCTATGACCACCTCTGTAAACCAGATGGTACTTTCATATTTGTCCCAAAGAAGCGGTGCAGTATTTTGTTCAGTTTTCATGTAAGTATACAAGGTGCTCACAAGCAAATTTTGAAAATAACGTCTTTTTTAAACTATAAACTGCAGTGCTCCAAATTATGAATTATAAGAAGTTATGCTGGAGGATATGGCCTCAGAATTGGACTCTTTCTCTCATTAGACAGACAGAGCTGTGCAGTTGCTGCTGGAAACAAGTGCAGACAACCAGCATTATTACTGCGATTCACTGAAAGCCTGTCTGGTCACCACTGTCACCTCTTCAGGTCCTTCCCAGAGCACCATTAAGTTGGTGGCAACAAATATGATTGCCAATGGCAAGTTAGCAGGTAAGGCTCACTTGTTGGGTGTATTTGTCAGCAGTCTGGGACATCAGACCCATTCAGAGTATTTGTCTTTAGGATACATCTTTCTTTTCTATATATACTGGAGAAAAAGAGAGATTATTGTGGTGGTGAAGGTGACCATGCAGCCGTGTACCCCAGAGCACCGGTGCAGAGGGAAGGCGGCACTATCAGTACTGCCCAGACAAGGGGCACAGATTGGAGGAACGTAGGCAAATTAAAGCAATGAAAACCAGTGGGTGGGCTATGCTTTTCCTGTTCCTTTTCTGGATGGTGTGTGTACTTCCTGCCCTCGTTTCCTGAGTGATAACATTGTAGAATTCTATTTTAATATTTTAATTTACATGTTCAGTCAGTCATAGCTGCAGTAAGTATGAATGCACAAGCCCAGAGGCAGGTCCGTCGCTGAGCGGCTTGTGAGAGCTTTGGGCCGACATGGCGCTGTCTGTCTTCCAGAGGGCGTTCAGTTGCTCTGCCTGATAGACAAAGCGGCAGACGCCTGCCGCTACCTGCAGACTTACGGCGAGTGGAACCGGGCCGCCTGGCTGGCAAAAGTAGGTGATTCTTGTAGGTGCCTCTAGCATTTGGGTTTAAAAGTTTAGTCTTGAACCTTTGACTCATGATTTTGAAGCATTTGAGGGGCTGCAAAACTACTTTAAAAATATTTTCTTACAACTTTATCTGCCTATTCTTTAAGAGTAAGAATTACTTTTCTTTTCATTGAGAAACGGAGGTTGCGTTGGTATCGAGTAGTGAAGGCACCTGCTGCTCTCCCTGCTGGGCATGAGCCCAGACTACAGCCCAGAGGTGTCGCCGGCTCCCTTGGCCTCACACCTGGGCCCTTCTCACTACTAACCCTGTAAGGTGGGCAGCAGCATCAGTCGGGGCAGCGTGCTGATAAAGCAGGCCTCACCTTTGCTTCATGGAAACAGATCGGTGTGCTCTCATAGTTTTTCTTTACATCATGCAGGATGTCTTTGTTTTTAACACGGACATCTTTCTCAGGTTCGTTTAAATTCTGAAGAATGCGCTGATGTTTTAAAGCGCTGGGTTGACCACCTTTGCTCTCCGCAAGTCAACCAGAAGTCAAAGGCCCTCCTGGTCCTCCTCTCCTTGGGCTGCTTTTCCAGCGTGGCCCAGACGCTTCACAGGTACATAGAGCACTGGGGCTTCCCGGGGCCCTCGTGACAGCCTACAGGGTGTGAAAAGTTCACGTCACTCAATTCTTCATTTGTTTAGGAGTCATGATACTTTCCTGCCAGTAGACTAGGTACCTCTTTAAAAAGAATATCAAAGAGAACTGAGGACAGTTTAGCTTTGAGTAGAGCAGCCAACAAGAAGGCCAGGGAACAGTAGGAAGGGTGACAGCAAGCATGTCAGGTTGGAGCTGTCCCTCCTGGATGTCTGGAAGATCACTCTGCCATCATTTATTATAGCATGTTCTATTTCTTTTACAAATCTCTTAAGAGTGGTGGATTAAAGCAAATATGCAGGAGATGACTTGTCGAACCTGGATACCCATCTATCTATAGATTTCTGAAGATTTCAACTGTTTCACAGTTCTATAAATAAAAATGCTTGGGGTTGGGGACACAAGTGTCCTCCCCTCCTTGCCTCTGTAAACAAGGCTGACAAAGGTGCGGTGTAACTTGGGTAGCACTCAGGTTTCCAGGGAAAAATACACCAACCCTTGGATGGCTCTGCCCTTGGTGCTGTCACTCACAATCCTCGTTTCTTTGTCCTGTTGAGCAGCATGAGATACTTCGACAGAGCTGCCTTATTTCTGGAAGCTTGTCTCAAGTATGGTGCCATCGAAGTCAGTGCGGACACAGATATCCTTTGCAGCAGTGACGTAGGAGGGCTTTTAGGATTCCTCTTCCTGGTGCCGCACGGGCTGCAGCTCTGCTCTGTGAACAGAGCCATGTTCTGTCACCAGAGCCGGGAAATTGGGCGAGATGAGAGGGCGAGAGTTGGAAGGAAGGTGGTTGCTTCCTGGCACCTGCTCTGTGGAGATGGACTGGTGGGAAGGCGGTAAAGGAAGTAATTTAAGGAAGACATAGGTGCCAGCTGCTCCAGACTATGTCCTTCAAAACTATACCCTCCATGGAACACGTTAAGCCACAGGGGCAGTCTAATGTGAACAGGACACAGTGCCGCAGAGATGTGCCTACAGGCTAGTCGTGGGGCCACCAAGAGCCAGGGATAATGTTGTTCTAGATATCCCTTGCATTACAGTTTTTTCTTTGAAAGGATGGGGTGAGAATACAATGCACAGTGCCTTGTGTCTGCAGAACTCTCCTTTTTGTTTTACTTTTTCTTGAATTACTGCATTTCCTCATTCCCACATGTCAGATGCTGGGTTTTCTGTATGTCTTCTACAGAAAATTATACTAAACTTGAACTTCCTGCGAATCCTACATCTAGTCACTGTTAAGGCTGACTCTAGTTTTAAGGAGCCATTTTGAATATGATAACACTAGGGATTGACTTTCTTAAAACCCACACCTAAATACCTGGGCGCTTCTGCTCTGGGTTGGGCTTGGTGACCAGAACTCTTGTTGAAATAGTATCTGCCTGCCTCTCCAACTTGCAAATAGCACAGGCATATGTAGAAGTTCCTTTCCTGTCGTATCTACTTCCCTGTCCTTAGTTTCATTTCCGAGTGTGGAGAATGTGAGAGGAGAGTCTATGGACAATCCGTTGGTTGTTCTAGAAGGAGAAGCTTTGGGCCCTGCTGATTCAAAATGCATTACAGAGCCTCACCTCCCCCAGGGATGGTGCTGGCAGAGTTGGGCCTTCCCATCCCAGGTGGGATCTGGGAGCATCCCTGCCCTTTGTACCTTTTTCCTTAACTATGGTTTACAGAAGCTCATCTCTGTGATATATTCAGACTATGCCCGAAGTTTAAAGAACCTCGGTTTCAAACAGGGAGCAGTTCTTTTTGCTTCCAAAGCTGGAGCAGCTGGAAGAGATTTATTGAATGAGCTGGAATCGCCCAAGCAAGAACCAACTGAAGAGCACGACGCTCACCTGAGCTTGGGACTCTGACCTCACAAACAGGCAGGCCTGGAAGTTGCATTTGTTCTGGCTGGTCAAGATCACAGTCCTGGCTGATGGTGTTGCCAGGCTCCCAGGGTCCTCTTGGGCTGTTGGACACGCCCCTGAGGCTACCTGTGCACAGGCATCGAAGCGCTGACCTGTGGGAGCAAGTGCTGCGCATCGCATCGGCCTCAGCAGAACGCAGACACTTCAGATTCTGGAAGTGTATAACGACATCTTTTATACCTTTGGAGCGAGCTTCAAGAGACCCTGAAATACTTTCCATGTTTTAAACTTCAAGAGGATGGATTGCTTTTCTCATTGATAAATGTAAAGATGTTCGGAAGACCTGCATGAAATGAGTTTGGGAAGCCACGTATCAAACGAGCGCTGCGCCCGTGTCTTCGCGCAGGCCTCCGAAGCCGGGCAGGAAGCTCCACGTGCCGGGGGCTGCTGAGGCCGCCTTTGTCTTCTCACCTTGAAAACAGAACTGTTTCACTGGTTTAGGCAGTTCTGTCATTCAGGCTCATAGGGAAATTTTAAACTTTCTGTTCTGTTCTGTTAGGTGGAGTCTGATATTTTGAATTTCGCTCCTCTGGTGCATTACAATAACCTCCTTTCTGATCTTCTTCTCTTTGTGCTTTAATTTTCTGTCTTTGTGTTCACCCAGTAACTGAATTATATGACGTGTGACTTATAAATTATTGCTGAAAATGTAAATTTCTATGACTTTCAGAGATGACAAATAAAGAGGAAATCCAAACCAGGCCTTTTTGTTCTCTCTATCCCTGTGCGTTAGGCCAGGTGCCAGGCCTGCTCCTTGGGACTCAGTCCAGTGCTCCTGCAAAGTCCAGGTCATTCTGGATCCAGAGGAGCCGGCTTGTGGGGCTCTGTGATGTGGCACGGGCAGGGCCGAATGCCCACAGCCTGCGCAAGGGCCCGTCTGAGTGCTCGCGGGGGTGCGGCTCAGTGTGCGGGCCCAGGGAGGCAGCCGGGCCACGCCATCCTCCCCGCCTGGGTGTCCTCACACCTCACACCTCACACCAGCAGAGGGAGGAGCGTTACATAGAACAATGGCCTCTGCCCGTCCATCTCAACCGACCGGCTCCTCGGGGAGCACACGGAGAGAGAGGCCTGTCCCAGGAGTGCTTTGACTTAAGGTTCTGGAAGAGACCAGGAGTCATTCCTTGGCCAGCTCGCTTTGTTCCCTTTCTTGGCCTAGGTGGTCACATCGGAGTTCCTACAGGACATGGGCAGACGCAGTGCTGTATATCGTTAATATCTAAGTGATGACTCAGGTATGTTTTAATCTGTTCAGTTAGCTAACAGGAAAAAGAAAAATACTTTAGTCAGCAGAAGGGAAAAGTTGCTTTATTAAAATAGTGCATTTTGAAAGATAAATGCACTTTGGGTCTGAGGTCAAGTACTAGGTAGAGAGGAGTGCCTTTCTGAGAGGAAGGGGAGGAGCGGGCACACAGCTCCAGGGGAGCCTGTGGAATTCCTGTCCCGGCCAGCTGTGGGGCCCGGGTGGGCGGCGTGAAGGGTGGACTAGCTCATCATCTCTTCTTGCCAGAAGGAGACCAAGCCTGTCACATACAACTGCATTCCCCACCCACAGAGCCCAAGCGACCTCTCTGGTGACCTTGTTTGCTCCACTCCTGCAGTAACACCCAGAATCCAGAGCCAACAGGTCTGAGTCACTTTCACAAGCTGCCTTTCTGAATCGGCTCATCTTTTTCTGTTGGATCTTTAAGAACAAGTGTTACCGATGCTTTAACAACAAGACTTCCCAGGGTCTGCCAAGCAGTTGGAATTGGGAACAAGAGGCACGGTGACTTCAGGGCAGTGCACCCCTCCCTCTGGCAGTCCCCCCCTTGCCCCCCCCCCCCCCCCCCCCCCCCCCCCCCCCCCCCCCCCCCCCCCCCCCCCCCCCCCCCCCCCCCCCCCCCGCTGGTGCTTGTCCGGGCCTGGATCTTGCCCTGTGCTCAGACCCTCCCCTGCGTGGAAGGTCAGAGGCCTGGCAGGGGCGGCAGGCCTGCTGGGGGAGGAATGCTTTCACTCTTTCTTTGCTTTGGAGGTGATAGCAGGACATTTGTTCTTTTAGAACAGATACCAGAGCAGCATCCCAGCACCCAACCCTCTCGCCCCTGGCCAGTGTGTCTAGCCGGCGCTCCTCGGCAGCAGTTCTTAGCCGCTGCTTTCCTGTAGAGCCCATCCCAGGCGAGGACAGTGCTGTGTCAGTGACCCTGAGCCTGGTCATCAGCATGATCGTCCATCTCAGCAGCAGTACATGACCGAAGCACCGCCCTGGAGCGCACTTGCCGTTCTGCTGCAGTCAGTTCTGTGAGGCAGAGACTGTTAGGCTGGCCCAGAAGGACAAAATGGCGGCCATACCCGGGAAAAAGGAAGCTGACGAAACCACACCTGGAATCACAGGACCGATCCCCAATCGCGACGTATGAAGCCCGCGAAATGATTTTGCTTAAAGAGCGCGCTTCCCTTTGTTCAAGCGCGACTTCCCCGGCCCTCGTTCTGCGGACCGGAGAACCTCGGGTGCGCGAACCCCGATAAAGCCCTGGCTATTCGACTTTTTGTCTAATTGACTTTCTTTCCTCGCAGAGCTCAGAAAAAAACCTTTCAGAGACGACACACAGACAGTCGAAACCGCAGTGGTTCTGAACACCAGGGTCAGAGATGTGAACACACCGGGCTGCATGGAGCCCCAAGAGCCACCTCAGCGGGTTGGCCCCTGCACCCCACTTGTAGAACGGTGGCCATGTCTACTTGCCAGGGTGCTTGCGAGGTGATGAGGGTGACATCCAAGGGCTTGTCAGTCGGGCTCCTGGCCTCTCCAGAGTTACCACTCTGCCACCCTAGCAAGCTGGTTGTGAGTGGAAAGAACTTGACCTGGAGCCCATGGAGAGCCTCCCTGAGGCACGTCTGGAGCAGTCTGCTGCCGCCCGTCCTCCCCAGAAGTCTTCCTCACATGCAGCAAGCCTCCGGCCTGAGACTCAAAATCACCCTTCTGGGCCGCCCTGTGCCTCTGCCCCTGCCCTGGGAGGCATGGAGCTGCAGATTCTTAGGAAGCCGCCTTCTAGGCACTCAGCCGTGCGGTGGAGACCAGGACAGCTGGGCGGGGCAGGGGGCCGGCTGCAGACAGAAGGGGAGGGCCAGCCCAGTCATGGCTTCCAGAATGAGCAGAGGGGCGCAGGGAGCAGCTGGCCAAGGGGCAGACTGGGGCGGGGGCAGAGCTCCGAGCTAGGGCACTGATGCTGGGAGACGCATGGGCTGTGTGCGCCGCTCGGCCTCAGCACTGCGATGGGGGCCGGGTGCTGGCCCAGGGAAGTCCACGACTGATGACCAGAAGGCAAATGCTGCCACTCCAGGCTGCGGCCCCATGAGGGACCCATTGAACAGGTCACAGTGCTCTGGAGGGTACCTCCCCACCCTAACCCTAAGACACTGGCACCTGAGGAGTCAGATTCACATGGGGCTGGGAGGCAAGACTTCCCTAGGAAGCTATAACTGACACTTGAAAAGTGCCTGGAACTCATGGGCACCATAGAAGGGAGAGGGCCTTGCAGGCTGAGGGGCACAGCAGGAAAAAGTGGGGAATACTCTGCCATCTGGGCTGAGCCCCTCACTCCATCCCTACCAGTGCCTCCCCCACTGGGGGAAAGGAAGGGGCCTGGCCACCTTCAGATCATACTGCTGTCTGTGCTCCAGGAGGGAGGAGCTGCGGGGACAGCCCTGCAGGGTCTCAGGACTGTGCTCTTCCCTCCGCCCCCACCCTGGTCCCAAGGCCAGTCTCTGCCCAGACCCCAAATGTCTGAGTAGGAAAGGAGGACATCTCCACTCCTTAACCCTAGTGGGGCTGCGGCCAAAGCAGGCAGGAGGCAAGAGCTTCCGTGGACACAGGGAAGGACTGGGTGCGACCAGAGCCTTCCTGACATACCAGACACTGGAAGTCAGGACGGCCAGCTCACACAGCACAGTGGGGTCCAGAAAGAAGGGGACAGGCTGACCCCCTGGAAGCTTCTGAGGGAAGGGTCCCTTAGCATGGCCTTCAAGGAGGGCAGAGGTAGGACCGGCCGGACGAGACCAGGTGTCCAGGCAGATGAGATGGTGCAGGAAAGGGTGTCATAAAAATGGCCCCAGAGCCAGCACAGCAGCATGCTGCATCTTCCAGGAATGTCTGACTTGTCCTCGGGGTCAGGAGGGTGATGGTGGACCGGAGTGGCTCCATCAACAGCCTTGGAAGGAGGGGCACTGGGGCGTGGGGGCAGGGAACGGCCTCTGACTCTCTAGGCCATGAGGGTCTTATCGGGACCCACAGACTGCACTTGAGAAGGAATGTCAGGTTCCACCTTCGGCTGTCCAGCTGGCTCCCCACCAGTTTCCTAAAAGCAGCAGCCTTCACCATGGCCTGCCTCTAAGGAAGGCCCTGTGTGACCCAGGTGAGCCTGCCTACCTTTGTCCACAAATCCCCCTGTAGGTTTTATGAGTGCCCAGGGTCCTCATCATTCATTCTGTCCCCCTTCTTCAGACCTCCTTAAAGTCTCTGAGAAGTCCTGTAATAAAGACGTCCGCTTACATTTGAGAGGATGCCCTTTCCCTTTTCTTTCCACCCCACCTCTCCC